>OX422141.1:57939768-58248381 GCA_949129095.1 Volucella bombylans
CCGAAGTAATTCAAGGTAGACTAGAAACAATAACTCAAGGCAATATAGAAACCGTCGGCAAGTGAGAACGATGGATGTTGATAGTATAAATAAAATCACAGTACAAGAGGCAGAAAATTTTTATGTCAAGGCCTCGGATTCAATGCATTTCCAATAGTTGAACTAATTAATCATGGACGTAAGATCGACAGTTTGATAAATACAGGATCATCTATATCAGTTTTTGATCAGTCCATACGTACTTCCCCAAATTGTAAATAATAAAATTACACCAATACCCATTAATACTGTAATAGGACAAACATTCATAAATTTTGAAAAATCACAAAAATTCCAGATGAATTTAATATCAATGCTACAATATCGTGGAAATTGCTAACAATCTTACTAACAAGAAGTTCGATGATTATAGCAACAAATGTTCTGATACCTTTAGGAGCTAAAATAGACTTAAAAAACCAAGAATTCGAAATAAATAGAAATATAATTAAATTTAAAGGATTCGATTGTCGCTTTCCTTACGAGGACGTTAATACGCAAGAATGCATAGAAGTCCATTATTATCTTATCATCAAATTGGATACATCAAAGTTAAATGAACAAGAGCTTAAATGTATTCGATTTCCACCTAATAAGGGAAAGTAATTCCCCCTATAATAGCGCCATATGGATAGTTCCTAAGAAAATAGATAACTCAATAATGGAAGCTAAATGAGATCACAGTGAGCGACAAATTCCCAATTCCGAATATAGATGATATATTCGACAAATTGGGAAGAGCTCAATATTTCATCATCATAGATCTCGCAAAGGGGTTCCGTCAAATTATAGTTGATTATAAAGATCAAGCGAAAACT
Organism: Volucella bombylans; assembly: GCA_949129095.1. Lineage (NCBI taxonomy): Eukaryota > Metazoa > Arthropoda > Insecta > Diptera > Syrphidae > Volucella > Volucella bombylans. The sequence continues at coordinate 57,940,626 of OX422141.1, forward strand.
GCTTTTTCTACACCTCAAGGGCATTACGAGTACATCAGAATGCCCTTTGACCTGAGAAATGTTCCGGCCACGTTCCAACTAATGATGAACCAGGTGCTCAGGTTTCATTAATAAAATAAGTGTAGTATACCTCGACGATATTCTCATATTTAGCACACACAGCAAATTTAAATAAAATATTTGGTAGGCTGAAAAAACACAACCTAAAGATCCAGGTCGATAAATGCAATTTTTTCACGAAAAAAAACAGAGTATTTAGGCCATATTTTAACAAATAAAGGAATTAAGCCCAATCCTTCGAAGATAGAAGTCATTAAATAACTTAAACTTCCGACCACTCCATAGCAAATTAACAGATTTTTAGGTTTAACTGGCTATTATCGGAAATTTTTCCTAGATTACGCTAGAGTGGAGCAACCAATAACGAAATATCTAAAAAAAAGACATGAAAATTAATACCTCTGACATTGAATATGCAAATTCATTTGACAAACTGAAAGAATTGGTCACCGACCCACCTGTATTACATTACCCTAATTTCAAGATGAAATTTTAGTAGACTACCGATACAAGCAAATATGCAGTCAGCGCAGTACCAAGTCAGAATAACCATCCTATAGTTTATGCAAGCAGGACATTAAATAAGCATGAGGTTATGTACAGAGCAATAGAAAAAGAATTTTTGGCAATTGTTTGGTCAACGCATTATTTCAGACACTATCTTTATAGTGTCGAGTTCGACGTAACAATAGTAAACAAATTTAAAACACAAATCATACTGGTAGAATCAAAAACTAAGGAAATGGAAACTATTAACAAGAACAAGAAAATTTATATTTCAAAACAAGACATTGAGGAAAATAATTTGGATGACATTTTCCGAAAATCCATAACAAAAGGAACTATAGGAATACACACCGTATTGAATGATCACTTATACAATCAGGTAAAGTTAAAGTTAATAGACTTTTTCAGTAATGATAAAAATATAAAATTTAAGAGGTGCACCTATCTTGCAGAAGAGTTACAGGATGAAGCAGAAACTATAAGATACCACCTTGATCAAAACGTTTCCGGAATTTATTCAGAAAATTAAAAATACAAGTTTATTCATCTAAATCTATATTGTCCCCTTCAAAGTAATCCCCATCGACTGCAACACACTTATGCCAGCGCTTGATCCAATCCTCGAAACATTTTTTATATTCGGTTTTCGGTATTTCCTTTCGTGCTTCCAGAGATTTTTCCATTACTTCCTCTCGGCTGCTCGATTGAGCAGAAGGAAGTCACAGAGAGCCAAATGAGGTCAATTCGGTGGCTTTTGGATGGTATTTGTTGCATTTTTCGTCAAAAAATTACGAATAATGATGGTACTGTGCCACGGTGCGTTATCAAGGTGCAAAATCCACGAGTTTTCTGCCCACAATTCTGGTCTCTTTCGGCGAATTGCTTCACGCAAACGTCTCATAACGCCCAAATAATACTCCTTGTTTACTGTCTGGCCTTCTGGCAAAAATTCATGATGCACTACACCGTTGTAATCCATGAAAACCGTAAGCATTGCCTTCTTTTTTGACAGAAAACGACGTGTTTTTTTTTGTCTCGGCTCATTTGGTGAACGCCATTCACTTGCCTGATGTCTGCATTGCGTGTCGTACTCAGAAACCCACGTCTCGTCTCCAGTAATCATCCTTTTGATGAATTTGGGATCGGATTCAGCCCGCAAATCATCTCTTTTGCGACGTCAACACAGTCTCTTTTTTGCATGAAATTGAGGTCTTTTGGCGCCAACTTTGCTGCTACATGACAGAAACCCAAATCATTAACCAAAATGTCTTAGACGGATCCATAGGCAATGTTCAAGTCATGAACGTAAAAAACGTTCATGAAAAAGAATCGAATCATAGGGGAATCTATGAGAATTATGAGTTTCTGAAAGATAAAGTATATTATCCAAAATTAAAACAACTAATTCAAAGGTGTGTAAACAATTGTAATATATGCCAATTATCCAAATATGACAAATTAAATTTAAAATAGCACAAACTCCTGGTAATCAAAATGAAGTTGTACATATAAATACATGAACAATAAAAGGGCAAAGGTTCTTGACCAGTGTACGAGGGGCGTTCAATATATTCTCGGTATCGATATGAAGGAAAATGCGAATTCAATTTAAATTGTTTTTATTTTTCAATATAATCTCCCCTAACATCAATGCATTTGTTACATCTTGAGATATAATGATAACCGACACCACTTGACCTATCACCCGTTTTCGACTTGACATTGATTTTTGGAACACCCTGTATAAGTGTTTCAACAATTGGAAATGCAAAAAAAAAACAAACGAAGATCTTTATCTTCTGCCCCCAGTGCATGTGCCATAATCTGATTTGAATTTCGGTTTCTCCGACTTGGTAAAAGAAACCAGGAGTCTTCCATCATTTAGAGGGGACGCCTCTTACGCAGTAACGTCATATATCTCGGAAGGCGATTACATGCTTTCGATAATTGAAAACTCAGCAGCAAAGAAATATAGAAAAAGGATGATCATATCCAAAATTCAATGCGAAGCACTGTCAGCTATATGATCGCTACCACCGAACAGCAGCTGGGAGGATATCCAAACTCAACTAAAGAAGTCCTTTGGCGTATCAGAAGAATTTGCAACATAAAAAACAAAGCAGATAACATTAAATTTATTAATGTAAGTCAATATTATTCTGATCTTAAGATTATTTTGGATAAATTCAATTTAAAGTATAGACTAGAAACAAACCCACCGTTAGACTACAAACCTGAGAATAATGAAGAAAGTATATTATCTAAGGTTTTGTTTAAGATATCTAGGCAGGAGGAGATGTTTCTTATAGCTAAAGGTGTAAGCACTTTAATGGAAGCTTATTATGGTTTGCTAGCAACAAGAATAAAAGAGAAAGTAGAAGATAATAACTATCCGTACGTTAGAAACCAGCAGAATAATGTTACTGGAAACACCTACCAACATAACAATAGAAATAACTACCAGACAAACTACCAACAGCGACAAAACTCAGGACAGTTTAGAAATAGTAACAGCAGTGGAAATAACTATCAGACAAACTACCACCAGTGACAAAATTCAGGACAGTTTAGAAATAGTAACAACAGATATGCTCATGACAATATGGTAGAACAAAATCGAACTAACTGTCAGCATAACGATAACAGGAATAACTACAATAATAATTTCCAAAGCCGAAGTAATTCAAGGTAGACTAGAAACAATAACTCAAGGCAATATAGAAACCGTCGGCAAGTGAGAACGATGGATGTTGATAGTATAAATAAAATCACAGTACAAGAGGCAGAAAATTTTTATGTCAAGGCCTCGGATTCAATGCATTTCCAATAGTTGAACTAATTAATCATGGACGTAAGATCGACAGTTTGATAAATACAGGATCATCTATATCAGTTTTTGATCAGTCCATACGTACTTCCCCAAATTGTAAATAATAAAATTACACCAATACCCATTAATACTGTAATAGGACAAACATTCATAAATTTTGAAAAATCACAAAAATTCCAGATGAATTTAATATCAATGCTACAATATCGTGGAAATTGCTAACAATCTTACTAACAAGAAGTTCGATGATTATAGCAACAAATGTTCTGATACCTTTAGGAGCTAAAATAGACTTAAAAAACCAAGAATTCGAAATAAATAGAAATATAATTAAATTTAAAGGATTCGATTGTCGCTTTCCTTACGAGGACGTTAATACGCAAGAATGCATAGAAGTCCATTATTATCTTATCATCAAATTGGATACATCAAAGTTAAATGAACAAGAGCTTAAATGTATTCGATTTCCACCTAATAAGGGAAAGTAATTCCCCCTATAATAGCGCCATATGGATAGTTCCTAAGAAAATAGATAACTCAATAATGGAAGCTAAATGAGATCACAGTGAGCGACAAATTCCCAATTCCGAATATAGATGATATATTCGACAAATTGGGAAGAGCTCAATATTTCATCATCATAGATCTCGCAAAGGGGTTCCGTCAAATTATAGTTGATTATAAAGATCAAGCGAAAACTGCTTTTTCTACACCTCAAGGGCATTACGAGTACATCAGAATGCCCTTTGACCTGAGAAATGTTCCGGCCACGTTCCAACTAATGATGAACCAGGTGCTCAGGTTTCATTAATAAAATAAGTGTAGTATACCTCGACGATATTCTCATATTTAGCACACACAGCAAATTTAAATAAAATATTTGGTAGGCTGAAAAAACACAACCTAAAGATCCAGGTCGATAAATGCAATTTTTTCACGAAAAAAAACAGAGTATTTAGGCCATATTTTAACAAATAAAGGAATTAAGCCCAATCCTTCGAAGATAGAAGTCATTAAATAACTTAAACTTCCGACCACTCCATAGCAAATTAACAGATTTTTAGGTTTAACTGGCTATTATCGGAAATTTTTCCTAGATTACGCTAGAGTGGAGCAACCAATAACGAAATATCTAAAAAAAAGACATGAAAATTAATACCTCTGACATTGAATATGCAAATTCATTTGACAAACTGAAAGAATTGGTCACCGACCCACCTGTATTACATTACCCTAATTTCAAGATGAAATTTTAGTAGACTACCGATACAAGCAAATATGCAGTCAGCGCAGTACCAAGTCAGAATAACCATCCTATAGTTTATGCAAGCAGGACATTAAATAAGCATGAGGTTATGTACAGAGCAATAGAAAAAGAATTTTTGGCAATTGTTTGGTCAACGCATTATTTCAGACACTATCTTTATAGTGTCGAGTTCGACGTAACAATAGTAAACAAATTTAAAACACAAATCATACTGGTAGAATCAAAAACTAAGGAAATGGAAACTATTAACAAGAACAAGAAAATTTATATTTCAAAACAAGACATTGAGGAAAATAATTTGGATGACATTTTCCGAAAATCCATAACAAAAGGAACTATAGGAATACACACCGTATTGAATGATCACTTATACAATCAGGTAAAGTTAAAGTTAATAGACTTTTTCAGTAATGATAAAAATATAAAATTTAAGAGGTGCACCTATCTTGCAGAAGAGTTACAGGATGAAGCAGAAACTATAAGATACCACCTTGATCAAAACGTTTCCGGAATTTATTCAGAAAATTAAAAATACAAGTTTATTCATCTAAATCTATATTGTCCCCTTCAAAGTAATCCCCATCGACTGCAACACACTTATGCCAGCGCTTGATCCAATCCTCGAAACATTTTTTATATTCGGTTTTCGGTATTTCCTTTCGTGCTTCCAGAGATTTTTCCATTACTTCCTCTCGGCTGCTCGATTGAGCAGAAGGAAGTCACAGAGAGCCAAATGAGGTCAATTCGGTGGCTTTTGGATGGTATTTGTTGCATTTTTCGTCAAAAAATTACGAATAATGATGGTACTGTGCCACGGTGCGTTATCAAGGTGCAAAATCCACGAGTTTTCTGCCCACAATTCTGGTCTCTTTCGGCGAATTGCTTCACGCAAACGTCTCATAACGCCCAAATAATACTCCTTGTTTACTGTCTGGCCTTCTGGCAAAAATTCATGATGCACTACACCGTTGTAATCCATGAAAACCGTAAGCATTGCCTTCTTTTTTGACAGAAAACGACGTGTTTTTTTTTGTCTCGGCTCATTTGGTGAACGCCATTCACTTGCCTGATGTCTGCATTGCGTGTCGTACTCAGAAACCCACGTCTCGTCTCCAGTAATCATCCTTTTGATGAATTTGGGATCGGATTCAGCCCGCAAATCATCTCTTTTGCGACGTCAACACAGTCTCTTTTTTGCATGAAATTGAGGTCTTTTGGCGCCAACTTTGCTGCTACATGACAGAAACCCAAATCATTAACCAAAATGTCTTAGACGGATCCATAGGCAATGTTCAAGTCATGAACGTAAAAAACGTTCATGAAAAAGAATCGAATCATAGGGGAATCTATGAGAATTATGAGTTTCTGAAAGATAAAGTATATTATCCAAAATTAAAACAACTAATTCAAAGGTGTGTAAACAATTGTAATATATGCCAATTATCCAAATATGACAAATTAAATTTAAAATAGCACAAACTCCTGGTAATCAAAATGAAGTTGTACATATAAATACATGAACAATAAAAGGGCAAAGGTTCTTGACCAGTGTACGAGGGGCGTTCAATATATTCTCGGTATCGATATGAAGGAAAATGCGAATTCAATTTAAATTGTTTTTATTTTTCAATATAATCTCCCCTAACATCAATGCATTTGTTACATCTTGAGATAAGCTTTTTTAAACCCTCAAAGAAATAAATTTCCTCTTTCTCTGCAAAATACCCATTTATTGCCGACTTGAGTTCTTCATCATCCGAAAATCTTTTTGCACGAAGACATTTTTTCAAATCCGGAAACAGGAAATAATCACTAGGGGCAAGGTCTGGACTATAGGGTGGGTGTTGGATTTCTTCGAAACCACAATCTCGCGCAGCAGCCTTGGAAACTCGCGCTGTGTGAACAGGAGCGTTGTCATGAAGAAGCAACACACCCGCTGCGAGTTTAGCCCGTCTTTTCTTTTTAATTTCCTCCCGAAAATTATGCAAAGTGGAAGCGTAGGATGTGCGTTGATGGTTTCACCTTTTTTTTTGTACTCAATGAGCAAGATTCCCTTTGAGTCCCAAAAAACTGTGGCCATGAGCTTCCCGGCAGACGGAGTGACTTTGAACTTCTTCGGGGGGTCGGTTCCTTTTTTATGCTACTGCATGGACTCTTGTTTGCTTTCAGGGTCATAGTGGTGGACCCATGTTTCGTCCCCAGTAACAATTCGATCCATAACACCGTCCGCGTTCTCACTACACATCTCCAAAAGCTCTCTACAGCATGCGATTCTCACTTTTTTCTGAGGCGCTGTGGGCATTCGTGGCACCCACCTTGCACTGACCTTTGAAAGGTTAAGATGGTCATGAAGAATGGTGTGAATGGTACCAATTGAAAGCTTGGTGGTCTCTGCCATCATTTTCACCCTTATTCGGGCATCCTCAAGGACAAGTTTTTCGACTTCTTTGATGCTTTCTCCCGTACAAGCAGTAGCCGGGGCGCCGGAGCGGGGGTCGTCTTCAATGCTCTCTCTGCCTCTCTTGAACTCACTTGACCACTTTTGCATAGTTGATAAACATTGATTCCACATACTCGTAGATGCAAAAGAGGTTTAATTAACATAGGTGGCACTATCATGAAGTGGCTTTACGGCATCATAGATAGTGAGGACAGAAATATAATAGAAGAACACCTCAATATTATAGACACTAACAATCATAAGTTAATTGAGAACTCTAATAAACAAGTACAGATCAATAACATTACTACCCAAAATATAGAAAACCTAAAAATTTCAATAGTAGAAGACAGACGACGTACTTTAGGAATACTAAACGTCATAAAAAAGCAAGAAAAAAGCTACATTAAGGACATATATATGAACCAGCAACTAATCAGGATAAGGATATTAAGGGATGAGCTAGATAAAATACAAAACAATATATTTGACATGAGAACAGGACACATGACCAGCAATATACTTATGAACGAAGAGATCGACAAAAACGACATAGATTTAATAAAGCTTAAAAATATAAAACTTGCGCTTGGAAAATTCAAAGACACCTTAGCGTTTGTAGTAAAAATTCCTAAAACAGTTAAAAATATAAGCAAGTACTCGTTCAATGTAACCGCATTAACAGATAATTCGTATGAAGAGTTAGACATAAACACACAAACCGTTGTAAAATTCAGAAATACCTATTACGAATTAAAAACAGAAAATTGTATATACAGTTTACGAGTATTTGAAGAATAAAAACAATGTAACAAAAGAAAAAATGTTAAAAATACAATAATAGAACTAAATAAAGGAGTATATTTACTCAAATTTATTTATTTATATTTACTACAATTAAATAAGTCATGCAATAATCAAATATACTCGTATTTGCTAAATGGAAATTACTTGATAAAATTTTATGATTATAATTTAGAACTGGAAAATAATGTTAAGATATTTGAACAATACATAATTATCCCCAATTACGGAAATATTCGTATATCAAACACAAATGTAACACTATCTTTGGAAGAATTACAGCTAGTTCAATACGAAAACACTAATAAAATTACAGAATTAAAATTTCAAATCATGTACATACAATAAGTTTTGTTATAATTGTCGTAATTATTATTATTCTTCTTGTAATTATATGTATAGTTGCTAAATTTATCATAAAAAGATACGACAATCTAAAACAAGACATTGAAAAAAAAATTTCAACCTTAGAGAGCATGAAACTTGAGAAGGGAGGAGTAACGTCAGCACTCCCACAATTCTAAGTAATAGAAGTGTTGTGTTGAAATTACTCTTTCTAAGAATATGCATCGCAGATCATCTGATCCCGTCTGGACAGATCGTGCAACTCTGATGATGCATACATTTATGTACATTAATTTTCCTTTATTAATTCAGTTGAGAAAAATAAAGTCTCAGTTTGAAAACTCATCTCCTGTTGTGTTCTTTCTTTAATTCGTGTCGTCTGGCCTGGTTATTCTCGCGCCTTCGACAGCACTTGCCATCTTGTTGCGCCGTGCGTTTGCCTGGCGTCGCCGTCGCCTCTTCAGCTGCCATTTAGATGGTGGTTCTTCAGGGTGTGTTTCTTTTGAAGCCATTCCACCTTTTCGGTTTCCTGAGATAAGCCGTCAGCAACAGTAACCTGAACCACTGGTCTATTCTGATGGAGTTTAACCGTAACAGGCAAGGCCTCTCCGGTAATCTCTCCATCATTTCAACTCAATCAAGTATTCGAGCAGCTCCTTGGTTAGCGCCGAAATCGTCCGCAGTCGAAAATACCATGGGTGGATTGTCACTATTGCGAGTACCACCTGGAGTATAATCCGGTGGGGTCAACTCCATACTGTTAACCGTTTTACGTCTAGTTTGGATGTTCTTGGCGCCTAGTTGGAAGTTTCACCTGGGATGTTTTCAGAGCCTTACGATCATTAATCTTTGTCACGTCAAGCCAGCCAAAGTAAAAGTTGCTAAGTAAAGATTCTTCATCAATAAATTATACATGCATGTAATCTGTATGACTTGATTAATAAGATAGCTACCCTTCTACAACAATAAAAAATTCCCAGCTTTGGGCCAAAAGGATGAAGTCGTGGTCACGAAAATATATATACATTTTCAGGCGATACATAAAACATATATATTAAAAATTATAACAATATGTTAATTTCAAAACAAATTAAGAAATAATAATGACATTTTTCATTTATATATATAGGGTCCGCCAAAAAAATATATTTTTTTGAAAATGCTATAAAAAAAAGCTACTGAATATTTTCTCAAATTTCTTTTTTTATTTGAAAGTACAATCCTTCCGGTTAGTTACGGAAAATAATTTCATTCAAATGGCTGCCTCGGCTGGCCATGCAGTAGCCTACACGATCGGTCCAATTTTTAAGCACATTATCGATTGTGTGCAGCTGTATTTCACCAATGGCTTCACAAATATTGTCCTTTAAAGCGTCAATTGTCTCTGGCTTGTCGGCGTAATACTTATCTTTTACGGCACCCCACAAATAATAGTCCAATGGTGTCAAATCGCAGCTCCGAGGTGGCCAAACGACATCAGCTCTGTGGCTGATAATGCGATTTTCAAAAACAGGGCGCAAAACATCGAGTGTAGCTTCGGCGTCCTGTTGAAACCAAATGTTGCCAATATCCTCCTCTTTAATTTTTGTGAACAAAAATTCGTTCAACATGGCCCGATAACGATCGCCATTGACTGTAACGGCCAAAAAAAAGAAAAATAGCCCAATTATGCCTCTGGACTAAAATCCGCACCAAACAGTGACTCGTTTTGGGTGTATCGGCTTTTCAATGTATGCGTGCGGGTTTTCTGTGCCCCAAATGCGACAATTTTGCTTGTTTACATACCCGCCAAGATCAAAATGAGCTTCATCTGATAAGATGATTTTTTTGGCAAAATCGGCATCTTCTCTAAGTCGATCGCAGGCCCACGTTCCCAGCATTGTTCAAGCGTATACACAACTGTATTCGTTCAGCGGAAGGATACAACTAATTATCTGTCAAATCAGACATGAGCTGAGTGTTACCATTCACGAAATAAGCACTAGTTGAAAAAAAAACGTTAGATGGCGGGCCCTATGCTTTAAGTACGAGTATTAAAATAGAAGCAAGTGCCATTTCAATGAATTTCAATATTAAAATGTAAGTTGTGGGTGGGGTGACCCTTAACAAATTAACTTTACATTTGTGAAAAAAATCAAAGAGAGTATATGTAGAGAACTGAAAAAAGCGAAATAAATAAGAAAACAGAACAAAAAAGGTTAGCAAACAGCAACAAAAAGTAAATATTTTATTAAGTATAGTTACTCCAAAATGTCATAAAAGATTGATTCTACGCTAGCATAATCCACATCTGAAAGCTAATGCTTTACACCTTTTTCAAATCTTCCAGAAACCGTTAAAGCTCGTAGGGACCGTGGAAGCTTATTAAATAGGCTGCACGATGAAACCGAATAAAAGTTACGAAAGGTGGTGGTGAGATACATCGGGATGGACACTACTTAAAAAAGTTTCTACTTAAATTATATTCGGAAATTAATCTGTAATTACGATTACCCGATCTCATGAAGAAAGTTTTTAATACTTTAAAATAATACAAGTGACGGACATGAAGAATTTTCATATCACGAAATAATGGACAACTGGGATGTCGACGATTTTTTTGGCATATCATTTTTAGAACGCTTTTTTGCAGGATTAAAAGTGGTTTAATTTTATTTGTATGAGTTCCACCTCAACAAGAAATACCATATCAGAGTTTCGAATGACAAATTGCCATAATAGATGGTTTTCAATAATCTTTTAGAACAATCGTTTTTCAAGTAGAATAAATTCTGGAGAGTACGACGAAAATAATTTCTTAACGGTTCAGTATGATTAGCAAAGCTCATCCTAGAATCTATAGTAGTCCCAAATAAGAGTGTTACAAAAAGTTGGACAAGCTGAAACGGAAGCACAAGTACATTCTGGCAGTTTAAATCTTAGGCATTATGGTGCTTGAAAGTAAAGTTCTACATTTGAGGCAATCTGGGTTGCGAGATTAAAGTACATAATTTTAGTTTTGGAGCTAAGATTCAATCTATGTTCGGAGAACCAGATTTTTAACAAATTAAGATCCCATTTGATATCATATATTAAAATCCAAAACACTATCAGCACCATAAGAACAGCCTACATCATCTGCAAAAAAAAGTAATTATCCCTTTAAAACGTAGACTGAAAAGAGAATTAATATAAATAAGGAACAAAATGGGTCCCTGTACGCAATCTTGAGGAACTCCTAAACTGAAAAACTGAATTTCGTTCCTGGTCCCGCCATCTTTCACTCATTGAGATCGATTGAAAAGGTAAGACCTAACCCAAGAGAGCATAAATCCACGAATTCCAGTTTTCTCAAGCTTATCCAATAAAATTGAGTGGTTAATCATATCGAAGGCTTTTATAATATCCATAAAAAGGCCCGCATTGAATTTTTTAGCTTGCAGATTTGACAAAATGCTTGAGCAAAAACGTAATAGGTCGTCTTCAGTGGATTTTCCATGTTGAAAGCCAAATTGCACCGAGCTAAAAAATTTTGTTTTACTTAGAAAGGATATGATCCTTAGTTTAACACCAAAGATTTTACTGAATGCAGGAAGAAAAGAAATAGGCCTATAATTGATCATATCTTCTGCAGAACCTTTTTTAAAAATGGAACTATGTCAGCACATTTTAGGTCCTCAGGAAAAATTACAAAAAATATGCTGCAATTAAAAATAACAGCTAAAACATCAACTACATAGTAACCGATCTGTTTCAACAGTACATTAGAAATGCCATCACAACCACAAGCACCAGAGTTTTTTAGAGAACCAATTAGTTTTAAAAGTTCCAGAGCAGTTATAGACTCGAAGGCAAAACTATTTCCTTGCAGTGGTTCACAAAGGATACCAACAACCGAACATAACCCGCAACTGTGTTGACTTGTTCGGACTGGTAAATTAGTAGCCATCGAAGTGAAATGATTATTGAAGGCATTAGCAATGTCAAGTTTATCAGAAACTACAACATTATTAACACGAATCCCGGTGGGTTTAATAGTGGATGAGAATTGGTTTACAATATCATTGTCCACCTTCCATTCATTTGTAATATTTCCATTAGCAAAAAGGAACTGATTTCGATAATAACGCTGCATATGTTAATCCCTTTTTTAAGTTGGGAGCATAGTTTATTCTAGCAATTTCTTAGTCTAAGGTTGGAAGCATGTTTTGAACACTTTATTCGAAGCATACTTTTATACCTCACCTTGTTAATAAGGCGCGTCGATATCCCAGGTCTTAGTCTTTTAGAAGATTTTTTCGAGGATACAATGGAGGTGCAGTTGATAATATGATTAGAGAGACGATCAATAAACAGTGCATAAGAAACGGACGGATCATTTTCCAAATAAACATCACCCCTACATTCAAAAAACAGATTGTTTTTGAACTTGATGAAATCAATATTTCTCGCTATTTGGATTGCATCTTCATCATTATGTTTTCTTCGCAAGAAAGAGTTAATTAATAACCCTGTCATTGTGTGATCGGAGATTTTAAGATCGAATATGCACTTCTCACAGGAGCTGGAGATATTGGAAAAACGACCATAAATGTGGTCCAAACATCTTTCCGACACCATGCTCGTAGGTTCAGTTATAAAGCAGGATAGACCGTGCGATCCTAAGAGGGCAAAATATTTAGAACAGTATCACTGTTATCTAGTAAGTTTAAGTTAAAATAACCCAATATGTTTAGATTTAAGGCTCTCTAACAGATGAGAACATTCTTCAAACATATGTAGTCTATAAACACACAAAAATACATATTCACCACTGTTAAATTTAATAGAGACCTTTACGAGTAGAATGTCCGCACTCTTCAAACAGACCCTCTTTGCTTGCTCATTAACAAAGCACCCGACTCCACCTGCAGCGTAAACTTCATTAGAATTTGCAAAGAAATTAAAACCTGGCAAGTGGTAGTCGTTTATTTTAAAGCCATAAATCCGAATTTCAGAGACAAAAACGATATCTGGAACGCACAAAAAATAATTTAGGTGGGTAACAAGGGATGAAAAGTTTTCTCGTAAGCTTCTCACATTCTGGTGAACAACAAAAAGTTTGTTATTGCAGTAAGTACTGTTTGTGAATACCTTTTCACAGTTTGAATTACTAATTAAGAATAGAAGAGTAATCGCTTGGATCCTTCATTTAGATTTAGATAACAATTAACACACAACAGGGGTAAGCGTAAGGTCATTAAATCATCTGATTGGGATTACTCTTCCACTCTCAAACTTTTTCAAAAGTATTTGATTGTTATTAAACCAAACATATTTGTAGTTTTTTCGCTTCCCTGGACCTTTGGTTTGCAAAAGGAGAACCCGCGTGTACTTGGTCATCGCATCGTTGATGTAAATGATTCCCTTGCTGATGCTGCTACCGCTCTCGCTGATGCTGCTGTGGCCACTCTCACTGATAATGTTACAGCTGTTTCTGTTTTCCCTTTTCATGCATTATTCGCTGCTTGGTTGAGGGGTCAGTGAACGTAAAACAAATGATTGATTTCTTGGAAGAGCTGTTATTTCCTTCTTTGGTTTATACATTCTTAACATTGCATATCTCAATTTTTGAATCGGGCACATCAATAGACAATGCATTTTTGAAGATTTGCTTGGCCTTGTCAGTAGCATTTTCGTTGTTCACATCTGGAACACCAACAATTTCGATGCAATTTCTGAGTAGGTGTTGTTGTTTCCAGTTGAGTCTGTTCTCCAGTACATCAACCTTAGCTCTCACCGGGTCATGTTCTGCTCGTAGCTTATTGAGTGATGATAGGAAACGATTGTTGGTTTCCTCTAGCTTTACGCAGGGGAGTTAGAAGACGGATTTAAGAGGTTGAGGATAGAGATAGGGAAAAAGCTTCAAGCGGGAAGCAAGAAGTCCGCGGAGGCCTACAATCTCCGACTGAGAGATACCCAGTATCTCCTGAACGAGCTTGTATGGCGAAGAAACTTCTTTAAAGGATGACGGAAAATATTATTCCGCTAAGCTGGCTCCTAAATTTGTCTTATAGAATTCGAAAACGAGTGTCCCCGTGGATTTACGCACTTGAAGATAATGACGGGAAAGAACGCGGTACTTGGCATTGTAAGGACCTTAAACCATATAATGATCGATCTGAGTAAGAAAGTCTGAAGTCCCAAAGCGTCTAACAAGCTGTATCAGAGTAACTTTTTAATTTCATTACATTCGTTTTATTAACCAGATCGTTTTCCTTTTGAATTGTTGAAGTCATGTCTCGTTTACGCGATAATCTGTTTTATATCCTGGTCATCTACATTGTTTTGCGATCAAATTCACGGAAACAGACTGGCATGTTGGCCTCGGATGTCTCCTCAACCCTGTAGATAAAGTACCTAAGGAAATGGCTTTCATTGCTCTGCAAAGTAAGCACATTTCCTCGGAGGTAAGGGTGGGGTTTGTTGCGGTAAAATTTATTACAACAAGCTGGACTCTTTTTCCTTGAAACCTTCGCTTCACTCCTTCGAACCTTTCCCTTTTAACAGTTGTTCATCAAAAATTCTGAGAGAGTGATGGGCAGCCATGGGCGCATCAGCCATCGGCGCACTTTCTCAGCATCTTGGAAGGACAACATAAATATGTACGACGGACGGTCAAAACCTCTAGGAAGACCCCGTAGGGCAAGGGGACGGCCTGCCACAAGAGCGCAAGGAAAGCGATATAGGTTTTCGTTGTTTAGAAAGGGTCCAAAACGAAGCACACTTGAGTGTATGAAAGAGCGGTCTAGCGGTGCTCCAAGCCATGGTTATACGCTCCAGCTAAGTAGCGGAGTGCTGTACACATATGCCAGACATTGGGCCCGCTAACCGAGTAGATGTAATTCACGAATGTGTGGGTGAGTGACCAATGGTCTGGGTGGATATAAGTCGAATCAGGGCAGCCACTTCTTGGTTGACCACAACGCAGTATAGAGGTTTAAAAAAAAAAACGCGATCTAGGTCAAAGTGACAACAAAAGGAAAAATTAAACAGTAAAACAAAAGAAAAACAAACATTTAAGTAGAAGGTCAAAGGAAAGAGGAAAGGGTCAGGGAACAACAGGGAGAACTGGGAAGATGAGGAAAGAGGGACAGCAGGCAAAGCTAAATATTGTGTAGTGAGAGTGTATAGTGAGATCCCAGTAGGCTTTCTCGAACGTGAGAAAAAAAAAAGATTATTACCCCGTATAAAGAAAGGAAAACGGGACACGCGACCCGCTAGAAAAAAAATTATTTTCATTTGTTCGGAAAGACAGGCGATAGCGGCCCACTCTTAAGTGGTTTCTACTACGGTAGTTTTAACTGCCGCTTGTATTGTTCCATAAACAGTCTATACCGCTGAATTCCTTTGTCCATAAAAAGTCAGATCAATAAAATACTAACGTAACTTTCGACTTTTGTTGTGTTTTTGTTTCATCGTTTTAAGGTTTCGAACTTTGGTTTGACGAAAACTTCCATGTAAACTTCCCCACTAGATCATTCTGGAAGGAAGATGCTTTCATGGAAGACCAGTCAATCCATCTCTACACAGATGGATGTAAAAACTATAGCAGAGTTGGTGGCGGTGTTTTCTCAGATAAGCTAAATTTAAGCCTCACTTTCCGTCTTCAAAAACACTGTAGCGTGTTCCATTCGGAAATTTTGGCGATTAAAGGAGCTCTGTCCTGGCTGAAGAAAAACGTGATATCTGCAAAGGATATCCGCATATTTTCGGATAATCAGGCTGTTTTTTCCGTAATTTTCAATTCAAGAGATTCCTTACCGCTGGTGGGGGGAAATCTTTTAAGTGAAACTACTTCGTTGACTCTTAACAACAAAAAGCGATTTTATTTATTGAATAGCTTCAATTTATACAGAAATTTTGCTTACTGAGTGTTATTTCTATTATTATATTTCTGCCAGTCAACCTTCCTCTTGAACTCAAGCTTTTGTAAAGTTGAAGGATGGATTCATGCTGCCTCTCTCCTGGTATCATTAATGAACGCGGTATGTTTTCGTGTATCCTTGTCAATTCATTTTTAAACTGTTGAACTGTCAGAATTAGTGGATGTACCTTTCCCGTTTGTGTTGACAAAATAATGTCTAGTAATATATTCTGTGTTGACTGATAGTTAAACATTATCAGAATAGCGTTGATAGCAGTTGACGAAAATAGCTGTATTTGTCTACATTATCCTTAATTTTGGCTACCACTTCATTCAGCGATTGAGTCTGTTGTCTTG
Organism: Volucella bombylans; assembly: GCA_949129095.1. NCBI lineage: Eukaryota > Metazoa > Arthropoda > Insecta > Diptera > Syrphidae > Volucella > Volucella bombylans. The sequence goes on from OX422141.1 coordinate 57,957,121, forward strand.
TGTCCAAATGTTCCCATTTGAATATATTTATGTTAGAGTCAATTATGGTTGTTTGGTTTTCGTTTCCTTGAATAGCTTCAATTGTTTCTTCATACTGTTTGGCGAACCGTTGATCAAGTATTCCAAATAACTCGTTCGTAATCGTTCCTACAAAGTCAAATGGAGAGCGCCGTTGTCTTCGCATAGAGTCATCATTCGCATGCAATAAAATATCGTTGTTTAGTTCAATTTGCTGAATCTGGAGCTTAAATTGGCTTAGTATCCCTTCGCACATTATTGACTTGACTTCAGCTATGTCTGCGGATGAGCACATTGTTTCCATTTGATTAACACTTTCCTTATAGGTTTCGAACTCCAACCAATATGATGTCATGTTGAAAAATACGATGGTTTTCCAAGAGCTCGAAATAAGACTCGCTCATCCTACATCCTCAAAGTATATTCCTGGCTGGTTTTCAAATGGAGTGAATTCGACCTTATGTTGTTGATCAGTTGGAGTAGCTTTGACTGAGTTCATGATTCCTAACAGTATAAAAATCCAAAACAGTGAGCTAGATTTCTTATTCGATGAGGTTTTAATAGTTGTTAACACTTGTGGTTTTCCTTTGCTTTCTCGAATATGTTTGATTGTTGAATTAGGTTGTCCTGACTCTATAGGTAAACGACACAATTTTGCTATGGCCGTTTGATGTGTTTATTGCTGCTAAACACTGTTGCCGCTCGAACCTCATTATCCTTACCAGGGTGAACTTCAGAAATTCTACCCATTACCAAGGTTGTTGGTGGTAATCGATCTTCCTTGATGAGAACAATGTCACCAACCTTGAAGTTCTCTTCCTTCTGTTTCCATTTTGTTCGCTGTTGAAGTTGAGACAAATATTCAGAAGACCAAGTTTTCCAGAAGTCTTGGGTAATTTTTTGTAGCAGCTGCCAACGGGAGCGGTATGTTTTAGTCTCATCGATAATTGGTTCGGGTGTTACATTAATAGCGCTTCCTATGAGAAAGTAGCCAGGAGTAAGAACGGTCAGATCACTTATATCGTTTTCGATTGCCGTTAATGGTCGGGAGTTAAGGCACGATTCTATTTGAGTTAGCACAGTTGTCAATTCTTCAAATGTCAATGTTCTGTCTCCAATCACTCGCTTAAGGTGATATTTGGTTGATTTTACACTTGCTTCCCACAATCCACCAAAGTGAGGTGACGCTGGTGGTATAAAGTGCCATTGGGTTCCATACATTGCGAGTATGACCGATGTATCCCTTTCAGATTGTTTGATTGAAGCTCGTAGTTGCTGTTGAATTTCTTTACTGGCTCCAACAAACGTTGTGCCATTGTCACTGTAAAAATGCGAACATATTCCCCTCCTCGAAGTAAATCGTCTTACTGCTGCTAAAAATGCTGCTGAAGTAAGATCACTAACCAGCTCAATGTGTACTGCTTTAGTTGTAAAGCAAACGAAAATGGCAATGTAGCCTTTTGTTGATCGGTTGCCTCTTCCTTTGTTGATAAGTATTTGAATGGGTCCTGCATAGTCAATTCCTGTGTGCGTGAAAGGTCTTGCTGGGGTTACTCTAGCAGCTGGTAACACACCCATTTGTTGAGAGTTTGGTTGTGCAATGAAACGATAACATCTTATGCACTTGTGTATAACTTCACGGATTGCTCTTTTTGCTTGTGTTATCCAATACTGTGGTCTCAGTTTTGCAAGTGTAAGTCGAACACCACCGTGTAGTGTGCTTGCATGTGCGTCTTCAATGAGCAATTTTGTAAGTTTTTCACCATGCGGTAAAATATATGGGTGTTTTTGTGAATTCGATAATTCTGAATTTTGCAAACGACCACCAACTACCAAAATGTCGTCATCATTTAATTGGGGGCTGAATGATAGTATTTTACTTCGTTTATCCAACTGCTTTCTTGTCTCAATGCACCTTAGCTCTTCGGGAAAAACTCTTTGTTGTATAGCTCGTATGATCGCGTTGCGAGCATCTTTGAGTTCCTTAGCTGACAAAGTGGTTATTTCCTTAATAGCGCATTTAATTCTAGTTTGAGAGTCCTTTACTTTTTTATACTGCTGCACTCTAGTTTGCTTTGGCTTGTGATCTTTGCAACTAGCAATAAATCTTCTGCAATAGGCCGCTACTCTTATTAACTTGTTGTAACAAGAATATCTTTCAGTTATATCATCAGTGATTTGTATCCTTACTGTCATAACCTTTCTTGTTTCGGGAACGTCGACCGATGCATATTGGTTTTGTGATGGCCAATTATCAGAAATTTCCTTCTAGCCATTTTGGACCCTTCCACCATTGTTGATTTTTCACCATAAATTCAGGTAAGCAACCTCTAGAATCACAGTCAGCTGGATTTTCTGATGATTGCACATGTTTCCATAGTTCGGGTTTGATTGCATGTTGTATCTCTGATACCCTGTTGGCAACAAACGTCTTCCAGGTCGATGGACATTTCTGAATCCAAGGTAAGGTTATTGTGGAATCAGTCCAGGCGTAAACATTACCAACTTGTGTGCCATATGTCCGTAATGTGTCTGTCATTAATTTTGACAGTAAATGAGCTCCGCATAACTCCAATTTGGGAAGTTGAAATTTCATGCGTATCGGCGCAACCTTTGTTTTTGCGCTTGTAAGTCTGGTAATAAAGTGACCATTGGACAAGGAAACTCTGGAGTAAATTACCGCTGCATATGCTGCTCCTGAGGCATCACAGAAACCATGAAGCTCGATTTTCTTGCAATTGTCCGACTCTATCCATCTTGGAATTCAAATTTTTTCGACTTCAGTGATATTCTTCTTTAACTTGTTCCATTGTTTTTGTAACTCCACTGGAAGAGTTTCATCCCAATCGATTTCCGACTTCCAGATTTGCTGCATCAGAATTTTTGCTTTTACCGTTACTGGGGCTAACCAGCCAAGAGGGTCGTACAGCTTAGCTATTTCGGATAAAGTTTGACGTTTTGTTTGTGACATCTGCTTTAAAGTGATCGCGTCTAAGTGGGTCTTAAACTGGAATGTGTCACTTATTGGGCTCCAATGGATGCCTAATGTTTTGATGGTGTTATCAACGGCAAAATCGACTTTGTTTACATTTCTTGATTCGATTGGAATATCTTTTAGCAGTCTTTTGTCATTTGCAGCCCATTTTCGCAGGTGAAACCCAGCCTTCTCTAACATATCAATGAGTTGCCTTTGTGCTTCTTTGCATTTTGTGATTGTGTCTTGTCCGGACATTACGTCATCAACGTAAAAATCATTTTTCGCTATTTCCGAGGCGACTGGAAACTGCAGTTTTTCGTCTTCAGCTAGTTGTTGTAGCGTTTTTATTGCCAAATATGGTGCTGACGCTGTACCATAAGTAACTGTGGTAAGTTAATACTCCTTGATGGTTTGGTTTTTGGCACTTCGCCATAATATCCGCTGATAATCTTGATGATCTTTATGTAACTCAATTTGGCGGTACATTTTCTCTATGTCTGCACTAAAGACATATTTGTGTTTCCTCCATCGCATTAATATAGTAGCTATATCATCTTGGAGACTTGGGCCTACTAGCATTAAATCGTTTAGTCTTACATCGGTTGATGTTTTAGTTGATGCATCGAAGACGACTCGTAATTTTGTGGTTAAGCTGTCCGGTTTTATGACAGCATGATGAGGCATGTAGTATGGTTTTTTCTCCTGCGGATTGTTTGATTCCACTTCGATCATGTGACCGAGCCTTAAGAATTCGTTCACCTCATCAGTGTATTCTTGCTTGAGTTGTGGATTTCTATCGAACTGAGCTTCAAGTTGACAAAATCGTGCAAATGCTCTGTTTTTTGATTAGTTGTTTCTTTATTAAAAGGGATTTTTACTACATATCTCCCATTGTTTTTCCGGTAGTGTGTTTCTTTATAGAACGCTTCACAGTCTATCTCCATTTGTGTTTGTTTTCTTGGTTGTGAAACTTCCTCCAACTCCCAAAATTGTTCTAGTTGTTTATCAACTGATTTTTGGGCTACCAGTCCAATGATTCCTTTACTCCAAGAAACTCCAGATTTTGCTCGTCCTGATATAAGCCATCCTAACCGTGAGTTTTGGGCTATTAGGGAAGTTGCGTCATCCCTTCTTATACCATCGAGAATAACATCTCCAAATATATCGGCTCCGATAATTAAGTCTATAGTTCCAGGAATATCGTAGGTTGGATCTGCCAGCTCTATACCTTTAAGGTCTCCAAAGCTCACTCGTTTTACTTGGTTTGATGGAAGTTGGCTTGTTAGTTTAGGCAGAACAAGGGATTCAACCTGGAGGTTGAGCTTTGATGGAAACCATGAAGTTATTGTGAACTCGACTTTGTGTTTGGACGTGCCGGTTTTCATAGCGCCTAAGCCACTCACTTCAATGTTCACTTCCTTTTTCTTTAGCTTTAATAATTGCACAACTGATTCCGTTATTAACGTTATTAACCTGGGTCAATAAGTGCTCGTATCTTGACACTGTGGCCATCACTGCTGCTTGCATAGACAATTGCTGTTGCTAGAACAACATTTTGATGTAGGTAACTATGGTTCACCTGTTTTTGTTGCATTTCCATGTGCAACATTGTATGATGCTTCTTGTTGCACTGTTTGCATGTATGTACGTTTGCTTGGACATTGAGTTTGCTTAGCATGTTGCAAGCAGTTATAACAAAGTTCCGCCTGTTTGATTTGTTTACATCTTTCACTTGGCGTTAAGTTGTTGAATGTTGGGCATTTTTATATTATGTGATCGCCCTTGCATATGCGGCATTGTGTTACTGCTTTGGATCCGACGTGGAAATTACGTATTGTGTGTTTTGCTTCATCCCCACATTTTTGTTGCTTTTTTGCTGGATTCAGAACTTCTAATGCTTGGTAACGTCTTTCCATGAACTGCAAAAGCGTTTTTAAATCGGCATTTTATTGGGTTCTGTGAGGCTTTGCTCGAACAAATTTCTGGATTCTAGATCAATTGATTTTGTTATCAGGTGTACAATCATTGGGCCCCATGACGTGGTATTGAAGCCCATATTGTTTAGAGCAGCTAAGCCCTCCTTGATAGCATCCAGAGAATTTTTAATATTATTAGCTGATGTCGAATTTCCTTGATGCCCGGAACTGAGCATTTTGTCGATGTGAATTGACACAATTTTTTGTTCGTTATTATATCGAGACTTGAGCGTTTCCCAAGCACTCTCGTAGTTCTCACTCGAAAAGGTAAATTGCTGAATTAAATGAAGAGGTTCGCCTTCTAAGTGAGTCCTTAAATATTCCATTTTTTCTGTAGTACTTAGACTACTTTTGTTATGAATTATTGCAACAAACAGATCGTAGAATGATTGCCACTCCAAGTAATTTCCTTTAAACGTAGGAATTTTTATTGGAGGTAGTCTAGACTCGGTTTGCCTTGTTTCTTCTCCTCGGTTTTGTTTGTTAATTTCACCTAGCCTGGTCGCCATTTGATGAAGAAATCGATTTATATCTTGTTTCACACCTTTATAGTCATTGTTAGTGACATACTTCGAATTGAGATCAGCTTCCGTAGCATTTGTCATGAATTCTTCATGAAGGTTAGTAAGATTATTCAGTTGCTCTAGCAGCATTTTCTGCTGGTAGTCATGAATTTCTTTGGAATACTGCTCTAAAGTTTCTTCAAATTCTTCAATATTTGATATCACTGGTTCAATTTTTAGTTGTAGTTTTCTTAGTATATGATTTTGGGTTGCTGAGTTTTCCGTTGAACTTGATGTACTAGATAACTGTGCTGGCTTAGTGACTAGAGGAATTATGGCCACCAAGTTGGTTTTTAGTATTTCATACATTTCCTTGACTCGTTCAAACGTATTTCTTCCCATATACGGAGTGTCGTGTGCAATTACATTCTTTACTTTTTCATGATTAAAAGAAAATTTTTCCCAAATTTCGTCAATTTTTTTGATTCGTTCGTCTTTGTACTTCTGAGTTTTTCGGGATGCGCTGTCTTTTCCAACGTTTATTTTTATTTTCTCTAGCTCCTCTGCTAACTTCTTCTGTTCTGCAATAATGATGAAGACTTCGGTTTCATCTATTTTGGAATCCATCGCTGTTATTTTTTATTTAATTAATGTTCTGTTTGATTTGTTTAATTATGTTATACCAGTGTTATAAGCCCTGGTATACGCTTGAAATTCGTGAGATAATGTTAACAATTTTTCTGTTTTCTCTAACCAGTGTTAGTTGCCCTGGTAACGCCTTATGTAGTATTTGTTTTATGTTTTTCGCTCGAAGGACCAATGTTTTTTCCGTAATTTTCAATTCAAAAGATTCCTTACCGCTGGTGGGGGGAAATCTTTTAAGTGAAACTACTTCGTTGACTCTTAACAACAAAAAGCGATTTTATTTAATGAATAGCTTCAATTTATACAGAAATTTTGCTTACTTTAACAAAAAGAAATTTGTACAGAAAATTTGCTTATTTAACAAAAAAGAATCAATATACAATTGACACTCGAGCGCGACAGGTAAACGTACTTTTTGTCTATTCGACACTTTACGTATTGTGCGGTTGCAACCTGAGTCATTAAATTGTTGTTTTCACAACACAGGCCGTCATAAAGTCCCTGGACTCGGTCTCATTATATTCTAAAATCGCCCTTGAATGCCAATCATTTCTGATGGGGATGGCAGAGCAGTTCAACATTCACCTTTATTGGGTGCCGGGCCATAGAGGCATTCCAGTGAACTGCAGAGCCGATGAACTCGCCAAAATTGGAATCGCTGCGTGCAAACTAGCATTAAAGCTGGATGCCAATTAGAGAATAGACTTTAGGTGGACTGCTGTGCAAACATGTCTATTGACCAAACAGATCTGGCCAAGGCTGGATCTGAGTCGCTCTAAGTGTCTGATCCTTTTAGATAGGAAACATCTCAGCGCAATAATAGGTGTCATTACTGGATACTGCCTCATAGGCAAGCACGCAAGAAGGCTTGGCGCTTTTACAAACGATTTCCGTAGAAGCTGCATGAACGAAGAAGAAGAGGAGACAATCCTCCACCTACTCTGTACATGTCCAGCTCTCTCCCAGAGAAGAAGGCTTCATCTAGGAGCTGTTTTCTACAACGACTTAGAAAACATAGACGTTAACAGTTTCCTACGCTTTATTATTAGCTCAAACTAGTTCCATTAGTAAGAGGATCATAGGTCCACGTGGCATCACAATGGACCAATAGGCCTAAGTGGGTTGGTATTTCCAACAGCCACTCTTACCTAACCTAACCTAAGGTTTCGCAATTCCTTGCTAAAAAGATTGCGTGGCGCCTACGGACACATTTGTGTATTCTTACGAGTTCTTTAAGATTTGCTAATTCCCTATATTTTTGGTTTTTTTTTAAATATAAACCTACCCCTACCTGAGCAGCCGAAAGTGGCAGCACTCAACCTGCTGCCTGTTCCAAATTTCCCCTTTTGGTCTTTTTTCGTTTTTGGCGCACCTGTGTGGTTCGCGATCGCTTCATTGTTTTTTTTTATTTTTGGAGTTTGATTCCTGCCGGCAGGCCGGCTACCGATTAATTAATAAAAATTACAACAATCGCAAAAAAAATTGCAACATCTTACACATTGATATTTAATTTTAATTTTAATTATTCGATATTTTATATACTTTAATTACATTATAAGTTTGTTTTTTTTTCTTATTCGTTTGATTTGATATTATAAATACATTGATATTTAATTTTAATTTTAATTATTCGATATTTTATATACATTAATTACAATACCTGATAAGGTTGTTGTTTTTTTTCCCATTCATTTAAATTGATAATTAGTACATTCTTCTTTGTTCATACTGATTTGATAAAATGCGTTTGCCAAATCTAGGGTGCTAAAATATTTTGCCCTGCCAGGTTGGTCCAGTATATCCGTGATGTTGGGTAGTGGCTATGCATCGGCAATCGTCAATTCGTTTCGTCGACGAAAATCTACCACTACTCTCCAAAGCTTGTTGCCTTCCTTGTCCGTTTTCTTGGGAACCAGTAGCAAAGCGGTGTTCCACGTCTCTTTCCAACTCCATTTTCTTTTACACTAACCCTCGTAATCTACGTTGCCATCGTCTCTTTTACCTACCAATCCATAGCACGACATATGGCTCTAACGAACCAATCACCCGTATGTTGCGTAAGGTAAACTGGGGTGGCCGTGGTGTAGTGGTACTAGCAAACGCTTCTCACTCGGAGGGTCAAGGTTCGAATCCTACCCATTGACAGGTTTTTCAAGTTTCTCATTTGTGTAATTGGAACTCAGACAAAAACATTCTACGTGTGAAGGGATAACACTGACACGTAGATTTGGCTGTTGTAGAGTTTCAAGCACAAAAAAAATAGTGTGAATTATAACCTTCGAATCACTCTGAGTGAAGAAAAAACTCTCCGTCCTATTCGGACTCCCACCCCTGGAGAGCGAATATCGAAACCAAATACACCTGAGTTTCAAACCACTACAAAAAACCAATTTTCCTTTCTCCTCCTTCTACCTTTCCGCCCGCGCCCTGGCAACAGTAAAAGGGTATCTAACCCTTTAGGCGCGCGTAAATTATAAATAAAAAAAAAACTCAAACCTTTCCGTTTTCGATTTTAATTGCAGCACTCTCTCCCTCAAATCCGATCTCCTTCACCTTCCATTGATTTAATCCCTAGTGATAAGTCCTAGATATCGCTAAATCTTAATTTTTCTTTTAGTTTTTAAGTCCTAGTTTTTAAGCATGTATTAAGCCAAATAAATGGAGGCGTTAGCCTCCACCAAAATTAATTTAAAAATTACACGAGAGTGTGTCGCCTTCAAGAAAGAATAAGTCATTAGAATCTCCTCAGATATTGTACACGGTTTCTTTAACTTCCCGGTTGCAATGATCCAGGTCTATGACAGACTTAAGTTTGTCTTGTCTACTTTTGGTCTTGTCGTTCGGTTTATCAGTTACCAATGTAAAATTATCCAGCGTGTCCCACTCGATATTGATGTCTTCTATGTTTAGAACTTGTTCCTTGTCTAAGGTATTCACCATTAGAAATTTGATGTTCGCATTGTTGGCTTGGGTAAGGCTCTCGCCGAGATGCCTGGAAGAACTAGCTCTTTATGAATTAATAAGTCTCTTTGGTTTATATCATCGAATGGAATTTCTATTACTTGTTGAGATCGGGGTTTCAGCCTAATTGTTCGACTGGTGACCCTTTTTTTTCTATTTTATTGTTTAATATGGGTTTTCTGTTAGCACTATCATCTGCCTCAGTCTTAACTGCTAAGCTCTCTCTTGACTTAGTCTTACTGTTGTATGCTGGGAAATTATTATTATTCTCCTAGGTCCTAACTGCCAAGTGCTCCTTAGTATTACTGTTGGGCGGGAGTTTCTTCTTATTTTCCTCGGTCCTAACTGCTAAGTTCTCCTTAGTCTTACTGTTGGCCGGGATTTTCTTCTTATTCTGCTAAGTTCTCCTTAGTCTTACTGTCGGCCGGGAGTTTCTTCTTATTCTCTTCGGCCCTAATTGCTAAGTTCTCCTTGGCTTTACTGTTGGCCGGGAATTTCCTTTTACTAACCTCGGTGTTTGTTCCGATACAAACAGTTGATTTAATAGTGGCTAGGTCCAGGCATGAATTCCGTGAATCACCAGATCTGGTCCGTAGACAGTCGGTATCGGGTATCGATTCCCATCGAGACTGCATGTGTTCCACACCGATGCCTAGTTGGTAGTCGGGGTTAATTGTGGAATCAGCAAAGTGGACAAGCTCTGCGCCATTGTTTTCAGTGTTGATCAAACCGCTGGTATTGGATATACCTCGGGTTCTCAGTGGTACTTGTCTTTTAGAATAATCGATGTGACATTGAAACTTGGTCAGGAAATCGTTTCCAAGTATGTCAACGAATGATAGGTTTAGGTGGCTAGGTACCACTTGAAATGAATGCTATAACGGGATCGAGTATTCTTTAGTCCTTATTTCTATAGTTCCAACTATTTTCCCTATGGTTTGAACTGAGTCACCCGCTATTGTGGCTAAAATACATCTGTTAAAGTTTGAAATTTTGGTCTCTCTTCTTGTTGATTTGATTACTCTGATGTCAGCACCTGTGTCAAGCAAGAACGTTGCCGAATATTTGTCCAATGGACTAAATTTTACTCGAATCACTGGTTTCTTATACTCAGAACAGAATGATACGAGAGTAGTTAATTTAATTAATGGATGTCGGCTTGGGTCTGTACTCGGGATAGATTTTCGACTGCAACTTCCCGAGTCGTCCCGTTTCCCATGTTCGTTCCGTTTCGGAATTGCTGGTTACCATACTGGCTGGTGGCGAATTGCCTAACTTCGTGGGGAGCGTTTTGCAAGTGATTTGTTTGGCCGGTATCAGGAGTGTTTCTCCGAAAAGGGTTTAGTTTGGGCAAAACTCCGATATCTACCAAACGTGTCCCACATACGTCTTCGCGATGGTTAGACTTTTTGCAGTAGCTACATTTTAAGAGCTGCACCTCTTTCTTGATGTCCTGTGGGCGAAATTTGGAAAATTCGTGTTTTGGTAAGACACGGCGGAAGTGTGTCCCACCTTGTTGCAGGTTTGGGAGATGGGTTTTTTATGAACAACATTGGGGTTCGTAAAACATGTTGGGATTGTGTGCCCTGCCTTATTCCAGGTTTGACAAATAATTTTGTTCGAGGGACTGGTAATGTTTGGGTGGCTGTAGCAAGTGGCCGATGTGTGTCCGACTTTATTACATGTCTGACAAACGGGCCTGGGAGAAGAATTTGCAGTTTCCGTGGACCTGTTGGTTATTGTCTGAGACGCAGTGGTCCGCTAGAGACGAGTCGAATGCTCCTCTGCGTAGGAGACTGCTCATTTAAGGTCTTTTTCGCCGTGGGATTAAACCAAAAAATTGAGGTTTTGTTTCCTTAGTCCATCCTCGAAAACTTGGATGGCCAGACGATCGGTTTTGCCGGCTAGGAACCGTCGGACAGCTTCGTCGTTGGAGGTGGCGAAAGTAGCAGAGTTCAGGGAGTCAGTAATCGGCTGATACGATCACCGAATTATTTGGTTGTTTCGTCTGCCTTTTGTTGCACCCTCAGCAACTCATTCTGTACTGATGACAGCGACTTCTCTTCCCTGAATTCTTTCTCCAATTCAGTTACTAAGACGTTCCATTTAGCGAAAGATTTTAGTTGGACTAGCTCGCATGCTGGTCCTTGAAGCCTAGTTTTCAACAAAGTTGAATAAGTTCAAGGTTTTTTTTTTAAAAGATTTTTTTTTCTAAAAATTAAATTTTTTTGTTAATGCATAAAGAAAAATTTCTTGTGACTAATATTTACTCTTTTTCTTTTTTTTTGCTAGGTATACTTCACGCCCTAGAGTTGGTAATTGCGACCCGGTCTTTGACACTGCCCAATTTTTTGCCTCTGGCGTCCGATGTGGAACTCTCCAGGTTTTACGTTTATGGGACTTTTTGCACTATTTTATTTAAAACTTTGACTCCTAGGGTGTAGCCCCGAGTTCAGTTTAGACTCGCAGTTTGTAGCATGATCCGTTTGTTACGGGTATCCCATCGCTGCCACCAATTGTTGGATTACGCCCTGTATACGGTGCTTCCCGCGTATGAATGCGGAGAAGAGTATGCGAGCGGAGAGAAAGAAAAAGACTTTTTTTAAAACGTTATAATAACTTTTATTTATTTTTTTTATTGTTAAAGGCCCGCTGTGTTACCAAGGAATACGACCTTTACTATTTCGTCTTTTTTATTTGATTATTTAAACAATTTATAGTACAATAAAGGCCTCCTGTACTACCAAGGGCTGCGACCTGGGGTATTTCTCAATCTCTCATTTCTCCGTCCCAAACACTGTCTTTTATACTAATTTTATCCATAATTCTGATTGCATACTTACGCAATAGCTTCGGCACAAAATAATTCCCACGATGCATTTTTCATTTATTGATTTAGATTTCCGATTTAATTGTCCTAAGTGTCTCAGTTAGTTAACCTTTCGCGTCGGCGCCCATGATCTTTCGTATGATCGGTGGGTAATTTGATCCTTTTTGTGTATATTGGGTTGCTACTGACACTTAATGACTGCCCTGTGTTGTTATTTGCGAGTGGCATTTTGGTTTTGACCTATATAACACACTTCGGGGTGAATCCATTGAAGTATTTCGTCACTTAATGCCTGGCCTGTGTTGTTATTGACGAGTCGGCATTTTGGCCTTGACCTATACTGGGTGAGTTTTTTTAAATTGAGACATCCAAATTACTCGAAAAATACGCGATATCGAGAGAAATGTTTCAGACTAAAGTCACAAGGTTCTGAAGGGGACATAAGATGGTGACCACGAGTTTGACCCTGAGCCCCATTTTCAAGGTCAAACGAAGGTAGAACACCGTGCACCCGGCTATTCCCAGATACGTATAAGCGCCTCGTTGATACCGGATAAACTGCATAAAAAAAAAGAAGGACGTTCAGACGCAGGCGGCAGAAGTTGAGGATGGGATTTTGCATTGCTGTGGAAGTTCAGCCTTCAATTAGCGTCCGCAGACTAGCTGTGCAGTCGGAACTTAACGAAAATGACAATTATGATGGCCGACTCAATACTTTCAATGGAATTACAGTAGTTTGAGTACGCGGTGTTTCAATGGCGAGTGTATAAATAATTTAAGTCGGGTTTAATTTGTAGTTTTAAATTGTGAAGTCAATAACGAATGTCAAAGTCAATTCTTTGATTTAAAATTTATTATATTCTGTATAATTTAATATATTATATATTCTAATATTCTATTTTTAATTGGTTATTTGTTTTGTTTTGATTTGTGTAGAGTTTGGAATGTGTGCGTGTGTGTATGTGATTTGGGTATATGAATGAACCAGATTTGATTTTTGTAGAGATTCCTTGTACGATCTATTTTTGAGTTGTGCGTATATACGCACATATATATTTAGATAATATGTTCAAATTGTATGCTTGTGTGACTGTTTTGTAAATGTTGTGTATATTTAAAAAAAAAATTAATGGACAGTATTTATGTAAAAATAAATATGTTTGTAATTTTAAGATATATTTATTTAATAAAAGTGCATAAAATATTCGGAAACAATTTGAGGGGTCTTGGTGTACTGTGTTGAATATGTTTGTATTTAAGTATTCTGTGGAATTTTATATAAGAATTTAATCAGTATAAGTTTTATTTGATTGCAGAAGGCATATATTGGTGATAAGTCGTTTCATTTCTCCGTTCTGTGTTTTGATTGTGACCACGCGAGTTAAGTTGTCTGGTCTTGGATGCGTGTCGGTAATCCGGGCCAGGCTACATTTTGATGGTGGCAACCGCTCATCCTTCACCAAGACGAGATATCCGATGTGTTGCTGATGTTCAAGCTTGAGCCATTGCTGGAACCTCGCGAGATATTCAGTGCTCCACTGCTTCCAAAATATTTGGTACCCACAATTCGCCTCAAACGAAATTTGATGGATTTCACTCTTGCTTCCCATAACTCTCCAAAATGGGGAGAAGCCGAAGGAATAAAACCCCATTTTGTGACATCAGTGCGCACGAACTGACCGTTTTTCTATTTCGGTTTGTAGTTAAGTGGGCTGATGACAGCAATGAAAATTCCAGGTATTGTGTAGCAAATCTGGACCGTTCCACCAGAGTTTGTTTTCTGCCAGAGCTGATGGTAGAACTCCACGTGATGTCAGATCAGCTGGGTTTAATTGTGTTGGGACGTGTTTCTAGATATCATCCTTTGTTAGCTTCTGGATTTCTGACGAATGTTTTCAATGGTTGAATCGACCCAGGCATACCTACGAACATGTCTGAAATCAAGGACAGTGGATGTATACTCCAGAAGAGTGGCCAGGATTACTTCGCCTCATAACTCAAGACGTGGCAGATTCACCGTTTTCAACGGTGCAACCTTATTTTCGGATAGACGCAGATGTACATAGATCTTACCTTTAGAGTCCAAAACTCGTAAGTATACAGCAGTCCTGTATGCTCGCTGAGATGCGTCACTAAATCCATGTACTTCCATGTCTTGCTGTGTGTCGTGCGTGTAAATCCACCTTTGAATTCGTATCCTTTCAAGTGATGGAATCTCTCTGCGGAAAATAGACCAATCTTTCTGAACTTGAATTGGACTGTCCCGATCTATTCCTCGGAACCACAATTGCTGCGTCATCCTTTTAGCCTTTATAATGCAGGGTGAGATCCATCCCAATCTCTTAGTCGTTGAAAGGATGGTCCTTTTCGTCACCTCAGTTGTGTCGCAACAAACGTTCTGGGAGTCTTCTGATGGGAACCACTTAACACCTAAAGACCTTATGTGCTCGAGCGGGTCAAAGGGTAGGGAAAAACCGACTTCCCGCTGGTCTGCCGGTATGTGATGGAGAATATCATCAGAATTGCTCGTCCATTTTCTCAAGATGAATCCTGCTAAGGAAAGCAAACCATGTATTTCTTCCCGTTTACGCAAGGCTTCTTCTATAGAACCACCTCCACTTATAAGGTCATCCACATACATATCTTGTTGAACCATTTTTGCTTCAAGAGGGTATTTGTGCTCTTCCTCAGCAGCCAATTTGTTATTATTATTATTATTATTGGCCCGGGTCTACCCCGGACAACTTTATTAAGCTGTTAATAATTTAAGCCAAACTTAAAACTAGACTTAAAAACTAACAAAGATATACTTAACCTAATGGGGCGAGGAGAAATGGTGGACGGGGGAGATGTTAAGGGAGTGGCATATTGAGCAGCGCTGTTTTTATTCCTTGTTTGCTGCTATTTAGGTCAAAGACTTCGGCGTAGTGGTTCGTTATACGCAACATTCTGGATATGGGTTCAAAGTGACCGTAGTTGGTGCGGTGAGTTCGGATCAGGAAGAGTAGGACAGATCTTAGATTACGGGGATTGGGAGTGAATGCAATATTTTGCGTTATTGTCGAGCAGTCGATATTTCCAGTCAGTACCTGGTGGATAAAAAGTACATCAGCGATTTCACGACGTTTTTTTAGGGTATGCATGCTAATTAGTTTTAGCCTATTTTCATAGGGGGGTAATTCATATCTATCGGCCCAAGGTAGACCACGAAGTGCAAAATGGATAAACCTGCGTTGGACTGCTTCTATTCTTTGAATGTGGGTTAGTTTATAGGGTGACCATACTTGGCTGCAATATTCGAGAAGAGGCCTTACAAAAGTAATGTACAGGGACTTTGTAACGTAAGGGTTGGTAAATTCTTTTGACCAGCATTTGATAAAGCCGAGTGAAGAGTTAGCTTTATTTATAATGCTGTCAATATGTGAGTCGAAATTCAATTCTCTATCACAAATTATACCTAGATCCCGTACTTGGGTAGTGGAAGGAATAGGCTCATCGCAGATGAAGTAGTTTCTTGGAGGGGGAGGTAGACGTTTACGGGAATAGGTTATCGCTTGGCATTTGCTGACATTAAGCTCCAAAAAGTTTTGCTTGCACCATACCGAAAACTTATTCAAGTCATCTTGCAGGCAATGGGAGTCAGAAGGCAATGATATGAATTTGGAAATTCTCATGTCATCAGCGAAAATAGAAAGATTAGAGTTCGTTAAAATTAAATTTATATCATTAATTGTTAGGATAAAGATGACTGAACCACCCTGACTACCCTGAGGGACACCAGATGTTGCTTTAATGGGTTCGGATATTGAAGATCTGAAGATGACCCTGTATTCTCGGTCTTCTAAATAGGATTTGGTCCATGCCACAAAATGAGGGGAAAAGCCAAGTTTTTTTAGTTTAAAGATGATAAGTTGGTGAGAAATTTTATCGAATGCCTTGCTGAAATCTGTGGAAATTGAATCGACTTCGTTACCGTCTTCTAAAGCATGAAGAGTCCTAGAGACGAACTCTGTTAGGTTAGTGGTCGTTGATTTACCTTTCATGAAGCCGTGCTGATTTGTGCAGATAGTTGGCCTACAGTACGGAAGCAGTTGTTAATAGACTATGCTTTCAAAAAGTTTGGGTATGCAAGAGAGTTTTGCTATGGGCCTATAATTATCGACTTCGGCCTTAGTTCCTTTTTTATGAATAGGGATAATGTAAGATTCCTTCCATAGGAAAGGGAAAGTACCTGTTGAGACAGACAAGTTAAATAGGGCAGCAAGAGGAGGACCGAGATGGGTAACACACTCTTTTATTACAATAGCCGGAATTCCATCAGGGCCGGACGAGAAATCATCTTTAAGTTTGGTAATGTTTTCAGAGACCAAAGTTGTTGTTATATTTAGTGAAATGGCTGACGTCTCAGGATAGTTTCTCATATAGCTAAAGTAACTAGGATCGGGTTCAGCTGTTTTCTTAGAAAAGGATTTGTTAAAATGAGAGGCAAAGAAATTTGCAATGGTTTTTGGGTCGGCAGAAGATTCACTAAGAAATTTAAGAGTAGATGGGTAGCCGTCTGACTTTCTTTTGGTATTAATAAACTGGTAGAAACGTTTAGGGTCCAAGACTAAGCTAAATTGCATGCGGTAGAGGCACTCAAGGTAAAGAGACACACAAAGCTCAGAAAAACGATTGTATACCGATCGATAATTACTGTAGTCGGAATTAGATCGAGTTCTTAAGAATTTGTGCCACAACTTGTTTCTGTTATTACGGAGAGAGCGCAACTCATTGTTGTACCAGGGAGGAGCAAGTATGCAGTCCTTTCGGAAGGTATACGGAACCGATTGGGCAAAGCAGGAGAAAATTAACGAATAGAACGTTGATAGGGCAAGATCAATGTTAGTTGTCTCACCAATAAAGTCAAAGTTAATGTTGCTGATTAGGTTTTTAAGTTTGTTAAAGTCGGTTCTACGGAAGTCAAATGAGAATGAATTTTCCGAATCGACACATGTGTTGCCATTTTCATATGAGTATATAATTGACAAGGGAGGGATGAAGGCGGTCTATGTTAGAAAGAAGATGATCACTCCTATAAACGACACAGTTATCTGAATCGGATGTGAAGACAAGGTCGAGTTGTCTGTTCATTGTGTTAGGTATTCCACTAATCTGATGCAGACTTGAGTTCATCAATATTTCTATTTCAGATGTCGAATTACGAGAGACAAAATGAGACGAATCATCGGAAGGCTCCCATATAAGGTGAAGGAGGTTGAAATCTCCTACTAGAACAATGCAATCTTCAGGTTGTGCATCGTCAGTCACAAAATCAACTGCGTGAACTACAGGTTGATAAGACTCAATGCGTTGATATGGGTGAATGTAGCAACAAAGTACGTAAAGACATCGTTTGGGGAGCGTAATGTTGGCACATACTAACCCAAAGTTGTCAGTGTGGGGAATATCGACAGGAGTTGCGTGAAAGCAGTTCCGGATTGCTAGTAAAACACCGCGGCCATAAGGATTATCAGCTCTTTCAAATCCATCTTTTCGAAAAACGTTTAAATTTGGAGGAAACAGCTCATGGTTTTTAATGTCTGGAATTAGATTTGTTTCAGTAAGAGCAATTAGGTCATAGGGTCCTGTTGATGGTCCTTATGGCGAGGTAGGGTGCTGATGTTGTGTCGAAAGTCACTGTTAGCTCTCGATATACCTTGATTGGTTCGTCTTTAGTATCCCGCCAGAAGATGAGCTGATAATAGGTGTCCCGATACGCTACACGTACTTGCCGGTACATTTTCTCCACGTCTGCAGTGAAGGTATATTTATAAGTTCCCCACCTCATGATATTATTTTATTATTATTATTATTTTATCAATGATATTATTTTTAACTTTAGGTCCAATGTGAAGATGCTGGTTTAATGATGTCCCATCTAAGGTTTTTGCAGCAGCATTGAAGACAACTCGTAGCTTAGTGGTGGAGCTAGAGTCTTTAAAAACTGCACGGTTTTCAAAAAATTCTTAAGTTGCTCTTCTAGGCTTAGACATTGGAGGAAGCTTTGAACCTTTCTTGGAAGATTTATTGGAACCTTGCCTAATAATATCCAACCAAGTTGCGTCTTTTGGGCGATAGACGTTGTAGACTCCTCACCTCGGACATTTTTTGAAGGATGAATCCCGTATAAACATCACTACCTAGGAGTATATCCACTCTGGCAGGCTTATCAACGGCGGGATCTGCCAATACCAGTTTTATTGCAATTCCTAATTTGTCATTTTAAATTTTACATTACATTGACATTTAAGCAAAGTTGTTTTTGTTGGGGGCGTACCATCATTGTGAGTGCATATATGGTAATTAATGATTATTGTAAACAGACCACTATACAAATATGCAGAAGACAGGCAATTCCTCAGTTCGCAGTTCACAAGAGATGGGGTTATAAACCACCATAATTTGCGCCATTGGTCAGACTCCAATCCCCATTTACTACGCACAACATCCCTTCAAAGGTAAGAATTTAATTATTGTTAGCAACTTCTTCAAAATGCGTTGTTTATTTTAAAGGAGGTTTAGCGTAGATGTTTGGGCTGGATTAATAGAAAACACTTTAGTAGGCCCGCACGTTATTCCACAAACAGTTAATTCCCATTACTACCTGGAATTCCTTAGAGAACGATTGCCGAAGCTCCTTGAAGATGATCCTCTTGTTCAGAGAAGGCGATGTTCTTTCAAGAAGATGTCACAGTAGCAGCGGGGTAACGTCGTTCCTCAACCATACTTTTAACGACGGTCGATTCGGCCCCAACCCTTGACCACCCAGATCTCCTTACCTAACAGCCACGGACTTTTTCTTCTGGGGTGCTATGAAACAAAAGGTTTATTTTAGGGAAATGTTGAGTCTGGTAGAGCTCAAAGAAAATATTTGTGCCGCTTCAGAAGTAATGAAAATAATTTAGATGACCGTTAACCTCCCGTCCGAAATAGTTAAACGCGCCCGAAAGTGTATTCAAATGGAAGGAAGGTATTTCGAACAATTGCTATAAACATTCCATAAACTGTTCCAAAAATGTCGTCCTCAGGACCACATAAAAATATCGTTTATGATTTTATGAGTAATTCAATAGGTACACTTCTTTTTGGCCATTTTTGTTTGACGAAAAATGTTCTGATTTAACTATTTTTATTAAAAGACGCCTTTATTGGACGAAGCTTACTTTATTAATAACTTTGAGATTCTTATGCGACAGTGTCGCTACCTTATGCGATCGTGTCGTTAGCTTAACTTTTGCATTCCCACGAGTTATATCCGATAACCAGACTGTGGGGATGTATCATTCGCTTGTGCGTAGTATCTGATTACCAGACGTTGGGAAAGTTCTGGTTCTGTAGATGACACGAGCTTATTTGCTATTGTCATTGAAATGAACTTAATCTAGCTGTGTAAGCATAATCGCACTATAAATGGCCTTTACTACAAAATCTGTTGATCGAACTTAAAAAAGTTTCTAAACATAATTTTTAGGAAATTCTGCAAGGATAAAAATTTCAGAAAAATTATTAAGTAAAAATTTTAAGAAAAATGTATTTTAAGTAAAAAAATAGAACAGCAAATTTTCATAATTTTGAGTTGAACGAGCCATAAGTTTTTTGTTGCTCTACAGGTGTACCCAAAGCATTTAAGACTTGTATGCACCACTAAATTATCTTTTAAAATGTTCAAAACTATTTTCGTGCTTGTACTAGTTTTGAAAGTAAAGCGTTTATAGTGGTTACACCTCCAAATTAAAGGTCAGCCACTTTGATGGGCTGTAACTTGAAATAGAGTGAGAATAGACCCCGCCCCCATGATATACAATTTCTTGTACGGCGGAACTTTAGGAATATACCCTTAAATGATTATACTTCTAAACTGGGATACCCGGTATATAACATACAATATATAAATAATATGTAAATAAATTATCACAAATGCTTCTAATGGTATTATGCTTATGACAAATAATTATAATACATAAATACTTTTCAATGCTTTAATGTGTATTTTTTTGGTGTTTGGATTACAATATTTTTCATTTTTACTTGCGTTATCATATAAAGATAAGAATAATTGGAAAAAAAATTACATAAAGCAGCAAAGGTATGAGATATAAAACTGATTCTGGCTTTATTTTGAAGCTGCGTTCATGCCATTATGTGTGTATTAGCACACCACTCAAATGGCCGCCTCGGCTTTGCTGGCTGTGATTCAAGCTGTCGGTCTATTTTTTGATGACTCGGTCCAATATGTGCGGGACTATTCGGGAAAATAGTGAGTCCGATGTTGGCCTCGAGCTCGTCTAAAGTGGTTGGGTTTTTAGCGTAGACTAAGGACTGGATGCAGCCCCAGGAAAAATAACCGAGTGGTGACAAATTGCATGATCGCGGCGGCCAATTGATGGACGCTCGTCGTCGGATGACCCAGTCGCCAAATTTCTCCCTCAAAAATTCGAGCGCTGCGTCGCTTGTATGGCATGTAGCGCCGTCTTGTTGGAACCACAACTCGGATATATCGATATGTCGAGCTCTGACTACAGGAAGTCGGTGAGCATCGCTCCATACTGAGCCCATTGACGGTAACGGTGTCTCCTTCCTCATTTCCAAAGAAATAAGGAGCAATGATGTTGCCATGCATTCATGCTTGGCCGAACACTTGTGGATTGTGTTCGCTCCAATAAAGACAATTTTGCTTGTTGGCATAGCCGATGAGCCAAAAATGGCCCCCTCCAAGAAGATGATATTTTGGCCAAAATCCGGATCTCCGAATGAACTCACGGCGCTGTCTATGGTCGTTTGGCTTTAATTCTTGCTTCAGCACAATCTTATGCGGATGTAGACCCAAATCGAAACCTAAAATAAACCAGGTGGACTTTCTGGTGATGATCAATTCAGATGATCGGCGCCGAATCGACATTTCTGGGTCTTCTTCTATAGTGGCCGCTACAGTGGCTATGTTTCTTCATTTCGCACCAATCTCTGTCTGGTTGGTGGCTTAAGATCCAAAAGAGTGTATTCACGCTGAAACCTTTCCACGTTGTGACGAATTGCCTGAAAACTGAAGGTATGATGATGACCGACTTTACGACGAAATTCTCGTTGCCCATTTGCAACTGAGCCAGAATTTGATAATACGAGTATTTTCTAATAATTTCCGCAAGTTCGGTAAACGTAAAACGATGCATTTTTTTCTTTTTTTTATAATTGGCGAGCGCACAAAGGATATTGTTTGTACGTAGCACGGGCGAGGGGAAGTTATGCAGGGAAAACAGATGTGCGTTGGTTTTAAAATTTTTGCAAGTTATAGTGACTAGGAAATAAAGAGCTCGGCAGGGCATTCCGTAAGCGAGTTTTACGGCTTAGGAACGAATCAGGATATTTTATACATACATACATACATCCGAAAGTGGGCTTGAGGGTATACTGATGAGCATTCATAGCCGGACGGGTGTTACGGTTAAAAGTTAGAAGGGGTGGAATGCTACCAGCAATTTCCGTGGAGCATTCATCTGCGTTCGAGGGTGTCGAATGACTGTGTAATATTTTCATCACCAATGAGTTTTATCGCATAGTTTTGGATCCTATCTAAGAAGTGCAAAGGGGTCTTAGGAACATTTGATCAGATGTGAGCATTATACTCCAATTACGGGCGGATAAACATCTTATATATTGAGGCTAGATTAGAGGGGGTGAAATATTTCTTACATTGCTTGAAGAAACATAGATATTTCGCAGAATTTTTGGCGACATCGAACGTAAGTCGTTATTTCAACGTAAGTTGTTATTGATACTCATACCAAGAATGGAAAGTTTTTCGGTTTCAACGATGCAAGTGCCATTTGTAGATAATGGCTGGGTATTTAAATTTTGCTTTAACGACAGCAAACAGCGTTGTGTTTTGGAAGCATTAAATTTCAATCTGTTGATAGTTCCCCAATTGGTTATGCTGCCTATATTGGAATTTAATGAGTTTAACATACGCTGCCGTTCCCGTTCTACAGCCGAACAGCAGGGAAGTGAGTTCGGAAACGAATATTTTGTGAAAATCAGACTTGACACCATCCAAGACAACTTGAATCGAAAGGTAGTTTCTAATCCATTGAAGAAGAGAGTCATCGATCCCAAATGCACTCATTTTCTACAAAAGGTCCTGATGCCAAACTCTGTCAGATGCCTTAGAAATAAAGTGCAACTATCTTGCTTTCCCCAGATTGGTGTAGACTTTGGTTCCACTTTTCTGTTCAACCTGCCATCAAATTATCTGTTGCTACGAAAACCGAACTGCCGGTCATTGAGAAGTTTTCGTGCTTTGATATATTTAATGATCTGACAGTTTATCAGTGTTTTCATGACCTTGGAAAGAAGGGACGTAGGTGCAATGGGTCTGTAGGAGGAGAGAGTAGAAGATTCGCTTGTTTTAGGGACGGCCTGTACAAATGCTGTTTTCCATCTGCTCGGAAAGATTCGTAGAGACTAGGATTGATGAAAAAGCTTACGCAGTGGTTTTGCCAGCGAGGAAGAATACTTCTTCAGAAGAAGGGGAGATATACCATCTGGACCAGCGGATTTGTGAATATTAAGATCTTTAAGTACTCTTGCTAGTAAATGATGGCGGAAGTGTATTCGTTTCATTTTCCCGCACCTAAGTGGGTATAAATACACTTAAAGTGCCTGAGCACGTGTTAAGTTTTTTGAAAAATGGGATAGAGACAGAAAGAAACATTTAATGGGGAGACTCAATTCTTAGTGGAGGTTGGTTTGTTGTTGATTTCTAGTCAATTACTCATCTTCAGGGCCCAGATTTTCATGCTCTAAGAAACAGAAAATATGCGCCTAAAACATGTCATAAAAAATCCAAAATATGCCATAAGAAATCCAAAACATGCTGCAAATATATTCAAAAAGTAAATGAAAAAAAACATTGAAATAAAAAAAAACAAAATTCAGACTTTTATTCATAGAGTTTTCATAGCAAGAAAATAAATAAAATTAACATAAAACATAAAATTCAGGTAGGTTTAACAAAAAAATAAAAAGTATTAATAATGAGCTAAGTTTCGTAAGTAGGTTTTGTTAGCATGAATCATTAAATGCTTTTTGAAGTTTTCAAAAGTGGAACCTTGCCGATTTGGTCTCAAAAAGCTTTTGTTCATGGAAAATAAGCTCTCCACGTCAACAGACGTTAGTGGAGCATTTATTAATGAAACAATCTCATCTATTGACTATTGAATATTGAAGCACTGTTCCCATTAAAGGATAACGTGGTGGAGATATTTTTAATTATTTTATACATATCCTTGGTTCTTTTAAAAGCATTTTCTATTTTTTAGCAAGTAGATTGACAAATTTTAGACTCTACTGCATTTATATTTGAAACTGCTTCGTTCCTTAAATTTATTTGTTTTATAAGCGAGTTGCACCCCTCTAATTTTACTATTGTCTTACTTAGAAACTCATCAGAAATAGAAACCGATGACGAAGGAAAAAGAGGTCCTATAGGATCGGAGGAAGAAGATGAGCTCTTGGGCACATCTTTAGAATCGTTGGACCTCAACAGCACCGTGGAAGAGGCTGCTCTGGAGGACTGTAGCAATGATACGGTTTCTCCAAATTAATGTCCATCACTCAAAAAAGGCTTCGGCTGCGCTCATCCTGCGTATTTCAAAAAATGCAGAAGACATTATCCTAATCCAGGAACCATGAATTGTAGAAGGCGTTGTTCGTGGACTTACGAGTAGGACACCCGTATACGCTCCGCTCTGTACAAAAGACAAAGGTAAGATTAGAACTTGTATTTTAGTGAAACGTGGTCCTAATATATTTTTACTTCCTAATCTCAGCGACCCCCACTTGCCAGACTAGAGACTGCCAAACGCTTTTACTGGCTGGCATCGGCTTACCTTGACCACGACCAAATGGACCCTGTCTCTGGTGATAACTTAGAAAGGGTGGTACTGGAAGCTGGAAGGCCTCATCATCGGATGCGACTCTAACGCACATCACAAGGTATGGGGCAGTACCGATATCAATGATAGAGCTGAGTCACTTTTTGACTATATTTAAAGTATTAACCTCTTTATTTTCAACATTGGCAATGAGTCCACTTTTATACTTAGAAACCGACAGGAAGTGCTAGATATCACTCTTGTCTCCGACAGCATCACTCAAAGGCTAATGGACTGGATGGTATCGTCTGAACACTCCTTTTCAGACCGCAGATACATCCAATTCAACCCGAGTGATGCTCCCCCCAGCCAACTAGCTTTCCGGAACTACCAGAAAACTGATTGGCCAAAATACAGAGGAATTCACTCTGGCTCTCAATCAGGCTATGGCCGCTTCCTGCCCTCTTATTCAACCTAGACGCAGGAAAAAGCCACATTGGTGGACATCAGCACTGGGACTGCATAGAAACTCTTGTAGAAAACTTTTCAAAGTAGCAAAAAGCACCAGAAAAGTGACTAACTAGGACTCATACAAAGCATCCCATCAGACAATTATATAAAGAAGAACTGAGGAAGGCAAAACGACAACCCTGTAGGTAGGACAAAATTACAAAAACCTCTGAGGCATCGCAGCTAAGAAAAATCCTCTCTACAAATTCTATGATGCCTAGCTGTTTGGAAAAAACCGACGGGTCCTGTACAACGTCAAGTGATGAATCACTCAATTTGCTACTGGACACCCACTTTCCAGGTAGCTCCCAACTCGCGGTCAGTAGCAGCCCGAACAGGCCTACTGCAACCGCGACCAAAATTCATGGTTTGATTACGAGAGACAAACTGCTCTGGACGTTGCATAGCTTCAAACCATACAAGTCTGGTGGTCCGGACGGTATAATACCTACCGAGCTACAGAGGTCATCAGATATTATTCTGCTATATATCTGCTATAAAATATTATTAGGAGCTGTGTAGAGCTTATCCACATTCCACTGTCATGGAGAGAAGTCAATGTAGTATTCATTCACAAAGCCGGAAAATGCTCTCATGTTGTCCCAAAGGACCTCAGATCTCTAAGTCTATCATATTTCCTTCTGAAAACTCTAGAACGACTAATTGATATCCATATACGAGTTAAAATCGATCCAAGATTTCTGTCAATGGCTCAACATGCCTACTGTAAGGAAAAGTCGGTGTATGCGGCTCTGCTCTCTTTGACTAGACACATCGAACGATCCCTACAATATAAAGAGTACACAATGGTTGCGTTCCTGGACATAGATGGCGCCTTTAACAACGTCGACACATCTGCAATCACGACTGCTTGGGGAGTTGATCAGTCTTATGCTAAAAAGAAGGATATTCAACTCCAAACTGGGTGAGACTTCTGCTAAAAGGTGTATCAGCAGAGGTACGCCGCAAGGCGGTTTCCTCTCTCCCCTTCACTGGAACTTAGAAGTGATATACCTGGAAGCGGGGGGTAGCAGGGTGATTGCCTATGCGGATGACGTTGCTATAGTCGTCTCATGTAAGCATCTCCATACCATTAAATAACTCCTTCAAGTAAATTTCAATTGATTAACCCGCTGGACAGATCGCTGTGGATTGGGGATAAACCCCCATAAAACTGATGTTGTCCTCTTTCCCAGGAAATACAAAATTCCAACTATAGGCCCTCCTTCAATAAACGGTACCAGTTTGGTATTTTGCGATACAGCAAAATATCTGGGTCTCATTTTTGACAGGAAACTAAACTGGAAACCAAATATTCAAGAAAGAGTTAATAAAGCTACAATACGAGTAGCTTTATTCTCTTGCAAAAAAGCCATTGAAAATAAATGGGGCCTTCAACCTCGCATAACCCACTGGCTATACATCTCGGTCATAAGACTGATACTTACTTACCAAAGAACAGCATGTCTATGCATTAGCGGAGCCTTGCGGTCTACACCCTCTGCGGTATTAGACATTCTGTTTCATTTGACACCCCTAGATATCTTCAGCAGGCTGTTGCGGTAAATTTTCCCGCAACAAGTTTGGCTCTCTGTTTCCTTGCAAGTCCCTTCGGAGTGGGAACACCGAGCTCTGGCGGAGGTGGAGGATAGCCATGGTCCCATCAGCCAGTGGCCCACCAACCCCAGACCTCGTAAAACAACCCACATAGGTTCAGTTTCCCACCAGAGGAGAACGAGGAGGTTCGGTCGGTGAAGCCCTAAGGACTGTAGGGAGACTCAAGACGAACCGGGAACCCCAGGCTGCGACAGGAGGTTTACCAGGAACACCGTTGTCGGAGCCCATAGATAGACGGGAGACTCGGAACGGGCAGCATCAGACAGGACGTCTGAAGGTCGCCAACGCGTGGGGACGGATGGTCCTTTCAATCCAGACACCCCAACACTATGATGACGGGTGGGGGAAGATGACCCCAACGAAAGCCAAACAACAGAAGGCTAAGGGAACACACATCTCGCTACCTACGATGTACCAGCGGTAAAAGTTAGGTTCGATGGGTGAAGGGATGACGACCCCTTTTTAGGCCAGCACTCCACCCAAGCTTGCTAGTGTTGTAGCTAGAAATCTCGTCGTTGGGTCCGCTAGTGCTGAATGAATGTCTGAGAGAGTGTGCGTGGAAATGTGTGTGTGTCTGGCGGGAACTGTGGATCGTAAAAGATCTGGAAGTCACTTTTTTGACGACCAGCAATTAGAGAGGGTCATTTTAAAGTTACCAGTTGTGCGAAAATTTTTCTTTGGGAAATTGCGAAAACCAATTTATTTTTTTTTTTAGTTTTTTTTAGAAAAAAAGTAGAGTAAATTTTCTTTTTGGTAGTAGAGTCGCGAGTTTTGCTTTGGCAAAAAATAAGAGAAAATAAATAAAGGAAGTGAAAAAGGGAACAACGGAGAAGGATAAAGGAAAATACAACAACAAGACATTGGAATAGCAGGACCAACGGGACGGAAGGAGTAGAGGAATTGTGCCAGAAAGGGGCACAGCACCGCTAGGATACGAAGGATAAGTATAGTGTAGTGCAGTGCAGTGTAAAAAAGGTAGAAATTCGTTTTTTTTTTTCAGACGTAAAAATGTAGACTCCGATAGCCCGCGCGTGCGAAAAAAAAGTCCCGAGAACAGACGGGACACGCGACCCGTTAGATTAGCGTTTTGCGTATACCGGGGCTATGAAAATAGCGGGCCATTTCATCGACGAGTTACCGCTACGTAAGTTAAAAATATATCGTCGAGCTCCAACGGAGCTGTTATAACGTGATATAAAAGTATTTTTTTTTTTATTTTCTTCCTATTTTTTCTTCTTATTCGTTTTTTTTATTTGGGAAGATTTTCCTTTTGGTCTTTTTTTTTCTCTCGAATGGTTTCGTGATTCCAGGTGAAAAATCACATGGCGCCCCTTTGTATTGTGCCCAGGTCTACCTGCGTTAAAGCGCTACCTGCAGAAACCCATCGCTGGGATTATTAGATCCCAGAACGTGTTATCGTTTGATTCGGGGCATCGCCATATTGGTGCCGGGAATCAAATATAACAATTGCGACTCCAGCTATTCGCCTTAAAGCGACTAAACAGTGGACAAATAATTCATTTGGCCACGCCAACGTTCTTAACACCTTAGGAATCGTCACAGAGAACATCGATTGTACCATACCTGAACTTTGGTTTGACAAAAACTTTCGTATAAGCTTCCCCTCTAGTTCATTCTGGGATTAAGATGCTTTCGTGGAGGATAAGTCAATCCATCGCTACATAGATGGATCTAAAACCTATAGCGGAGTTGGTGGCGGTGTTTTCTCAGATAAATTAAATCTAAACCACTCTTTCCGTCTTCCAATTCACTGTAGCGTGTTCCAGGCGGAAATTTTGGTGATTAAAGGAGCTCTGTCCTGTCTGAAGAAAAACGTGATATCTGAAAAGGATATCCGCATATTTTCGGATAGTCAGGTCGCCATCAAGTCTCTGGACTCGGTCTCATTATATTCTAAAATCGCCCTTGAATGCCGATCATCTCTCATGGAGATAGCAGAGCAGTTCAACATTCACCTTTGTTGGATGCCGGGTCATAGAGATATTCCAGGGAACTACAGAGCCGATGAGCTCGCCAAAATTGGAACCACTCTACTTATTCTACCGGAAAAGGGTAGAATAGGTATACCAATCTCTACGTGCAAACTAGCTTTAAAGATGCATGCCAATAAGAGAATAGACCTCAGGTGGACTGCTGGGCAAACATGTCTACCGACCAAAGAGATCTGGCCAAAGCTGGATCTGAATCACTGCAGAGCCGATGAACTCGCCAAAATAGGAACCACTCTACTTATTCTACCGGAAAAGGGTAGTATAGGTATACCAATCGCTACGTGTAAACTAGCTTTAAAGCTGGATGCCAATAAGAGAATAGATGTTAGGTGGACTGTTGGACAAACATGTCTAGCGACCAAACAGATCTGGAAAAAGCTGGATCCGAATCGCTCTAAGTGTCTGATCCTTCAAAATAGGAAACATCTCAGCGCCATCGTAAATGTATCACTGGACATTGCCTCAGAGGCAAGCACACAAGATTGCTTGGCGCTTTTACAAGCAATTTCTGTAGAAGCTGCATGGACGAGGAAGAGGAGGAGACAATCATGCACCTACTCTGTACATGTCCAGCTCTCTTCCAGAGAAGAAAGCTTCATCTAGGAAGTTTTCAACCTGTTCAAAATAGGTGGCATAATACAACGCTGCACTAATCCATGTTCCCCATCGTGTTATAATGGGCTGAGGTGGAAGAGGATATTTTTCTTCAAAAACATCTGCACGGGGAGCTGAACGTTTATATTTCGGTGTTTAAAGTTTATTTTTTTGAAATATGCACGAAAAATATGCATTTATTTTTAAAATATGCTCAGTAACTAAAATATCAATATATGCAAAATATGCATTTATATCACAATATGCAAAAATATGCACTAACGATTGATTTTAACACGTTCGCTCACGGTATTTTTTTTCTATGACTTGCGGTGGTGCATTTTGAATATTTCAAAAACGATTGTACTGTTGTTAAATTCTTCAAACATGATCGTTCATGTCCCATCAAACCCAAACAGCCATAATATCGCTAAAAGCAGCAGAAGAACGGATATAATTACTGCTGCTGGTACGTATAAAATTAGGTTTCCTTTAAGTTCAATGTGATTTATGACATGTGTACACGTCTTGCTGAAAAAAGGAGATTTTGAAATGACGTGTATAACGGCATGCACCACCGAGAGAGCCGACGAAGACGTGTATACACGTTAAGTGCGCGAACGTGTTAAAGAAAATTTCTTAATTCGAAAAAATATCTGATTCATTTGCTTCTAAGTCTGCCCAAAAAAAGAATGCATTTGCATAGAAATTCGGGCCCTGCTCATCTTTCTTGATATTCGTTAACTGAAAAATTGAATATGTCTTTCGGGCGAGGCTCTGATTCGAACATTGAACCTTCAGATTTGGGCCCTAGTCCACAACCATTTGAGCCACGGCCACCCACGACGCACTCAAGTGTAGACGGGGACAAAGCACAGCTGTAAACAATGATGCTGAGGGGGTTTGAACCGTCAACTGATCCGGAGGAGCCTCGTGTACTGCTGTAAGAGAAAGAGTGCGAAGGGCTCAAATGCATGGAAGTCAAGCCGTTTCTCACAGCTAGAGCTAAAAGGGAGAAGCGAAAACTACCGTTCTTCCTGGTTCAGATAAGCCCGAACAGCAAACCGGATGGTCTAAGGAGCGCCAAAGTACACTGGGAAAAATTAAAGAACGACGAAAACACTTTACAATGTGTTCGCTGCCAAAGTTTCGGACACTCCGCGTCGAACTGCGAAATGCAGCCTCGATGCGTGAAGTGTGGAAAGATCCACAAGTCAGAGGAATGCGCTCTAGGTAAGGACGGAGCGTCGGAAAAAAGCCAACTCTCTTGTGCTTTATGTAGGAACACAGGACACACAGCAAATTATCGGGGTTGTCCCACATTCCAATACATCAGAGTAAATCTGGATCGGCAGCAGAAAGTGGAAGTTAAACGTCCACTCGTGCAGACACAAACACCAGCCGTTATTCCCTACGTTACCTACGTCCAAATGGCGGCAGGTAGGGGAAATACGGTACAACAAGCAAAGGTAGCCTCTCAGGCCCCAGCGCCTAGAGCAGCGGAAGCTGTACCTGACATGCTGGCTATCTTGCTCTCTATATAGTGGCAGATGGCTTAACTTCAACGTCAAATACAAGAACGCGCTAAGCGGGTTTGTTCAAAGGCATTCCTACAAATATAGTAGGTTACGTTATCACACACTTCTCCAGAACATTGAAGAGAGCATTCCCCTCGAATTCGCTCTACCCACCGTCCAATAGAAATCTGTCAAACATGGAGATTGACAGTTATCTAAAACTAATGCATGAGACAATTAAACGAACAATGGACAAAACGATACCTCGGTATCAATACACTGACGACGAAGATTTATTCCGCAACGCAACCGTTGACGCACTGCACCGACATAAAAGTAGACTGCTGTCAAGGCTAAAAACAGTTTACTGACAGAACCCGGAGATTATGACGCTGAAGTCGTCGATCAAAAACCTCCAAGTATTAATAAAATAAAATTACAGAGCATCCCGAGCTGTAAACACCAGCAACCCGAATATGTTCCCCCAAATAAATAAAATATTTCGGAGAAAAAATCAAAACAACTTCTTAAAATCGCCCGAAAGACAGATAACGAGAACATACTTATAGTAGCAGGCATCGACCCAAATGAGGTCGTTGATGATGACAACTTCTTTGTGATCGAGGATCCGCAGGAGAAGGTAGAGGCTATAGGAGCGACTTTCCAGAAAGTACCTATTTAAGGCGAATGACATCATTGTTGGCCCGAACCACTACCTGGAAAATCGAGTCCTTGTGCACAATTTCTACCTTCGAAATGAAATTGTGAATTGGCGATTCCAGAGCTCGGGTTTCACCCACTTCACTGACGAGAAAATGGTAAATAATGAAATGGTACTACCACCGATTGTTTCGAAGGCAGAGCTCTAAACGATCTTCGAATCGCTAAGAAGTAAGAAATCAGTGGGAACTATGAAATACCGAACATTGTGCTTCGACATCTCCCACTAGAAGCGGTGGACATTTACACAACGCGGTTTAATAATGCAATGAATAATGCACATTATTCAGCGCATTAGAAAACTGCAGTGGTACATCCCATCTCCGAAAGGGATAGAGACACATCCAATCCGGAGAATCTCCGGTCAATCAGCCTCCTTCCAAACATGAGTAATGTTTCCGAGAAGGTGACCAATAAAGTCCTGACTATCTGGGTTGAGAACAAACATATAGTTCCGGATAATCAATTCGGTTTCAAGATGGGGCATCATGTTATTCATGCTGCGTCTAACATCCAATCGAAAAAAGTCAAGAATCAGTGCACTGGTGCCTGCCTGATTGATTTGGAAAAAGCTTTCGATACCGTATGGTTAGAGGGACTCTTTTTCAAACTGGATAGATTGGGCATTAGTAAACCACTGCTGTATATTCTTTTTGATATGCTCTTCAGTAGACAGTTCATCGTGAACAATGGCGATGTGACTTCTGCTGAAACATTTAACTTTAAAAACGGTCTGCAACAAGTTGAGGTAAATTCGCCGATCCTATTCAACATTTACACAAGTGATCTGATAGGTTCACTTCACCATGCCATAGCGTACGCAGATGAGTTAATCGCGTACAGAACAAGTCCAAATATTGAAGTCATTAATGTACTCTTGCAACGTGACTTCGATAAAATTAATCGATATAGCGATGACTGGAAGTTGAAAATCAAGTTTCAGAAGTGGAAAACCATTCTGTTTAGGACGTCTTTGTCTGTGGGTTATAGGGATACCAGAAAGAATTGGGGAAAGTTCTCGATGGTGGGACAGCACGGGCAGCCACTTGCTTGTCGAAATGTAGTCAGATACACTGGGATCTGGCAAGATCAATATCTGTATTTTAACAAACATACGAGTATAGATGTTGCTGTGGCCAGAGCCAAAGGTACTTTTGCCCTTCAACGTGAGAGCAAGTTTATTGGAATAGATTCGGGTGTTTGAGAGGGGTTGTCTTAGGGCTTGCCTTAGGACTTGTCTTCGTTAAACAGATCTGCATAGTCTGAGTACATAAAATTCCATCATAATGAGGTCTTATACAATAGGGCGAACCTAATAAAAGTGGACAGTTTCGTCACTAAATTGAATCGACGGCACATTGCAGGAGCAATGACCTCATCGAACAATCTGATCTCCCTAACTATATGTATCATGAGAGAGTTCGCTTTGTCGGCTTTGTTCCTCCAGAAGCGTTCCTCTACCTAGATATGAAAGATCTGATCCAGTACAGATTGGCGGTGTAGCTAATCTTCTACGTTGTTCGAACAGCTGCGGACAGGCGACTCAACTACGACAAAGACGTTGCACATGGCAGTGTGGAGAGTTTTCGGTTCAATAGGGCTCTAGAGAGCCGGGAGGATGGTTCGTCGTCGAATTCCTCAAGTAATAGGTAGCTTCATGTGAAGCAAAGTCGGTCGTCTGTCTATTTTATTAGCCGTGGTCGGCTAATATAGTTTTAGGTAGGATTACTAAGTTAGAATTAAAGGGGGAAAAAAATAAACAAAAAATATCACAAAAGTAAATATATTCGAAGGGAGGTGGGTAACACTCTCTAAAATAAGGAATAGAATTCGATACTTTAAGTAGGATTAAGTAGGTTAAGATTTATTTTTTAGATAGTACATAGGTTTAGTTTTAAGTTTTATATTAGAACCAAAAAAAGTCAATTTACTAAGTTTTTGTTACTTAAAACTGTTTTCTTAGTTTTAGTTGTAATAAATTTAAGTCAAAAAATTAAAATAGACTTTATGAAACGTTGAAAGACATAGATTAAGTATTATTTTTAATTTAGAGTGCCCGCATGGGGAAAGTAAGTTACAATAAAATTATTTGTAAGTTATTTAAGCTAATTTTTAAGCGTTTTTTGTATAGCTTGTACGAGCTATATATTCTCGGTATCGATATGAAGGAAAATGCGAATTCAATTTAAATTGTTTTTATTTTTCAATATAATCTCCCCTAACATCAATGCATTTGTTACATCTTGAGATAAGCTTTTTTAAACCCTCAAAAAAATAAATTTCCTCTTTCTCTGCAAAATACCCATTTATTGCCGACTTGAGTTCTTCATCATCCGAAAATCTTTTTCCACGAAGACATTTTTTCAAATCCGGAAACAGGAAATAATCACTAGGGGCAAGGTCTGGACTATAGGGTGGGTGTTGGATTTCTTCGAAACCACAATCTCGCGCAGCAGCCTTGGAAACTCGCGCTGTGTGAACAGGAGCGTTGTCATGAAGAAGCAAGACACCCGCTGCGAGTTTACCCCGTCTTTTCTTTTTAATTTCCTCCCGCAAATTATGCAAAGTGAAAGCGTAGGATGTGGCGTTGATGGTTTCACCTTTTTTTTGTACTCAATGAGCAAGATTCCCTTTGAGTCCCAAAAAAACTGTGGCCATGAGCTTCCCGGCAGACGGAGTGACTTTGAACTTCTTCGGGGGGTCTGTTCCTTTTTTATGCCACTGCATGGACTCTTGTTTGCTTTCAGGGTCATAGTGGTGGACCCATGTTTCGTCCCCAGTGACAATTCGATCCATAACACCGTTCGCGTTCTCACTACACATCTCCAAAAGCTCTCTACAGCATGCGATTCTCACTTTTTTCTGAGGCGTTGTGAGCATTCGTGGCACCCACCTTGCACTGACCTTTGAAAGGTTAAGATGGTCATGAAGAATGGTGTGAATGGTACCAATTGAAAGCTTGGTGATCTCTGCCATCATTTTCACCTTTATTCGGGCATCCTCAAGAACAAGTTTTTCGACTTCTTTGATGCTTTCTCCCGTACAAGCAGTAGCCGGGGCGCCGGAGCGGGGGTCGTCTTCAATGCTCTCTCTGCCTCTCTTGAACTCACTTGACCACTTTTGCACACTTGATAATGAAGGTGCGGAACCCTGGTAAACAGCCACCATCTCTTCATGAATAGTTTTTTGACTTTTTCCTTGCTTAGTGAGAAATTTAATTACAGCGCGATGCCAATTTTCACCATCATCGTCTCAGTTGCCATTACGATTCTGTTTAACTAGAGATAAAACGCGAATTAATAATCACATTTATATGAAATTTTACATGAATGCACTAAAATAATAGTATTACTTGATAAATAAGTCAATTTATATATACAACCACAGCTTCACCCCGATACCGAGAATATGTTGAACGCCCCTCTTAGGTTTCAATTAATGAATTAAATAAAAATTGAATTGGGGATAAAGCACAAACTGGAAGTATTAAGCTAGCCGCAAAATGTGCAGCAAGCTGACAGTTGAAATGTCATTGTAAATGAGCGTTGGGATGGAGTATGAGACAGAATTTCTAATGTTTTTGGCGAACGAACAAAAGTTTTTACTACCATCGTGACATTGTAGTATTTGTTGCTCTAGTTTCTAGTCGTATTGGAATTTCGTAGGCAAACGAAAGGCGTTGCAGTCATTCCTGGCTCGTTTGAACTTTTCTCCGTTTTTCTCTGTCGGGTTGGTCTTGTAGGACCGAAAACCATTTCTCTAACCCCGACAGCCTCTTTACAGGTATAGTCGTACCTTTTATTTTAGTCTGATACTCTTAATCCGATAAGGGATAAATGATTTTATTCCAATAAGAATATTGTCAGTGATCATATCAGCAGCGGCATCCATGCCGTTATCGAGGAAACCCAACGACCAGTTAAGGTTCATAAAGAAGCTGTTATGTCCGCTCCAATTGGCTTTCTCATGCTAACATTCGGTTCTTTTAGCATTGTAATGTTTTCTCTAGCTGTGTGTTCAGCATACGAGAAATTAGCTAATATGACGTATATAGCTATATAGCTAATATCAGCGTGAGAAGTTAAAGTCCAGGGTTTTGGCGTTGTGACTCTCTACGTCTGGTATTCGCGTCGGCTCATTTACAAGCTGAGTCAAGTTATTTTCCGCAGCGAACATCTCAACACACCGTTCTTCGTTTATTGTCTGTCCAGAATTACCCGTAATAACGATTTCAGTATAAGGATACAGGGATACAATTCTTTGAATGGAGTCAGACAGCGCAACTCGTTAAAGGTGGAGCAGCAGTTTGGGGCTTCTGTGAATAAAAGCAATAGTGGATAATTTGCTTACGAAGACGGAATTTTAACCACATGAAATTGAATTCCGGATTGGAGCAGGGACAAAATTGTGGTGGAATTTGGTAAGCTATATTACTACGCACGCAAATGGCGAGAATGCGACGAGAAAAGAATAGTGGCACTAGTTCGTAGCCAGGTGGCTTCAGATCAGAGAGATCATTTTCATTTCATTTACATTTATTTGTATTCTTATTCATATAAGATATATAATATACATCTTTTAACTTATTGAGCAAGCTTAGGATAATTACAATTATAATAATTTACATATCTGTACATAATTAGAAAGATAGGAGATAAAGACAAAAAAAATAGGATAAAGAGAAAGAAGAAAGAAGAAAAGTGAAGAAATAGAGCATTATTAAATTAATTATTTTCTTTATAGTACTGGAAAACTTTCCTGCTAAAAGTTTTTGTGTCGTTCGTACGCTTAATTTCCAGGGGTAAAAGATTCCAAAGCTGAATCGCATGCACGAAAAATTGACGAGATGTATTAAGATACTTACACCTGCGAGTAATTAATTGCATGGCTCTATAATTTCTTGCAAAACGTATTTTCTCAAAAAGATAATCCGGTTTCTTGGTTGTAATAATATTGTGTAATGATAGTATGGTTCTGTATTTTAGGAACGCTAAATTATAACAACTATTATAGGCTACTGTGAGTTTTCTTCTAGACTCATGGTCCATGTTGGAAAATATTTCGCAACCATAAAGGATGATAGGCAATACAAAGGACTTAACAAGTTTTAACTTAACGTAAGTTGGCAGGTAATTTGACGTGGGACTTAGTCCACGAAGTGCTCCATAAATTTTTGATACAGTTTTTCTTATATGAATATTCCAGTTCAGGTGTTGACCGAGATGAATACCAAGATTCTTAATTGTTTCTACATACTCAACAGGAGAGTGGTTTAAGAGAAGAGGGGGAAAAACCTCCGTACTTCTAGAACCACTTATCACCATAGCTTTTGTCTTTGCCGGGTTGAGACTTAGCCTGTTTTCGATTGACCATTTACTAATTTTTTCTAGCTCACAATTCATGCTGTTTATCGCCTGGATTTTGTTCGATTTCGGAAACAGGGAGTATATTTGGAGGTCATCGGCGTATATATGATGTCCACAGGTGTTAAGTCGTTGAGAAATATCATTTACGAAACATGTGAACAGTAGAGGCCCTAACACGGAACCTTGTGGGACACCTGAGGGAACAAGAAGACAAGACGAATGTTTGTTTTTGTGATAGACGAATTGGGAACGATTACATAAATACGATGACATAAGACTGCATAAAGAGCTTTCAAATGAAAATTGTCTTCCGAGTTTCTTTAATAATATAGTATGATTTACAGAATCAAATGCTTTTGAGAAGTCAAGAAATATAATTATACCCAACATAATCTTATTCAAACCGTTACGTAGATCCTCTGTAATGTTTAGTAAAGCAGTTGTGCAGTTGTGCTTAGTGCGAAACCCGGACTGGTACTTTGCTATTAATTTGTTATCATTGAGATAGGTCTTCATTTGATGACTTAAAATGGTTTCAAACACTTTACTTAGAAACGGTAGTATTGCAATGGGTCGGTATTCTGGAATATTTGATAATAAGGATTTTCTTACCGGTAGCACTTTTGCGATTTTCCAACCATCAGGATAAACTGAGGTTGTGATTATAGTGTGGTTTGATGGAGAATAGTAGGTAGGAGAATTTAAAAAAACTTTGGTTGGAGATTATTTGAACCCATTGCATTAGATTTGATGTTTAATATTGTCTTGCCCACCTCATTTTCGTCAACACAAGAAAGCGAGAACCGTTCAAGATTTATTTTTCCGTTTGATTTTTCACTATAGGAGACGAATTTTGAATTAAGGTCTTCAAAGTCTGTAGTGCTAGGAATTGATGTCTTATCTGTTGTTAGTCTAATATGACGAACTTTTTTCCAAAACGAGCTTGAGCTAAGAGAGTCGAATTTATGTTTGAAGAAGTTTCTTTTTTTCTCCGAATAAGGGTCGTTACTGCGTTACGAGCAGCCTTGAACTCCCTATGTAGGGATAAGCATTTGTATCGTCTCCACCTGGAGTACAAAAGGTTACGTGCTTTTATAAGGTCACGAATATCTTGAGTAAACCATGGAATGTTGGTTTTTTTAATCGTAGTTATTTTAAGCGGGACATATTTATTAAACAAATATAGGATGATGCTATTCAGACATTCAACCTGAAAACTGGTATTGTTCGTGCTATAAATGGGCCACCAATTCAAACGACGACATTCAGCAAAAAGTTCTTCCAAGTTGATATGAGAATACTGATATGATGTAAAGGTTGTATCATTTATAAAAGTAGAAATTGCATCTATTGCTGCGAAAATCATGTCATGATGGCAAAAAGAAGGAGCAAGAAGTTGGTTATTGCATTACTAAACTGGGATGAGAAACCAAAACAAAGTCTAATAGAGAAGGCATACAATTGGTTGCAAAATGAGTTGGTTGATTGGAATTTGCAAAGGTTAAATTGAGTGATTCTATCATTTCTCGAGTTGTTCGATTTTCATTCCCTAAGATGTTTAGATTAAAATCCCCACAGATAAAGATTTTGGAGTGTAGCAAAGTTAATTCCTCAAATACATCCCTTATGAGTGTATAATTGGCTACTTCGGGTGCCATGTATACACAACCAAGCAACATTTTATCCGCGTCACAGCCACCTATTACTTCAATAAACACATATTCAAACTCATCAGCCCTCTTATCTCTTCAACATACTGCGCCCTTGCACCTCAAACCGAACTCTCCAACTTATTCCCCCCAGATTTACTTGCCTATCTTCTGAGCGCCAGTTCCTCGTTCACGTCATCCGCCTGTGGAATTCTTTACCTAGGCATGTTAGAGAGCACGGCGGCACTAGACGTTTTCGTGTTAAACTTAAGTCCTTTTTTGTCAACAACTCAATTTAGCTTAAAGTCCTGTTTATTTTCTATTCTTTTTTTCTCTCTTTTCTTTTCTTTTATATCTATTAAATTTAATTTAATGGAGATGTTCTTGGTTTTGGTTTTGTTTTATCCTAGTTCTCTTAATTTCACAAGAATACTTAGTTTTTAGTTTTCTTATTGATATGTTTGTTTTACGTTTATTCAGTAGTGTTTAATATTTTAATTAATTCTAGGCGTCACTAACATATAAGATAATGATTTAATCTTAAAGTGTATGCTTCCAATTTACAAATAAATAAATAAATAAATATTCCACAAGCTCACTCATTGCCGATTTCTTTACTACATGAAACGTATAATTCTTATTATTTTTAATGTGCCATGTACCCCTCCGCCTCCTTTGCGCTGCCAATCACTCCGAAAAAGTTCCATATTATCTAGTCTAAACAGATTGGAATTCATTTCTGACTCTAGCCAAGTTTCTGAAATACAAATAACATCAACCATGCTATCATTAAATATATAACGTAAGTTGTCTATTTTGCTGTTTATGTTTTATGCGTTCAGGTCAACATATGTTACCTTTTTTTGTTTGCAAAGAACGTTGATTAAAATCTTAGATTCATCGATGGAACCACCCTGCGCGTGTGAATTGTTACTCATTTCGAGTTGCTAAGCCACCTTAATGCGACGAACAACACAAGACATGCAGGAAAGTCAAAAAAAGTTACATACAATTTGAATAACAGCTCAATAGTTTTAAAAACAGAGAAGGAGAAATAATAAAACAAAGAAAATAAAGTAAATAAATATAGATAGTTAAAGATATGAAACAGAATAGAAAGAAAAAAAAGAAAGAGAATATTATTTTACATATCATATGCAGGAAATTTGTCACCTTCATTGATCGTGATCGTGGGTACTCGTGCTTGTTGCTGTTTGGCTTTGAACGGTATTTAGGGTCTCTTCATCATTAGTAATTATGTTTCTTCCATTTTTATGTGCTCTTACGACGACTAAGCCATATTTCGTAGTAACAGAGAAAAGTAGCTTACGCTGCTTGAGACGGGCTGCTTGATGTAAAAAGCGAGCGATTTCTTTTGGTGAGACTTTCGTTCATGTAGATGTTAGCACCAACATTCGGCTCTTGGTCCAGGCCAACATCACTGATGCGTAACTGCCTTTTCTCTTTCTTCTGATATTCGGGAATGGCCTTCAATACAAGGTTTTTGTCGTGAGTTGAAGGAAATTTTAGAATTATCGGTGGGTCGTTGGTGTTGTCCCGTTGTTGTACACGAAATATAGCTTCCATGATCGGAGGTCTACATTCTACGGTGTGGCAGAGATGGTGAAAACTTGACTTCAAGTTTTCTTCGGCTAACTGTGGAAAAGAGAATTGCGTCGGATGCAAGCTCCCTTCTCTCCAATACATTGCATTTGTTACTTAATTCAGTTAGGTTATCGGAAAGAGTTTTTGTATTAAGAGAGTGTGTCTCCAATTTCTCCACACGTAATTGCAAATCCTTAAGGGATTGATCTATTTATTATTTAGACGCTTTTATTTATTTAGACGCTTTTCAAGCACTTCAATATTGGGAGGCTTCGGTGCTCCAGTAGCGACACTCTTAGAAGTTGGTGCGGCATTTTGCTTTGGTGTTATGCAGGCGGTTGCGTCCGATGTATTCTCTTGCCTCTTTTGGAGACGAGTAACCGGGGCGATGTTCGCGTTTGAGCTCATGATTGATGTGTTAGCGGGTTTTTCCTTTGTGAAGAGTATATGAAGTAATTTAGGTACTTTTATTTTTTAAAGATTACTGTGGTAAAACTACTGATTCTATTCACAAACCGAAAATTGCATTACTTTTAATAAATTAACACTTCTAATGAGTTTATGTTGTGAAAAAGGACCGAAAATAAATGTTGTTTACAGAACTTAGCAAGAACACGTGTATCCACTCTGACATTTCAACTGACTGCTCCGAGAGGTGTGGGCGGGGATCTACCTGCGTTTCACTACGTGCCAAAATAGCCGGTCTAAATTTACAGATGTGGACGTACGCAGAGAACTGATTACTTTTGAGTCCGCGTATATTGCTATGTATCATTACAAATTAACGAACACAAAAGACACAAACACCGACGATTCTAAGCGAGACTGCACCATGGAAATTCTGACG
Source organism: Volucella bombylans (assembly GCA_949129095.1). Taxonomy (NCBI): domain Eukaryota; kingdom Metazoa; phylum Arthropoda; class Insecta; order Diptera; family Syrphidae; genus Volucella; species Volucella bombylans. The sequence continues at coordinate 57,997,377 of OX422141.1, forward strand.
TTGGTTTATCGAATCAAATTGTTGAAATGGCAAACCTTACTGAATATTTTGACAGCTGGATGTCATTGGTAACTTTAACAGCTGCAAAAACATAACAATTGGAAAAACTATCATCGCTATCTGGTCACTCTATACTTCTCTTGTGGTGATCGAAATATTGATAATATAAAGTATGGGTGTTGGACTTGAGAAGACTAATGCTTCTTCAGGTATAAGATATGCTAATTCTTCTTTGTCTAAAGACTTTTTTGGATAACTTTATCGTATTAACAATTCCTGGTTTTGTCCATTGCATGGCTTATTTTTCAATTATTAAATCTACTTTCGTTAATTTAATTTTATATTGCAAGATAGAAATCATCTCGTCATATATATAAAATCCTTTTTTTTAATAGTGTTTGCAAATTGTTTAGTACTAGTAATATTCTATTCTATCGGCGAACAGTGGCTCATTTTTAATTTTTTGCTTGCAAAATCATAACTCTTAAACGAATACGGTATCGTGGCAATTTTTTTCTATTTAAAGAAAATTCTCAGGTCTATGAAATTAGTGAGTTATAAGGAAAATTTTTGATAGGGTGTTTCAGAATCTTCTGCTGCAATAAGACTGTCTCATGATAGAAGTTAGAACAGGATGTGGAAGCAATCGAACCATTTTTTTAGTGTATCAAAAGAGCATTTTTTATTTTTTGGCACATCAGTGTACATAATGAAATATTTCAGTAATTCATTACAAGTCACACGGTGGAGAAAAAAAGCAAACGGACTTAAAAAACTAAAAAAAAAAATCTGATTACTGGGAAATCGACATCCGGGGTAAAGTCTAATACACTTATCATTTCTGGAGAGTATTGTGCTTGGATATCTTTTTCTGTTCTGACATGCCTTAGCGAAGAAATAAGTAGGTTCGAAGATGCTGCAAGCATGTTGAAAATGTCTTCATTCAGCCGTATCCTTGAAACCTTGCACCTATTCAGATATCTGTGTATACTTCTTGTAGTTTTTATTTTTGGATTCCTGAGCTTTTTCTGACAATTCACCAAGTGGTGACGATTGATGCTTTATTATTATCTGACAATGAGCCAAAATTATATAAAGAATAGGTGTGAGTGGTTTTTCGTGATATTTTTTTTTTTTCATAACTCTGCTGTTTTCTTGCCATACTCCCCAAACTTGACAGTGTTAACATTTTCCCTGCAATTTAAAACCTTAAGTATTAATAAAAGCCTAGTTATTTCCTCTCTATTGACTCCTATTATACGATTTCTGATTCTTGAAAAAATCTCCTCTAAGTATTTCCATCATTTGTATTAGGAAATCCTTGTTTTGGTTTGTCCACATCGAGCCCAATCTCATCGCGAACATACTTTAGGATCTCTTGTTTTCTTCATTTTCTGCCTTTTGTATTCCAATACATTCATCAATATCCTTTCTCTCTTGTCGAAGTGTTGGAGTATTTATTCCATGCACCTGATTCTTGCATGTAATGGAGAGATTAGATACTCGTAGTTATGTTCGTCATCATTTGATTCATCTTAATTGTTGAAGTTTTTGTGTATTCTTTAGCATATGGGACATGACCCCGTTGACTTTGTATCTATTACTTCTTTCAGGGCTTTTCCGTCAATAGTAGCTAAAATGAATTCGTGGATTTATTTCTTCTTCAACTTTATATTCAGTAGGTTGAAGATTAGCTATTATATTTGAATTTTGATATCGTTGAGTGTACTTTTTATGAGTTCACCATTTTCCTTTCCAAATTGGAACATAATAGGACGACAAAAATGAACTGACGATGGACGAGGGTTCCTCAAATGTTCACCATTTCCAACTATTAAGCCTTAGTGGAACAACTGAGACCATAAACATGTTTACATCCATACACAGTCTGGGGTATTTATTTTTTGCTTGTAGGCAGCTTGTGCAGATGGTCCACAGTCTCACTTACTTTCTAATGTAAGAATTTTCGGAAGTGCAATCAATTTCCCCTCATTTTTGCATTCTAAAAGCCTCCTTGCAGTGTGATCTATCATGTCTTGAAGTTTCACAAAAATGGGCTCCGTCCCAGAAGATGATATTTTGGCCAAAATCCGGATCTCCGAATGAACTCACGGCGCTGTCTATGGTCGTTTGGCTTTAATTATCGCTTCAACACAATCTTATGCGGATGTAGGCCCAAATCGAAACCCAAAATAAACCAGGTGGACTTCCTGGTGATGCTCAATTCAAATAATCGGCGCCGAATCGACATTTCTGGGACTTCTTCGATAGTGGCCGCAATGTGGCTATGTTTCCTCATTTCGCACCAATCTCTATCTGGTTGGTGGCTTAAGATCCAAAAGAGTGTACTCACGCTGAAACTTTTCCATGCTGCAACGAATCGACACTGAAGGTATGATGATGATCGACCTTACGACGAAATTCTCGTTGCGCATTTACAATTGAGCCAGAATTTCGATAATAATTTCTAATAATTTCCACACGTTCGGCAAACGTAAAACGATGCAGTTTTTCTTGTGTACTCATAAGACGTTTGCACAAAGCGCGGGCTAGGGGAAGTTATGCTGGGAAAACAGAGAGATACCGATGTGCGTTGGTTTTAAAATTTTTGTAAGTTACAGTGACTAGGAAATAAAGAGCTCGACAGGGCATTCCATAAGCGAGTTTTACGGCTTAGGAACGAATCAAGATATTTCATATTACATCCGAAAGTGGGCTTGAGGGTATACTGATGAGCATTCATAGCCGGACGGGTGTTACGGTTAAAAGTTAGAAGGGGTGGAATGCTACCAGCGATTTCGGTATAGCATTGGTGGTGATAGCGATACAACAAGGTGAGACAGGAGATCTTACATCTGTGTTCGAGGGTGTCGAATGACTGTATAATATTTTCATTACCAATGAGATTTATCGCGTGGTTTTGGATCCTATCTAGCAAGTGCAAAGAGACATTAGGATCACCTGATCTGATGTGAGCATTATACTCTAATTACGGGCGGATAAACACCTTATATATTGAGGCTAGATTAGAGGGGGTGAAATATTACTTACATCGCTTGAGGAAACATGGATATTTCGCAGAATTTTTGGCGACATCGAACGTAAGTTGTTATTTCAACGCAAGCTGTTATTGACACAAATACCGAAAATGGAAAGTTTTTCGGTTTCAACGATGCAAGTGCCATTTGTAGATAATGACAAACAGCGTTGTATTTGGAAGCATTAAATTTCACTCTGTTGATAGTTCCCCAATTGATTATGCTGCCTATATTGGAATTTAATGAGCTTATCATACGCTGCCATTCCCGTTCTACAGCCGAACAGCAGGGAAGTGAGTTCGGAAACGAATATTTTGTGAAAATCAGACTTGACACCATCCAAGACAACTTGAATTGAACGTTCCGAAAGTTAGTTTCTAATCCATTGAAGAAGAGAGTCATCGACTCCAAATGCACTCATTTTCGACAAAAGGGCCTGATACCAAACTCTGTGAAATGCCTTAGAAGTATCAAGTGCAACTATCTTGCTTTCGCCAGATGGTGTAGACTTTGGTTCCACTTTTCCGTTCAACATGCCATCAAATTACCTATTGCTACGAAAACCGTACTGCCGGTCATTGAGAAGGTTTCGTATTTTGATATATTTATTGATCAGACAGTTTATCAGTGTTTCCATGATCTTGGAAAGAAGGGACGTAGATGCAATGGGTCTGTAGGAGGAGAGAGTAGAAGATTCGCCTGTTTTAGGGACGGCCTGTACAAATGCTGTTTTCCATCTGCTCGGAAAGATTCGTAGAGACCAGGATTGATGAAAAAGCTTACGCAGTGGTTCTGCCAGCGAGGAAGAATACTTCTTCAGAAGAAGAGGAGATATACCATCTGGACCAGCGCATTTGTGAATATTAAGATCTTTAAGTACTCTTGCTAGTAAATGATGGGGGAAGTGTATTCGTTCCATTTTTCCGCACCTAAGTGGGTATAAATACACTTAAAGTGCCTAAGCACGTGTTAAGTTTTTTGGAAAATGAGATAGAGACAGAAAGAAAGATGTTTGGGTTCAGTGGTTATTTCGCTCCATGGGTGGTATCCAACATTTAATGGGGAGATTAAATTCTTAGTGGAGGTTGGTTTGTTGTTGATTTCTAGTCCATTACTCATCTTCAGGGCCCAGATTTTCATGCTCTAAGAAACACAAAATATGCGCCTAAAACATGTCATAAAAAATCCAAAATATGCCATAAGAAATCCAAAACATGCTGCAAATATATTCAAAAAGTAAATGAAAAAAACATTGAAATAAAAAAAACAAAACTCAGACTTTTATTCATAGAGTTTTCACACAAAAAAAAGTAACATAAAACATAAAATTCAGGTAGGTTTAACAAAAAAAAAAAAAAAGTATTAATAATGAGCTAAGTTTTGTAAGTAGGTTTTGTTAGCATGTATCATCAAATTCTTTCTGAAGTTCTCAAAAGTGAGACCTTGCCAATTTGGACTCAAAAAGCTTTTTTTCATGGAAAATAACTCTCCAGTTTTCAGTTTTCAATGCATATTATTTTTTAATCACTAACTCTTACATACTAACAAAAAATGCTTAAATGCTAGCTTACAATTACTTAATAATCTTATACTAACTTACTGGCCCCACACAGGCACTCTAAGCTACTCTAAATTCGTATATCTATGTCTTTCGACTTCATTTATATTTTATTTGGAATGTTTATTTTATATACTTAGGGCTAAGAAAAAATTGTTAACAAAAAACTTTGCCTATGGGTGTAATTTTTTATTTTTTATAAAAACTTAGTATCTAACTTAAAATAAACCTTAGCCTACCTAACCTAAATGCACAATATACACATAAACACACATAGTCATTAAACACAATCATATACATATATCAGTATACAAAATAACCTCTCCACGTCAACAGACATTAACCCATTTTAGACTCTACTGCATTCATATTTGCAACTGCTTCGTTCATTAAATTTATTTGTTTCTTAAGCGAGTTCCACCCCTCTAATTTTACTATAGGCTTATTGGGAAACCCAATTGACTTGTTAATAATGGCTGATTTAAAATGTCTTTCGTTTTTTTTATAATTGAAACAGCATCAAAGTCATCGAATTCCCTAACAACGCCTTCAAAGTGTTCAAAATATTTGGCATAACACAACACTGTACTAATCCATGTTCCGCATCGTGTTACTCGTATAATGGGCTGAGGTGGAATTTCCGGATATTTTTCTTTAAAAACATCTGCACTGGACGGAGCTGTTAAAATTTTTTTGAATGTTTAAGGTTCGTTTGCATTTCGGTGAAATCAATCTTTTAAGTGTTTAATGTTTATTGTTTTCAAATATGCAATTGTTGTTAAAATATGCTCAATAACCAAAATATGCATTTATATTAAAATATGCAAAAATATGCACTAACGATTGAATGCCATTTTAAAGCAAATTTCTTAATTCGAAAAATTGCCTGATTCATTTGCTTCTAAGTCTGTCTAAAAAGAATATGCATTTGCATAGAAATCCGGGCCCTGTTCATCTTATTTAGTTTTCGTTAACTGAAAGAATTAATATGTCTTTCGGACGAGGCTGGGATTCGAACACCGAACCTTCAGATTTGGAAGCCAGTCCACTTTCAGTGTGTATGCATTTTTATTTTTATCACTTAAATTATTCTTACTTGCTAGACTAGAAAATGCTTAAAAATTAGCTTAAATAACTTAAAATTATCTTATACTTACTTACTGGCCCTATGCGGGCACTCTAAGTTAAACCTAACAATCTGTTCTGGATCAGACCTTTCATATCTAGTTTTTTTTTTTTATAATTTGCGCGCGCTCAAGGGATTTACGTACCCTTAAATTGTTTGCACACAGCGCGGGCGAAGGAAAATCAGGGAGGATGGAAAGAGAGGTACCGGTGAACGCCGGTTTTAAATGTTTGAATGAAATAATGACTAGGGAATAAAGAGCTAGGCAGGGCATTCCATAAGCGAGTTGTACGTCTTAGGAACGAATCACGATATTTTAGAGTACGTCCGAAAGTGGGCTTGAGGGTATACTGATGACCATTCATAGCAAGACGGGTGCTGCGGTTAAAAGTTTGAAGGGGCGGAATGCTACTGGCGATTTCAGTGGAGCACTGGTGGTGGAAATAGCGATAAAACAGAGTGAGACACAAGACATTACGCCGGTGTTCGAGGGTGTCCACTGTTTGAGTGATATTAGTATCACCTATGAGTTTTATCGCACTATTTTGGATCCTATATTGCAAGTGCAAAGGGGTCTTAGGGGCACCTGACCAGATCTGGGCATTGTACTGCAGTTTTGGGCGGATAAACGCCTTTTTTATTGAAGCCAGGTCAGACACCTAGACACTTCGCATCATTTTTGACGACATCGAATATGTGGTCATTCCAACGTAAACTGTCACTGACACATATACCGAGAATGGAAAGTTTAACGGTTTCGACGATGCAAGTGCTAATCATGGATAATGGCTGGGTGTTTAAATTTCGTTTTAACGACAGTTGACAGCATTGTGTTTTGGAAGCATTAAATTCTACCCTGTTAGTAGTTCCCCAATTAGTTATTCTGTTATTATCAGAATTTAATGAGCTTAACATACGCTGGCGTTCCCGTTCTACAGAAGAGCAGGGGCGTGAGTAAGGACACGAATATGAAAAGCAGAGAGTACTGTCGTCAGCAAAGGAATATATTGGATTAAAAGAAACAGACAAGAGATCATTAATGAAAATGAAAAAGAGTGTCGGTGACAGAACAGAGCCCTGGGGCACACCAGGATTTATTTTGTGGATATCAGACTTGAAACCATACAAGGCAACTTGAATTGAACGTTCCGAAAAGTAATTTCTAATCCATTGGAGAAGAGAAAATGCACGCATTTTCGACAAAAGAGCCTGATGCCAAGCTCTGTCAAATGCCTTAGAAATATCAAGTGCAACTATCTTGCTTTTGCCAGATTGGTGTAGACTTTGGTTCCACTTTTCTGTTCAACATGCCATTAAATTACCTGTTGCTACGAAAACCGTACTGCCGGTCATTGAGAAGTTTTCGTGTTTCGAGATATTTCATGACCTAACGATTTATCAGCGTCTCCATGACCTTGGAAAGAAGGGACCTAAATGCAGTGTGTCTGTAGAAGGAGAGGGAAGATGATTCGCCTTTTTTTGGGACGGGCTGGACAAACGCTGTTTTCCATCTGCTCGGGAAGAGTCCTAAAGAGTAGAATTGATGAAAAAGCTTACGCAGTGGTTTTGCCAGCATGGAAGAACACCTCTTCAGAAGAAGGGGAGTTATACCATCTGAACCAGCGGATTTATGTATGTTGAAGTCTTTAAGTACTCTTGCTACTACACGACTGCGAAAGTAGATTCGTCCCATTGAAGATTCGACGCACTCAAGTGTAGACGGAGATAAAGCACAATCTGGGAGTGTTCAGCAAGCAGATTGGCCTTGTCTAAAGAGCTGACAGCTGGAATGACGTTGTGAATAAGCGTTGGGATGGAGGATGAGGCAGAGTTTCTGATGGTTTTGACAAACGACCAAAAGCTTTTACTGCCTTTGGGACATTGCAGTATTTTTTGCCTCAACTTTTGGTCGTACTGAAATTTTGCGCGCTTAAGGAAGACATTGCAGTCAGTCCTGGCTCGTTTAAACTTTTTTCGGTCGGGTTTGTCTTGAAGGACCGAAAAAACATTTCTCTAACCCTGATAGCCTCTTTATAGCTTGAGTCGTACCATGCCTTTTCTTTTGGTTTGATGCTCTTCATCCGATGAGGGATAAAGGATCTCATTCCAAAGAAAATGGTGTCTGTGATCATATCAGCAGCGGCAACCACGTCGTTATCGAGGAAACATAACGACTAGTTAAAATTCCTAAAGAAGCTGTTAAGACCGATTCAGTTGGCTTTCTCGTATTGCCATACGGTTCTTTTACGAATTTTTCCTCTGAATGTGTGGTCGGTGTACGAGAAATTATATAAATTATGTCATATCACACAATGGTCCGATGAGCTTAGAGGAGAGAGCACATCAACGGTGTACTTATCAGGGTGAGAAGTTAAAAACAAGTGTTGGCGGTATGACTATCAACTCTGGTGTTCGCGTGGGCTCATTTACAAGCTACGTTAGGTTGTTTTCCGCAGCGAAGTTCTCAACACACCGTCCTTCGGGTGTTGTCTGCCCAGAATGTCGACGCCACCCAGAATTGTGTATATTGAAATCGCCCGTAATAACAAGTTCAGCATGAGGATATAGGGATACATTCTTTCAATGGAGTCAGACAACCCATCAAACTCGTTAAAAGTCGAATTGCTATCCAGTTTGGGGCTTCTGTAAATAAAGCAGTAGCGGATAATTTGCTTACGGAGATGGAATTTTAGCCATATGAAATTGAATTCCGGATTGGAACAGGGGCTACATTGTGGTGAAGTTTGGTAAGCTACGCACGTAAATGGCGAGACCGCGGTGAGAGAAGAATAATGACACTAGTTCGTAGCCAGGTAGCTTCACTTGTGCGTGTGCACTTGTCGATGGTCAGCTCGGCACTGAGGAATGCTAGAGGTAGAGGTAGAGGAGTGCTTCATTTCGACAAGCAAATGGCTGCCCATGCTGCCCCACGATCGGGAACTTTCGCCAATTCTTTATAATATCCCTAGAGGCCCCAGACAAAGGCTTCCTAAACAAAATGGTTTCCGACTTCTGAAAATCAACTTCCAGCCATCGCTATATCGCTTAATTTTGTCGAAGTGACGCTGCAAAAATATATTAATGACCTCAATCTTTGGACCTGCTCTATACGCGACTAAGTCGTCTGCGTGCGCTATGGTATGGTAAAGTGGAACTATCAGATCACTTGTGTAAATATTAATTAGGATCTGTGAATTTAACGCACTTTGTTGCAGACCGTTTTTAATGTTAAACGTTCCAGCAGAAGTTACATCACCATTCTTCACGACAAAATGTCTACTTGAGAGCATATTAAAAAGAATATACAGCAGTGGTTTACTAATGCCCACTCTGTCCAGCTAGAAAAAGAGTCCTTCTAACCACACGGTATCGAAGGCCTTCTCCAAGTCAATCAGGCAGGCACCAGTGCCTTTGTTCCATTGGATATCAGAAACCAGTTTCGACGCAGCACGAGTGATATCATGCCCCGCCCTGAAACCAAATTGATTACCGGGAACCGTATGTTTGTCCTCAACCCACTTAGTCAGGACTCTATTGATCACCTTCTCGAAAACCTTACTGATGTTTGGAAGAAGACTAATCGAGCGGAGATTCATCTGATTGGAATTATCTTTATCCCTTTTGTGGATGGGATGTACCACCGCAGTTTTTTAATGCGCTGGACAATGTGCATTATTAAACAGGGTGGTATAAGTATTCACCGATTCTAGAGGGAGATGTTGAAGCACAATGTTCGGTATTTCATCAATTCAAACTGATTTCTTACTTCTAAGTGATTCGAAGATCGTTTGAGCTCTTCCTTCGAAATGAACGGGGTAGTACTATTTCATTGGCGATGACATTATTTGCCATGTTCTCGTCACTGAACTGGGTGAAACTCGAGCTCTCGAATCGCTAATTCACAATTTCGTTTCGAAGGTAAAAATTGTGCACAAGGACTCGATTCTCCAGATCGTGGTTCGGGCCAATGATAACATTCGCCTTGTACACTTCCTGAAAAGTCGTTCCTATAGCCTCTACCTGCTCCCGCGGATCCTCAATCACAATGAAGTTGTCATCATCAACAGCCTCATTTGGATCTATGCCTGCTGCTACAAGTATTTGTTCATTGTTCGTCGTTCGGCCGATTTTAAGACAAAAAGGTCGTTCTGATTATTTCTCCGAAATATTTTATGTATATGCGGGAACATATTCGGGTTGTTGGTGTCTACAGTCCGAATTTTATTGTTCCAATACAAGCTTACAGAATTTCAGTAATTTTCCTTTATTAATGTTTGGTGGTTTTTCGTCAGTGTGTTGGTACTGAGGTATCGTCTGGTCCATTGTAGGTTTGATTGTCTCGTCCATTAGTTTTAGAGACCTGTCAATCTCTTCGTTTGACAGATTTCGGTTGGACGGTGGGTAGAGCGAATTCGAGGAAAGTGCTTTAGTCTGTATTCTGATAAAGTGTGTCCAACGCACCGTACTGCAGGAATGCCTTTTGAATAAACTCATCCAGTTCCGCAATTTCATTGGGCTTAGAGAGTGTATGTCAGTTGTATTCGGGAGTCGGACAGCAGAAGATCCAAATAGGACCCGTGTCTGGGAAACGACGAACTATCCGTCGCCTTAAGCCCGAGTCGATAGATTATACTGTGCTTACCCCACCAATTGAATAGTAGGTTCCCTCTACTATTTGGTGTATTATTTCCATCACTATGCTTGGCCTTGAAATCTCCGCCGATAATAAGATAGTTGTCTTTCAATTCCAGCCTCAGCAATCGATAAAGTGTTTTGAGCTCTGAGATAAATAAGGTGGATTGAGTAGCCTTAGGTGCATAGACAGACACCATGTACAACCGCTTTCCACTACGGAGAGGGATATATACGATGTATGCTTCCAGCACCTGGAATCTACGTACTACACGACTGTATACTCTTTTAAATCGTATACCTTTTCGTACGAAAACCGCAACGTCTGTTTCCTTAATGGATTTGAGTCGGTTTCTCTGTACTATTTTGTATCTTTTGTTTCTCATTTTGTGTCTTTTGGTAAGCTTAGTTTCGCTAAGCAAAAGCACATCAGGGGCTTAGTCTTTAAGCAACTTAAATAGTGCGGCTCGTCGGTCAGACCTAATCAGTGAATTCACATTCACAGCAAGGACCTTTAGAGTTTGTTCCGCCACTTACGTACCGCAATAGATACTGTAAACCACCCGCGCGGTCTGTTCAGTTAAATGGCGTTGGAGTTGAGGGATCTGCCCCTGGATAGAGAGCAAGATAGCTAGCATGTCAGGTGCTGGTTCAGGTGATCTGGGCGCTGGGGCCTGAGAAGCAACCTTCGCTTGCTGCACCGTATTTCCCCTACCTGCCGACATTTGGACATAGGTATTGTAATATGGGGAGCAACAGCTGGAGTTTGTAAATACATGTAGATAACTTTAATATTTTATTTAACTAAAAAAAAAGAATTACAGGATAATACAAAATTCCTACGAATAATTTCACGACCACGAGCCAGGAAGGTTGACACTAAGTTGCCTTGTCCAATCGTCAGTCCTCTTTTATATACTTCACTCGTTCAATCGCTGCCCCATTAATCCATCCAGTCCCAGATACCAACGACACTTAGTATTTTGTGCCATGTCCACAATTTCAGGGCCAGCATCAGCAAAACCCATCCAGCGCCGACCCCAATTAAGACAACTAACGACTTCAGTGGATCCATTGTATTAAAAGACAACATTGCCCATATCATTCTGGCTTTTATGCTTCTCAATATAGGTCAACATAAAATCCATTCATGAATAATGCGACAATGTTCTCCTCGTAATACGATGAGAGTAAACAACCCCGAAGGTAAACAAACTCCAGTCTTCTGGGACAACAAACGAACAAGCGGACGGTTCATATTGGTGTTCTATTCTATGTCATAATCGACTGCCGCCGATCGTGAATCATTCATTGATTGCGATACTTATATTTAATGTCAGCATTCCCACAAATGATTCACGATATTACTACACTTAATGTCAGCATTCCCACACTCTTCCATCCTGGTATTCGACTGCCCTCAGTCGGATTTTTCTTCGTCTTCGTCTACCGTATCGCATCACTCGTCTTCACTGTTGGATCTTATCCACGGCTTCATGTGGTCGGCTGCTGTACTTGTAATGTTTGGCCCTTCGTGCTGACCCACTTTTCTTATTTCGTAGCGTTCATTCCGTTTTACCTTTGTCACTTCGTAGGGACCTAAATATTCTGCGCATAGCTTTAACCCGGTACCGAATTGTGTCCGCTTTATAGCTACCAGTTCGCCAGTCTGATATTTACCGGCCTCCTTCCGCCTTTTGTTATAACTGCGTTGATTCTCCATCTGGACCTTCAATATTTCTTCTCTCGCCCTCTTCCGCATCTCGTCTCTAGTATTCTCGAAGTCATCCAGAATTGCTTCGTCCAGTAGGCTTTTCATATCCGGATCGTCTTTTGCTCGTATGATGGTTCCGAACATCAGCTGGAACGGGCTCCTTTTCGTGCTCCTTGACACTGTCGAATTTATAGCCCTTTGCACTAGACTTACATGCTGATACCATTTGGTTGGGTCTTCTGCGGTTAGCCTCGAGAGTACACCGATGATGATTCTATTCATTCTTTCAACCTGGCCGTTGCCACGGGGTACTCCGGTAGTCGTCATTATATGTTGAATGTTCCTTTGGTCACAGTAGTCCTTAAAAGCGGTTGCTGTAAATGCTGCTCCTCTGTCCGAGATTAACCGAGTTGGGTTCCCAAATACCTCACTCTGCGCTTCCATTTTCTTGATCACTTCCTCGCACTTTGTCGTCTTGACCGGATACAGCCACGTGAATTTCGTAAAAGCGTCTATAACTACGAAGAGATAATTATAAAATTTATTAGTGGATGGTAGTAGACCTAAGTGGTCAACATGTAACGTGTGGAGTGGAACGTCGCTTTTCTCGATCGGATGCAGAAATCCTTCCATTCGCCCGCTTTTCTTTGCTGTCAGTATGCACGGTACACAGTTAGTGATGACGTCTTCTATACATTTCTTAAGCTTAGGTATGTGGTAGTCCTGCTTTATTACTGCTTCGATTTTTTGCGAGCTCATATGTCCCTGCTCATGAGCGCTTCTGATTATCTCTTTCTGCATAGATTTTGGTACGACTAGCAAGTGTGCACCCTCTTCAAATTTGTATAATAACCCAGCCCTCACTTCGTAATCTTTGTAGGCGCCCGTCGCTGCAATTATATTAAAAATTAGTTGACAATACTCATCTTTTGATTGTGAGACTTTTATCCTGTGTATGAGACCATCCTCAATCCTCATGACTGGATACCTGCTCAAGGCATCCACGTGCCTCATCGCAGTCCCCGCTCAATGCACGACTTTCATTGAGTACTCCTGTAGCATTATGGCCCATCGGGCCACCCGCGGGCATAAATCCTTCTTTGACATGGTGGCTGGAAACGCCTTGCAATCGGTTACCACCGTGAACTGGACTCCGAGTAGATATACACGCAGGTTCTTCAGACATTTGATGATGGCCAACACCTCCAGTTCATAACTCGTATAGTTCTTCTCTTCTCCTGAACTTCTCATTACCCACGCGTATCGTCTTACTGCTCTTTTCCTCCACTGTTGATATTTTGAAGATATCGTTTTCCTCCAACTCAAATGTCTTTGTCATTTCTTGGGTCTTGACAATTTCCACCTTTCCTCGACTGATAAGTACATCCACATTCCTCAGAAAATCTCTCCCCAACAAAATTTGGTCAGACATCCACTGCTCCGGTATCACTTGGAAACGCAGCCATTGTTTTTCATTTCCTGCCTGCACCTCCAAGACGCATGACCCTAGTGTTCTCCGTAGTCGATCCCCGAATCCCTTCAAGATCATTCCAGGTTGCTCGATTTTGGCGCCTTCAATACTTTTCTGAATCGATTCGTGAATGATCGAGACGTCGCTGCCGTTGTCGACAAATGCATGATGAGATCGACCGTTAATACTGATCGTGATGTAACTGTCGGATTCAATCCGTTTCACTTGACTTATTCCCCTTGGTGAAGATGATACCTCGTTCTTCACCGTGCAGTTTGGTGATATATGACCGAACTGGTTACACTTGAAACAGCGCATTCCTTTGCCTTTGTCTGGACAGCCCTGTGCCAAATGGGATAATGATCCGCAAATGTGACACCGTTTTGTTGTTGATGCTCCTTTATACGTTGTTTTGATTTCTACCCTTGTTTTTGTCTACTTCTCCCTTTGGCTTCGGCATCTGTCGTTGCATTCTGCTATATGTTTCAAGCTTGGACTTTAGTTCTTCTATTGTTGACGCCTCGTACAGTACGGTTTTGTTCCCCACAGTGTCTGGAATTCCATTTGTTACGTAGTCTATCAATGAACCTTCGTCGATATTCCCTTGGTTTCGTATTTGCACCATCGCGTACAAGTATTCCAGTAGACTTTCTGATGGTAATTTCTTTCGGGCTTCTAGCTGTCGATGTATTTCGATGCTACTTACTTTTCGCCCGAATTCCTTCGTTAAATGGGCTTTTAACTTATTCCAGTTGGTGATTCCCTCAGTGGCTTCTACAGCTAACTTCGCCGCGCTTCTTAGTAGCCTACGAGCGTATAGGTACTTTTGTATATCATTCCATTCACAGGCTGTGGATATGGCCTCGAACTCTTCTATCCACTTGCTACAGCTTTTACCTCCTTCCCCTGAAAATAGCTCAAGTGATTCCTCCACGTCGCGGAAGACAAAGTTATTATGGTTTGTCATGATGGCTGCCTCTTCTTCTTTTGCTACTGCTTTAACTAACTCGGGTTCTGCTTCTTCTTCTGCAACTACTGGTAACTCTTCAATGCCTTTGCTTGTTTCGCTTAGTATGTCATCCACGGTGATTTCTTTGCCACACTTTTCTTTGATGCGATCCAGTAGATCGGTCTTCACGTTGTACCGATACGACAACCCTTGTTTCTTCAGGAACTGCTGCAACTGTCGAACTGTCAAGTCTTCCATCCACAGTGTTCTGCTTAGCTTGGTCTTTGAACCTCACCAACTTAACCTTCTTAACCGACTTAACTTTGCAACTTAACCGTCCTGACTCTGCGACTTAACCGTCTTAATTTTTCGACTTAAACCCTTCAACTTAACTGTCTTAAAAGAAAATATTATAATTCATTTATTTTCCGGTAGATCCCGGTTGAGCCCATATGTAGAGAACTATAATATTTTATTTAACTAAAAAAAAAAGAATTACAGGATAATACAAAATTTCTAAATTTCTACGAATAATTTCACGACCACGAGCCAGGAAGGTTGACACTAAGCTGCCTTGTCCAATTGTCAGTCCTCTTTTATATACTTCACTCGTTCAATCGCTGCCCCATTAATCCATCCAGTCCCAGATACCAACGACACTTAGTATTTTGTGCCATGTCCACAGTTTCAGGGCCAGCATCAGCAAAACCCATCCAGCGCCGACCCCAATTAAGACAACTAACGACTTCAGTGGATCCATTGTATTAAAAGACAACATTGCCCATATCATTCTGGCTTCTATGCTTCTCAATATAGGTCAACACAAAATCCATTCATGACTAATGCGACAATGTTCTCCTCGTAATACGATGAGAGTAAACAACCCCGAAGGTAAACAAACTCCAGTCTTCTGGGACAACAAACGAACAAGCGGACGATTCATATTGGTGTTCTATTCTATGTCATAATCGACTGACGCCGATCGTGAATTATTCATTGATTGCGATACTTATATTTAATGTCAGCATTCCCACAAATGATTCACGATATTACTACACTTAATGTCAGCATTCCCACATACATTGGTGGATGTTTAACTTCCACCTTCTGCTTCCGGGCCAGATTTATTCTTTTGGTGCACTGGAATTTGGGACAACCCCGATAATTTGCGGTGTGTCCCGCGTTCCTACATAAAGCACAAGAGAGTTGGCTTTTTTCAGATATTCCGTCCTTACCCAGAGCGCATTCCTCGGACGTGTGGTTCTTTCCGCACTTCACGCATCGAGGCTGCATTTTGCCCGAACCTTTGGCAGCGAACTTATTGTAAAATGTTTTCGCTCCTCTTTAATGTTTCCCAGTGTACAACCTGGTAATCTAGGACTTTAATACTCCTTAGACCATCCAGATTACTGGTGGGACTTAGCTGGCCCTTCGAACTTCTTCTCTTTCAGCAGTGCAAGGAGCTTCTCCGGATCAGTCGACGGTTTTAATCCCCTTAGCAGCTTGTCCCCCTTCGGGTGTAGGAGAAGAACTCCGTCGTCGAATCCCTCAGATTATCTAGTGAGAATATTTTTATAAAAAAGTTTTTGCCCATGGCCGACTTACATAACTCAATGGTGTCCTTTAACTTCAATTTAAAAGTGTTGGTTGGTTGCACTTTTCGCTTGGTGGCTTTCTGATCTTGCTGTTTTTGTTGTCTCTGCTGCTGTTGCTTTTGTTGATGCTGTTGTTGTTGTTTTTTTCTGCTATTTCAGCTTCTGTTCTTGTTGTGGCGGTTGAGTATATTTTTGTTCTTCTTGTGTTTGTTTTTTCCTTTTCTGTTTTGTGGTGTCCGTTTGGAGTTGTAGCTGTTGCTGGCTTGCAACCTTTGCTGTTGTTGTCGCTCTTGTTGTAGGGAGTTCAATTTCTGCTTTTTTTCTCTCCTGGCTCTTTGCTTTGCCTTAATGACAAGAACCCTTTCCTGAAGCTGCCTGATGCTACTATTCAGGGCTTCAACTTCATCTTCTTCGTCTTCCGACTCTGAGACAGCCAGAGCTGCGAAGCTGTTATCGCTTCCCATGAATCGACCTTCGCCCCCGTCCGATATGTATCGGTATTCGTCATTTTCAGACTCATGATACTTATGGTTTATTGATGCTGTTGTAGTTGATATTGCCGCCTCCTTTAATCCATCAGGCAGCTTTTCGATGGATTTTAAAAGAGAGGAACGTTGTATCAAGTTAGGAGTGGGCTTTAGCTTCCTCCTTCTCTTCATCTTTGGTTCTGCTAACACGACTGATTGGCTTGAACCACTCGAAGCCTCGCCTGATTTTTCGGTTGGTCCCGCTATTGGGAAAGCGGACCGCTCCCCACAATTCATCACGTGATGTAGTAACCAACATTTAGTAACACTTTAAATTAATTGTATTTGTATTTATTTTAAATAAAAGTGAAAAGAAAAAAAAGAAACGTCTACGGTAATCGGGGATTCGAACCCATGACCTATGATATGTCGGCCAAACTCACTTTCATTTTTTACTTTTAAATGCATTTTTATTATCTTGAATTCATTAGTACTACAAATTCATTAAACGCTTAAAAATTAGCTTAATTAACTTAAAATTATCTTCTTCTAACTTACTTACTTACAAATGTCTCTTTCTTACTGATTTACTCTAAGTTAAACCTAATACTTAAACGTCTTTCGACGTTTCGTACGATTAAATTTTTTTTCTATATTTATTTAAACTAAAACTAAGAAAACAATTTTATTTAGTGCAAAAACTTAGTATATGGACTTTTTTTTAAAAAAAAAACTTTAAAGCTAAAACTTACAAACTATCTATATATAAATAAATCTTAATCTACTTAACCTACTTAAACTAGCTTATTGTCAATATTTTCTCTTATATCTACCCTAGTCCTGCCTAAATCTATGTAAGCCGGCCATGTTTAAAAAAATTAGGCTAACCGACTTTGCTTCCGAGTGAAGCTATCTTGTACTAGAGGAATTCGACGAAGAAACTCCCTCTCCTGAAATAAGTCACCAAAATTGTTGGTGGAAGATTAGCGGAACTGCCAATCTGTCCTGGATCGGACCTGGGGCACACCAGCATTTATTTTGTGGATATCAGACTTGAAACCATACAAGGCAACTTGAATTGAACGTTCCGAAAAGTAATTTCTAATCCATTGGAGAAGAGAAAATGCACGCATTTTCGACAAAAGAGCCTGATGCCAAGCTCTGTCAAATGCCTTAGAAATATCAAGTGCAACTATCTTGCTTTTGCCAGATTGGTGTAGACTTTGGTTCCACTTTTCTGTTCAACATGCCATTAAATTACCTGTTGCTACGAAAACCGTACTGCCGGTCATTGAGAAGTTTTCGTGTTTCGAGATATTTCATGACCTAACGATTTATCAGCGTCTCCATGACCTTGGAAAGAAGGGACCTAAATGCAGTGTGTCTGTAGAAGGAGAGGGAAGATGATTCGCCTTTTTTTGGGACGGGCTGGACAAACGCTGTTTTCCATCTGCTCGGGAAGAGTCCTAAAGAGTAGAATTGATGAAAAAGCTTACGCAGTGGTTTTGCCAGCATGGAAGAACACCTCTTCAGAAGAAGGGGAGTTATACCATCTGAACCAGCGGATTTATGTATGTTGAAGTCTTTAAGTACTCTTGCTACTACACGACTGCGAAAGTAGATTCGTCCCATTGAAGATTCGACGCACTCAAGTGTAGACGGAGATAAAGCACAATCTGGGAGTGTTCAGCAAGCAGATTGGCCTTGTCTAAAGAGCTGACAGCTGGAATGACGTTGTGAATAAGCGTTGGGATGGAGGATGAGGCAGAGTTTCTGATGGTTTTGACAAACGACCAAAAGCTTTTACTGCCTTTGGGACATTGCAGTATTTTTTGCCTCAACTTTTGGTCGTACTGAAATTTTGCGCGCTTAAGGAAGACATTGCAGTCAGTCCTGGCTCGTTTAAACTTTTTCGGTCGGGTTTGTCTTGAAGGACCGAAAAAACATTTCTCTAACCCTGATAGCCTCTTTATAGCTTGAGTCGTACCATGCCTTTTCTTTTGGTTTGATGCTCTTCATCCGATGAGGGATAAAGGATCTCATTCCAAAGAAAATGGTGTCTGTGATCATATCAGCAGCGGCAACCACGTCGTTATCGAGGAAACATAACGACTAGTTAAAATTCCTAAAGAAGCTGTTAAGACCGATTCAGTTGGCTTTCTCGTATTGCCATACGGTTCTTTTACGAATTTTTCCTCTGAATGTGTGGTCGGTGTACGAGAAATTATATAAATTATGTCATATCACACAATGGTCCGATGAGCTTAGAGGAGAGAGCACATCAACGGTGTACTTATCAGGGTGAGAAGTTAAAAACAAGTGTTGGCGGTATGACTATCAACTCTGGTGTTCGCGTGGGCTCATTTACAAGCTACGTTAGGTTGTTTTCCGCAGCGAAGTTCTCAACACACCGTCCTTCGGGTGTTGTCTGCCCAGAATGTCGACGCCACCCAGAATTGTGTATATTGAAATCGCCCGTAATAACAAGTTCAGCATGAGGATATAGGGATACATTCTTTCAATGGAGTCAGACAACGCATCAAACTCGTTAAAAGTCGAATTGCTATCCAGTTTGGGGCTTCTGTAAATAAAGCAGTAGCGGATAATTTGCTTACGGAGATGGAATTTTAGCCATATGAAATTGAATTCCGGATTGGAACAGGGGCTACATTGTGGTGAAGTTTGGTAAGCTACGCACGTAAATGGCGAGACCGCGGTGAGAGAAGAATAATGACACTAGTTCGTAGCCAGGTAGCTTCACTTGTGCGTGTGCACTTGTCGATGGTCAGCTCGGCACTGAGGAATGCTAGAGGTAGAGGTAGAGGAGTGCTTCATTTCGACAAGCAAATGGCTGCCCATGCTGCCCCACGATCGGGAACTTTCGCCAATTCTTTATAATATCCCTAGAGGCCCCAGACAAAGGCTTCCTAAACAAAATGGTTTCCGACTTCTGAAAATCAACTTCCAGCCATCGCTATATCGCTTAATTTTGTCGAAGTGACGCTGCAAAAATATATTAATGACCTCAATCTTTGGACCTGCTCTATACGCGACTAAGTCGTCTGCGTGCGCTATGGTATGGTAAAGTGGAACTATCAGATCACTTGTGTAAATATTAATTAGGATCTGTGAATTTAACGCACTTTGTTGCAGACCGTTTTTAATGTTAAACGTTCCAGCAGAAGTTACATCACCATTCTTCACGACAAAATGTCTACTTGAGAGCATATTAAAAAGAATATACAGCAGTGGTTTACTAATGCCCACTCTGTCCAGCTAGAAAAAGAGTCCTTCTAACCACACGGTATCGAAGGCCTTCTCCAAGTCAATCAGGCAGGCACCAGTGCCTTTGTTCCATTGGATATCAGAAACCAGTTTCGACGCAGCACGAGTGATATCATGCCCCGCCCTGAAACCAAATTGATTACCGGGAACCGTATGTTTGTCCTCAACCCACTTAGTCAGGACTCTATTGATCACCTTCTCGAAAACCTTACTGATGTTTGGAAGAAGACTAATCGAGCGGAGATTCATCTGATTGGAATTATCTTTATCCCTTTTGTGGATGGGATGTACCACCGCAGTTTTTTAATGCGCTGGACAATGTGCATTATTAAACAGGGTGGTATAAGTATTCACCGATTCTAGAGGGAGATGTTGAAGCACAATGTTCGGTATTTCATCAATTCAAACTGATTTCTTACTTCTAAGTGATTCGAAGATCGTTTGAGCTCTTCCTTCGAAATGAACGGGGTAGTACTATTTCATTGGCGATGACATTATTTGCCATGTTCTCGTCACTGAACTGGGTGAAACTCGAGCTCTCGAATCGCTAATTCACAATTTCGTTTCGAAGGTAAAAATTGTGCACAAGGACTCGATTCTCCAGATCGTGGTTCGGGCCAATGATAACATTCGCCTTGTACACTTCCTGAAAAGTCGTTCCTATAGCCTCTACCTGCTCCCGCGGATCCTCGATCACAATGAAGTTGTCATCATCAACAGCCTCATTTGGATCTATGCCTGCTGCTACAAGTATTTGTTCATTGTTCGTCGTTCGGCCGATTTTAAGACAAAAAGGTCGTTCTGATTATTTCTCCGAAATATTTTATGTATATGCGGGAACATATTCGGGTTGTTGGTGTCTACAGTCCGAATTTTATTGTTCCAATACAAGCTTACAGAATTTCTGTAATTTTCCTTTATTAATGTTTGGAGGTTTTTGATCGACAACTATAGAGTCATGATCTCCTGGTTATGTTTGTCAGTAAACTGTCTGTACAAGGTTTTCGTTCTTGACAGCAGTCTACTTTTATGTCGGTGCAGTGCGTCAATAGTTGCGTTGCGCAATAAGTCTTTTTCGTCAGTGTGTTGGTACTGAGGTATCGTCTGGTCCATTGTACGTTTGATTGTCTCGTCCATTAGTCTTAGATACCTGTCAATCTCCTCTTTTGACAGATTTCTGTTGGACGGTGGGTAGAGCGAATTTGAGGAGAGTGCTCTAGTCAGTGTTCTGGTGAAGTGTGTCCAACGCACCCTACTATAATTGTACGAATGCCTTTGAACAAACTCATCCAATTCCGCAATTTCGTTGGGAACCTTCGCTTGCTGTACCGTATTTTACCTACCTGCCGCCATTTGGGCGTAGGTAATGTGGGGAGTAACGGCTGGAGTTTGCAAATGCACGGGTGGACGTTTCACTTCCACTTTCTGCTGCCGGGCCAGATTTATTCTTTTGATGTACCGGAATTTGGGACAACCCCGATAATTGCGGTGTGCCCTGTGTTCCTACATAAAGCACAAGAGAGTTGGCTTTTTTCAGACGCTCCGTCCTTACCCAGAGCGCATTCCAATGCGCTGGATAATGTGAATTATTTATTGCATTATTAAACAGGGTGGTATAAATGTTCACCGCTTCTAGAGGGAGATGTCGAATCACAATGTTTGGTATTTCTTCGGTTCCCACTGATTTCTTACTTCTAAGTGATTCGAAGATCATTTGGAGCTCTTCCTTCGAAATGAACGGGGGTAATACCCTATCGTTGGTGATGAAATTATTTGCCATATTCTCGTCACTGAACTGGGTGCAACCCGAACTCTCGAATCGAAAATTCACAATTTAATTTCGAAGGAAGAATTTGTGCACAAGGACTCGATTCTCCAGATCGGGCGATTTTAGGACATGGAAGGTCGTTCTGATTATTTCTCCGAAATATTTTAGTTATTTGCTGGAACATATTCGGGTTGCTGGTGTTTACAACCCGGATTTTATTGTTCCAATACAAACTCCCAGAATTTCTGTAACGTTCCTTTATTAATGTTTGGAGGCTTTTAATCGACGACTTCAGTGTCATGATCTCCGGATTATGTCTGTCAGTAAACTGTCTGTACAAGGTTTTTAGTCTCGACAGCAGCCTACTTTTATGTCGATGAAGTGCTGCAATAGTTGCGTTGCGAAATAAGTCTTCTTCGTCAGTGTGTTGGTATCGAGGTAAGGTTCTGTCCATTGTTCGTTTAATTGTCTCGTCCATTAGTTTTAGAGACCTGTCAATCTCTTCGTTTGACAGATTTCGGTTGGATGGTGGGTAGAGCGAATTCGAGGAGAGTGCTTTAGTCTGTATTCTGATAAAGTGTGTCCAACGCACCGTACTGCAGGAATGCCTTTTGAATAAACTCATCCAATTCCGCAATTTCATTGGGCTTAGAGAGTGTATGTCAGTTGTATTCGGGAGTCGGACAGCAGAAGATCCAAATAGGACCCGTGTCTGGGAAACGACGAACTATCCGTCGCCTTAAGCCCGAGTCGATAGATTATACTGTGCTTACCCCACCAATTGAATAGTAGGTTCCCTCTACTATTTGGTGTATTATTTCCATCACTATGCTTGGCGTTGAAATCTCCGCCGATAATAAGATAGTTGTCTTTCAATTCCAGCCTCAGCAATCGACAAAGTGTTTTGAGCTCTGAGATAAATAAGGTGGATTGAGTAGCCTTAGGTGCATAGACAGACACCATGTACAACCGCTTTCCACTACGGAGAGGGATATATACGATGTATGCTTCCATCACCTGGAATCTACGTACTACACGACTGTATACTCTTTTAAATCGTATACCTTTTCGTACGAAAATCGCAACGTCTGTTTCCTTAATGGATTTGAGTCGGTTTCTCTGTACTATTTTGTATCTTTTGTTTCTCATTTTGTGTCTTTTGGTAAGCTTAGTTTCGCTAAGCAAAAGCACATCAGGGGCTTAGTCTTTAAGCAACTTAAATAGTGCGGCTCGTCGGTCAGACCTAATCAGTGAATTTACATTTACAGCAAGGACCTTTAGAGTTTGTTCCGCCACTTAAGTACCGCAATAGATGCTGTAAACCACCCGCGCGGTCTATTCAGTTAAATGGCGTTGGAGTTGAGGGATCTGCCTCTGGATAGAGAGCAAGATAGCTAGCATGTCAGGTTCTGGTTCAGGTGATCTGGGCGCTGGGGCCTGAGAAGCAACCTTCGCTTGCTGCACCGTATTTCCCCTACCTGCCGCCATTTGGACATAGGTATTGTAATATGGGGAGCAAGAGCTGGAGTTTGTAAATACATTGGTGGATGTTTAACTTCCACTTTCTGCTTCCGGGCCAGATTTATTCTTTTGGTGCACTGGAATTTGGGACAACCCCGACAATTTGCGGTGTGTCCCGCGTTCCTACATAAAGCACAAGAGAGTTGGCTTTTTTCAGGTGTTCCGTCCTTACCCAGAGCGCATTCCTCGGACGTGTGGTTCTTTCCGCTCTTCACGCATCGAGGCTGCATTTTGCCCGAACCTTTGGCAGCGAACTTATTGTAAAATGTTTTCGCTCCTCTTTAATGTTTCCCAGTATACAACCTGGTAATCTAGGACTTTAATACTCCTTAGACCATCCAGATTACTGGTGGGACTTAGCTGGCCCTTCGAACTTCTTCTCTTTCAGCAGTGCAAGGAGCTTCTCCGGATCAGTCGACGGTTTTAATCCCCTTAGCAGCATTGTTTGCAGCTTGTCCCCCTTCGGGTGTAGGAGAAGAACTCCGTCGTCGAATCCCTCAGATTATCTAGTGAGAATATTTTTATAAAAAAGTTTTTGCCCATGGCCGACTTACATAACTCAATGGTGTCCTTTAACTTCAATTTAAAAGTGTTGGTTGGTTGCACTTTTCGCTTGGTGGCTTTCTGATCTTGCTGTTTTTGTTGTCTCTGCTGCTGTTGCTTTTGTTGATGCTGTTGTTGTTGTTGGTGCTGTTGTTGGTGCTGTTGTTGGTGCTGTTGTTGTTGTTTTTTTCTGCTATTTCAGCTTCTGTTCTTGTTGTGGCGGTTGAGTATATTTTTGTTCTTCTTGTGTTTGTTTTTTCCTTTTCTGTTTTGTGGTGTCCGTTTGGAGTTGTAGCTGTTGCTGGCTTGCAACCTTTGCTGTTGTTGTCGCTCTTGTTGTAGGGAGTTCAATTTCTGCTCTTTTTCTCTCCTGGCTCTTTGCTTTGCCTTAATGACAAGAACCCTTTCCTGAAGCTGCCTGATGCTACTATTCAGGGCTTCAACTTCATTTTCTTCGTCTTCCGACTCTGAGACAGCCAGAGCTGCGAAGCTGTTATCGCTTCCCATGAATCGACCTTCGCCCCCGTCCGATATGTATCGGTATTCGTCATTTTCAGACTCATGATACTTATGGTTTATTGATGCTGTTGTAGTTGATATTGCCGCCTCCTTTAATCCATCAGGCAGCTTTTCGATGGATTTTAAAAGAGAGGAACGTTGTATCAAGTTAGGAGTGGGCTTTAGCTTCCTCCTTCTCTTCATCTTTGGTTCTGCTAACACGACTGATTGGCTTGAACCACTCGAAGCCTCGCCTGATTTTTCGGTTGGTCCCGCTATTGGGAAAGCGGACCGCTCCCCACAATTCATCACGTGATGTAGTAACCAACATTTAGTAACACTTTAAATTAATTGTATTTGTATTTATTTTAAATAAAAGTGAAAAGAAAAAAAAGAAACGTCTACGGTAATCGGGGATTCGAACCCATGACATATGATATGTCGGCCAAACTCACTTTCATTTTTTACTTTTAAATGCATTTTTATTATCTTGAATTCATTAGCACTACAAATTCATTAAACGCTTAAAAATTAGCTTAATTAACTTAAAATTATCTTCTTCTAACTTACTTACTTACAAATGTCTCTTTCTTACTGATTTACTCTAAGTTAAACCTAATACTTAAACGTCTTTCGACGTTTCGTACGATTAAATTTTTTTTCTATATTTATTTAAACTAAAACTAAGAAAACAATTTTATTTAGTGCAAAAACTTAGTATATGGACTTTTTTTTAAAAAAAAACTTTAAAGCTAAAACTTACAAACTATCTATATATAAATAAATCTTAATCTACTTAACCTACTTAAACTAGCTTATTGTCAATATTTTCTCTTATATCTACCCTAGTCCTGCCTAAATCTATGTAAGCCGGCCATGATTAAAATTTAGGCTAACCGACTTTGCTTCCGAGTGAAGCTATCTTGTACTAGAGGAATTCGACAAAGAAACTCCCTCTCCTGAAATAAGTCACCAAAATTGTTGGTGGAAGATTAGCGGAACTGCCAATCTGTCCTGGATCGGACCTTTCGGATCTTAGAGAGAAAGATGTTGCCTAGTTCATGGTGTAATTCAAACTGCTTTATTAAACGACTTAAATCTAATGCTTGGTTTACAATAATAAGAACATTGGAGTTACCAATGTCAATGTAGTAGTACTATTTTGGTATTACCCATGTAATATTACATCTGTTGTTTTTCCAAGTTGACTTCTACCCCCAATGTCTTACCGGTTCCTTCCTCAAACGACCGCTCAAAGGTGATTTTTTCCTGGAGGAACAAAGAGAAATGTTAGAAGGAAAATTATGCAAATACCAAGAGAAATATCTTTTCGTTAATTACCTTATCAGCCCACTCGAATTTCACTTCTAATTCTCCAACTAGTTCAAGTTTCTTTCCACCGTATGCCGATACACGTACGTCAGAACCCAAGTCACTGTATCCTGATTTGCCGATGATAGTCTGTGTAGTACCTGTGCGAATCTGGAATTTAATAATACATCCATTAATTAATAAACTAAGCATCAATTTATTTCCTTCTCGAAACACGTTTCCACGTTCTCCCTTTTTTGAAGAAGTTAAATTATTTATCACGATCGAGTTCACATTTGTCTTTTAAATTTAGACTTAGCAAATGATTTTTGTATAGTATTATCGAACTTAGGATCCTTTTTGTAATTTTCCCTGATTGGAATTTCGTTTAGATAAGCACACACTTTCGACACAGATAATAAATCTATACAGATGTCTCATTCATATGGGAAGTTTTGCCCTATGAAAATGAAATCGAACTAAAAAAAAAGCTTTTTTAAAAAGCTGCAAAGAGCAGAAAAATCATTTAATTTCTTTTCGCTTTTTGCTCTTGCCACTTGTCACTCACCCATGCAAAGTCGTTTATCATGCAAAAACGTTCACGTAGTGAACATACGTCAACATACGTTGACGTTGCCCAGCATAACCGGTTTACTTGGGTTTATGTACGTGTGCTTGTTATTTTGTTTGTAACTTGTTATGCAATGTAAATTAAATGGGGGTAGGAATATAATTTTGAAGATCATGATATCGATGGTCCACGATGTGGACGTGCCGGAGGGGGTGGGTATGACGTTGCACCGCACTATAAAAGTGGTTGATATTTGAAGCACGAGGTGTTAAGGGTTAATACATGTTATGGGGTTGAAGATATACGTATGTACATGAGCGCTAGACCAATTTCTCGATTTTAATTTTGTGCTCAGGACATTAAGTACCTACAAAATTTGATAAATTTCCAAGCATTGAGCAACATCGAACTTATTCGGAAAATGTATGTATATGCTATTTAAGAGTACATATAGCTCCCTTTTCTTTCAAGTTATGTAAAAGGGAGTTTTTAAAACTGTACGCAAAATATTTGTATGTAAAGACCGAAAATCTTCAATTCCGAGACTCGGGGACAACGCAGTAATGTACGGCCGAATATATGGTAGTTCGAACAAGTGGAATGAGATCTCAACCAACTTGGAGTGCAGCACCGCTGGAAACAGCTGGCAAAAGATCGCGCCAGGTGGAAAGGCTTGTTGGTCGAGGTCCTAATCCACGCCGGACTGATTTTCCAGGACGGAAGTCACACTGCTTTCGGTAAATTTTTGTGGACCGAAGAGATTTTACGCGTTCACACAGTACACTGAATAGAATCATAATGCCGACAATAGGCAAACATATTCCTCAGAAGCGGGGGTTTTCCATCGTCATCCTGCACAAACGGACGAGTTTGGCAGGGATGCCAAGACTAGACGTTGCTCTATATAGCTCGTCTCTATAAATGCTGTCATAGGCAGCCTTAAAATCGATAAGCAGGTGGTGGGTATCGATCTGGACTTCTTGGGTTTTCTCCAAGATCTGCCGGAGTGTGGAAATCTAATCGATTGTGGACTTTGCAGGCGTGAAACCGCACTGATAGGGTCCAATCAGGTTGTTTACAACGACTTCAATCAAACCAATCCCAGAAGAAACATGTTTTTATCAGTGATTTTGTCAAATGAGTCCGGACTGGGCCCCGTGCGACTTTTTTTATTCCCCAAATTCAAAACTTACCTTAAGAGTAAGTTGCCGCTTAATTGGGTATATCACCAAGATAATGACCCCAAGCACACCAGTAAATTGGCTAAAAATTGGTTTGGAATCAATGGGATTAAAGTCATGGAGTGGTCTGCTCAGTCTCCAGATCTTAATATCATTGAAAACTGATGGGCTGATGTTAAACAAGAGGTTTTTAAGGCAGAACCAAAAAACGTTGGTGAATTATGGACTACAGTGCAATCTGCATGGGCAGGTATTTCGAGAGAGATGTGCATGCGCTTAGTCGACTCTATGCTACTTCGTTGTACTGCAGTTCTGGCAAAAAGAGGCCATTCAACGAAGTATTAAGCAAGTGCAACATATTCAAATTTCAGTTTTTTTTTTTTAAATTAATTTTGCAACAATGAACTTGTATTAAATTTTGCGTAAAAAAAACGGATTTAATGGCGCGCGAACATTGGAAATGTTGGAAAAGTGTTTCGGCAACGATTCTCTAAAGAAAATGGTCGTTTACCAGTGGCACTAGCGGTTCAATAGTGGTCGTGAGTCAATCGAAGATGATGAACGCAGTGGCAGACCATTGACGTCCAAAACCGACGAAAACATTGGTGGAGTAAAAGAAATGTTTATCAATGACCGCAAATTAACCATCAGAGAGATAGCGGAGGACTTGAACATTACCTATGGATCCGTCCAAGACATTTTGGTTAATAATTTGAGTTTCCGTCGTGTAGCAGCGAAGTTGGTGCCAAAAGACCTCAATTTCATCCAAAAAAGAGACTGTGTTGACGTCGCAAAAGAGATTATTTGCGAGGCTGAATCCGATCCCAGATTCATCAAAAGGATCATTACTGGAGACGAGACGTGTGTTTATGAGTACTACACGCAATCCAGACATCAGCCAAGTGAATGGCGTTCACCAAATGAGCCGGGACAAAAAAAAAACACGTAGTTATGAGTCAAAAAAAGAAGGCAATGTTCACGGTTTTCATGGATTACAACGGTGTAGTGCATCATGAATTTTTGCCAGAAGGCCAGACAATAAACAAGGAGTATTATTTGGGCGTTATGAGACGTTTGCGTGAAGCAATTCCCCGAAAGAGACCAGAATTGTGGGCAGAAAACTCGTGGATTTTGCACCATAATAATGCACCGTCGCACAGTACCATCATTATTCGTAATTTTTTGACGAAAAATAAAAACAAATACCATTCAACAGCCACCGGCTTCAACTGATTTGGCTCCCTGTGACTTCTTTCCGTTCAATCGAGTTAAAAAACCACTGCGGTTTTTCGAGAGGAAGTAATGGAAAAATCGCAGGAAGCACAAACGGACATACCGAAAACGAATATAAAAAATGTTTCGAGTATTGGATCAAGCACTGGCATAAGTGTGTTGCAGTCGATAAGAGATTACTTTGAAGGGGACAATATAGATTTAGATGAATAAACTTGTATTTTTAATTTTCTGAATGAATTCCTTTTGATCAAGGTGGTATTTTAGGTTTTCTATAAGAATAGTTAGTTACTTAATTTCAAATTCAATACTATGTCTTTAGAACATTAGAGAAAGAAAAAATAAATAATTAAAATACAGGTGCTATAAAATTGGTTTCATTGTAAAATAAAAAGTTAAGCATCTAACACTGATATTATTTTGCACACAGGTGTATCTGCACTGCGTATTAATAACACGAATGCCTAATATTTTGCTCGTCAAACTTAATTACAAAATGTAAAGAAATATTCGACTTTTCCCGCCTTTGAATTGTACTTTCTTACATACGCACCCATACGCTCAAACAAAATACCAATTCCTGAAAAATTACATAATTTCCTATTGCAGTGGAATGAAAACAAACAGCCAAGTCTTCATACCCCTTCCCGCAAACCCCTTGCAATTGTTTTTCATATTCCTTTTGCCACTGCCCTCAACTTGTGGTGAGAAAAAAAAATCTCTCAGTTAACAAAGCAAGAGAGAGCGAAAATAAAAAAGCTTTACATTATTCCGAAAGCTCGTGTCGGCTGGACGAGTGTCGGCTAGCCGACAAAAATTGAACCATTTTTTTCTACAGCGATGAGACATCTGTATAGATTTATTATCTGTGCTTTCGATGTGACCTTTTTTACCGCAATAATTGCGTGACGATTTTATGAAACGGCATTTATTACGTGGATGTGAATTATTACACCCCGGACATGACTGGCCGTACGATCCACTGGATTTACCGTTTGACATTGAACTTGAAATCGAATTCCCGTTTTGTGCTAGCGTTTGATTTACATCCACCGAAAGATGACCATTTATTACCGAACACGTTTTCTTTGTTGTTTCGTACGCAACCCCTAGTTCTAGAACTTCCTCTAAGGTCCTGTTTGATTTTTGTAATGACCTTTCCCTCACTGACTCATGTGGTGTGTTGAACACAATCACATCCCGAATTATAAGTCTAAAAAAGATATGTGGCATGCACCAGAAGTAAACCCACAGTTTCGCGCGATTCCACGTAAATCGGCCACCCATTCCTTATAAGTTTGGTTTTCCTTCATCGCGGTCTTGTGAAACTCGAACCGCGCCGTGAGTACATGTATTTTAGATAAAAAATGTTCACTTAATTTTTCCGCTAGTTCCTTAAACGTGTTAGACGAAAAATTCCCGAAATCATATAATTTCTGCAGTACCTCGTAAGTGTCTGTACCTATCCACGATAAAAAACATGCCCGTTTTTGCTTATCTTCCTCTAATTGATGCGCTTCGAAGTGTTGATTAAGCTGGGACAAATAAGTTTTCCAGTTTTCGATATCTTTGTTAAATGCGCGAAAAACTGCAACTGCATGTGAACGTGGTGTGATGCTGGTACCGCTTGAATTTCTAGAAATTTTTTCTAAGCACTCTTCTTGGTGTCTTAATATTTTCTCCCTGAATTCCTGCTGATTATTAATCAGAGCTTTAATTAACTGCGCTTCCACATCCAATTTAACCAAGATTTATCAGAAAAAAAAATTAACCACGAGAGAAAACAAGAAGAAACACAACAAAAAAAATAAATCCGCTATGGTTCAAACCTCGTCGCCAGATGTTACATCTTAGAGAGAAAGATGTTGCCTAGTTCATGGTGTAATTCCAACTGCTTTATTAAACGACTTAAATCTAATGATTGTTTTACAATAATAAGAAAATTGGAGTTACCAATGTCAATGTAGTAGTACTATTTTAGTATTATCCATATAATATTACAATATAAAGATCTTAACAAGTGAATTTTTGAATTCTTTGATTTTTGTTTTTGTTTTTTTGTTTTTGCAGCGGTTGTTTCTGTTTTTGTTGTTGTTGTTGTGGCATCTCCACGTGTCTATTTTGTTGTTTCTGAGGTCTCTAGAGTAGTTACTGTTTCTCCATCTCCCTCCTTGCAAATTGTTTTGCTTTTATAGCCATCACTTTTTGTGCTAGCTGCTTAATGCTACTTTTTAAAGCCTCGACCTCATCCTCTTCGTCATCTGACTCGGATGCAGCGAGGGATGTAAAGCTGTTATCTGCTCCCATATATTGTGCTCCGTCTCCGTCAGATACATAAGGACAGTCGTTATTGTCCGACTTTTGCCTCCTTTTCTTTATTGCTGCACTTGCCGATATTATCGCAGCCCTCTCCTTCACTCTACCATGCAGCATATCTAACGAAGTTGAAAGGTAAGTGCGCTTAATGAAATTCGGAGTCGGCTTCGGCTTTCTCCTCCTCTTTATTGCTATGCTTCTTACTGTTATTGTTGTTTTTGAGTGGTGGACTGGCTTAACGGCTTGAATATCAGACGAAATCATGCCATCTGCTGACCCCGCTATTGGGATAGCGGACCGCTTACTTCCACACATGAAGATAGTTTTTCTTTTTTTTAACACTAATTGTCTTAATTAAATAAATTAAAAAAATAAAAAAAAACTTTTGCAGAGGCTGGGAAGTGAACCCACAACCACGAGATTTATTGTCCGGGTTCTTACTCCCTCGGTTACCGAACACTTGCAAAAATCACTGCCAAAGAGTATACTTATTATGTTTGTCCACTTCTAAAGCCGAAACATGCACTTTTTATCGATATTTGGATATTTTCTTTTTTCCCTTTGAAAGCCGAAACCCGTCTATTCCTGACACTGTGCTAATTGGAGGCTCTAGAAAACTTCTCAAATGTCTCTTTCTTACTGATTTTACTATTCACTATTCACTCGCAAGCCGAAACACGTCTATACTCTACTGAGATCAATGAACTGTCGGGCGAACACACTGCCACTGTGCTGATTGGAGCCTACAAAAAACCATTCAAATGTCTTTTCCTATTGATTTATTTATTCGCTATTCACAATTCACTAGTAAGCCGAAACACGTCAAAACTCCACGGAGGTCGATGAACGAATAAAAAGGCAGTCCACTACCACTTGAGCCACGGCCACTCACGACGCACTCAAGTGTAGACGGGGACAAAGCACAAACTGGAAGTGTTAAGCTGGCCGCAAAATGTGCAGCAAGCTGACAGTTGAAATGTCATTGTAAATGAGCGTTGGGATGGAGTATGAGACAGAATTTCTAATGTTTTTAGCGAACGAACAAGAGCTTTTACTACCATCGGGACACAGTAGTATTTGTTGCCCTAGTTCTTAGTCGTATTGGAATTTTGTAGGCAAAGGAAAGGCGTTGCAGTCATTCCTGGCTCGTTTGAACTTTTCTTCGTTTTTCTCTGTCGGGTTGGTCTTGTAGGGCCGAAAACCATTTCTCTAACCCCGACAGCCTCTTTACCGGTATAGTCGTACCTTTTATTTTAGTCTGATACTCTTAATCCGATAAGGGATAAATGATTTTATTCCAATAAGAATATTGTCAGTGATCATATCAGCAGCGGCATCCATGCCGTTATCGAGGAAACCCAATGACCAGTTAAAGTTCCTAAAGAAGGTGTTATGTCCGCTCCAATTGGCTGTCTCATGCTACCATTCGGTTCTTTTAGTATTGTAATTTTTTCTCTAGCTGTGTGTTCAGCATACGAGAAATTAGCTAATATGACGCAATGGTCCAACGAGCCTAGAGGGGAGAGCACATCAGAGTGAGAAGTTAAAGTCCAGGGTGCTGGCGGTGTGACTATCAACGTCTGGTATCCATGTCGGCTTATTTACAAGCTGGTTTAAGTTATTTTCCGCAGCGAACATCTCAACACACCATCCTTCGTTTATTGTCTGTCCAGAATTACCCGTAATAACGATTTCAGTATACGGATACAGGGATACAATTCTTTGAATGGAGTCAGACAGCGCAACTCGTTAAAGGTGGAACAGCAGTTTGGGGCTTCTGTAAATAAAAGCAATAGTGGATAATTTGCTTACGAAGACGGAATTTTCACCACATGAAATTGAATTCCGGATTGGAGCAGGGACTACATCGTGGTGGAATTTGGTAAGCTATATTACTACGCACGCAAATGGCGAGAATGCGATGAGAAAAGAATAGTGGCACTAGTTCGTAGCCAGTTAGCTTCAGATCAGAGTGATCCGAGAGGTGTGGGCGGGAATCTACCTGCGTTTCACTACGTGCCAAATCAGACGCGGACGTACGCAGAGAACTGATTACTTTTTAGATGTTTACTCTAAATTCCCGAGTCACTACAAATTAACGAACACAAAAGACACAAACACCGACGATGTTAAGCGAGACTGCACCATGAAAATTCTGACCTTGGTTTACCGAATTAAGTTGTTGAAATGGCAAACCTTACTGAATATTTTGACAGCTGGATGTCATTGGTAACTTTGACAGCTGCAAAAACATAAAAATTGGAAAAACTATCATCGCTATCTGGTCACTCTATACTTCTCTTGTGGTGATCGAAATATTGATAATATAAAGTACGGATTCATTGGGCGTTGGACTTGAGAAGACTAATGCTTCTTCAGGTATAAGATATGCTAATTCTTCTTTGTCTAAAGACTTTTTTGGATAACATTATGGTATAACAATTCCTGGTTTTGTCCATTGCATGGCTTATTTTTCAATTATTAAATCTACTTTCGTTAATTTATTTTATATTGCAAGATAGAAGTCATCTCGTCATATATATAAAATCTTTTTTTTTAATAGTGTTTGCAAATTGTTTAGTACTAGTAATGTTCTATTCTATCGGCGAACAGTGGCTCATTTTTAATTTTTTGCTTGCAAAATCATAACTCTTAAACGAATACGGTATCGTGGCAGTTTTTTTCTATTTAAAGAAAATTCTCAGGTCTATGAAATTAGTGAGTTATAAGGAAAATTTTTGATAGGGTGTTTCATAATCTTCTGCTGCAATAAGACTGTCTCACTACAGGTGATAAACGTACTATTTATTTTATTTAAAAAAATATTCAAAAGTCCATGATAGAAGTTAGAACAGGATGTGGAAGCAATCGAACCATTTTTTTAGTGTATCAAAAGACCATTTTTTATTTTTTGGCACATCAGTGTACATAATGAAATATTTCAGTAATTCATTACAAGTCAAACAAGTCACACGGTGGAGAAAAAAAGCAAACGGACCTAAAACACAAAAAAAAAAAAATCTGATTACTGGGAAATCGACATCCGGGGTAAAGTCTAATACACTTATCATTTCTGGAGAGTATTGTGCTTTGATATCTTTTTCTGTTTTAACATGCCTTAGCGAAGAAATAACTAGGTTCGAAGATGCTGCAAGCATGTTGAAAATGTCTTCATTCAGCCGTATCCTTGAAACCATGCACAAATTCGGATATCTGTGTATACTTCTTGTAGTTTTTATTTTTGGATTCCTGAGCTTTTTCTGACAATTCACCAAGTGGTGACGATTGATGCTTTATTATTATCTGACAATGAGCCAAAATTATATAAAGAATAGGTGTGAGTGGTTTTTCGTGATATTTTTATTTTTTTTCATAACTCTGCTGTTTTCTTGCCATACTCCCCAAATTTGATAGTGTTAACATTTTCCCTGCAATTTAAAACCTTAAGTATTAATAAAAGCCTAGTTATTTTCTCTCTATTGACACCTTTTATACGAGCTCTGATTCTTGCAAAAATCTCCTCTAAGTATTTCCATTATTTGTATTGCGAAATCCTTGTTTTGGTCTATTCACATCGAGCCCAATCTCATCGCGAACATATTTTTGGATCTCTTGTTTTCTTCTTTTTTCTGCCTTCTGGATCCCAATGCATTCATCAATATCCTCTCTCTCTTGTCGAAGTGTCCGGGTATTTTCACGTTTCAAAATTTCCATGCACCTGATTCTTGCATGTAATGGAGAGATTAGATATTCGTAGTTATGTTCGTCATCATTTGATTCATTTTAATTGTTGAAGTTT
Organism: Volucella bombylans; assembly: GCA_949129095.1. NCBI lineage: Eukaryota > Metazoa > Arthropoda > Insecta > Diptera > Syrphidae > Volucella > Volucella bombylans. Next base: position 58,031,953 of record OX422141.1, read on the forward strand.
TTGTGTATTCTTTGGCATATGGGACATGACAACGTTGACTTTGTATCTGTTACTTCTTTCAGGGCTTTTCCGTCAATAATAGCTAAAATGAATTCGCGGTTAAAAGCTACCCTTATTTCTTCTTTAACTCTATATTCAGTAGGTTGAAGATTAGATATTATATTTGAATTTTGATATCGTTGAGTGTACTTTTTATGAGTTCTCCATTTTCTTTTCCAAATTGGAACATAATAGGACGACAAAAATGAACTGACGATGGACGAGGGTTCCTCAAATGTTCACCATTTCAACTATTACTGAGTGGAACAACTGAGGCCATAAACATGTTTACATCCATACACAGTCTGGGGTATTTATTTTTTGCTTGTAGGCAGCTTGTGCAGATGGTCCATCACAGTTTCACTTACTTTCTAAGTAATGTAAGAATTTTTGGAAGTGCAATCAATTCACCCTCAAATTTTCTTTCTAAAAGCCGCCTTGCAGTATGATCTATCATGTTTTGAAGTTTCACTCCAGCTGATATTTCCGTGATTTCGAAATTTCCTTGAACTGCCTCTTTTTTGGCAATTGTTGTAATTCTGCAGGATTGAAGAACATCTGCGTTGTATTTTCTCAGAGAACTTCTGAAAATCTTATATTTTTCTTTTGACAGACCCAGATCGATAAACAAAGCAAATCTATTCTCACTGTTATACCTGATAGGATCCCGTTGTGGAGTAGAAATGCTTTCTTTTATTCTTTAATCTCTCAGTGAGCTTGTAGCAGAGACAGCCTTGGTTACATGAGCTTCCATCTTTTCATGTCCTCTATTATGCTTTATTGCTAAGGCATTTTTTTGGTAGCATGTTTTTTTTTTGGACGCTGAGCACTCAGTTATTCATTTCTTTGGCTTTCCTCTTAATGACTTTGATGTACTTGTGTAAAACCCACGTTTCTTCTGCTTTTTGGTTATCGATATGGAGATAATTTTGTCATTCCTTGTTTTTTTTTGATGCGCATAAATTGATGGTATTTATTTTTTTCAATTTTGGACACATTTCCGCTGATAAATTTTCATCGAAAGTTGATAATCACTTTTTGCGGCACACATGAATTCCCTTTTATTCGAGACGTTGGCAAAAATTTCAAATAAATTGTTGTATGAAATGTCAATTTTAACTTTTAGTTCATATTTTCTAATACAACCTGCTCGATTGATTCGTTTTTAACTTATCATTTAAACGAAACGGTTTATCTTGTTATATATCGCTGTGAAAAATTATAAACCCAAACCCATATTTTCTTTTTTCTTGTAATGAGTAATAAACATGTATTATTGGTTTAGATCCAAAATATTGCCAAAATTGCTTAGAATCGTCAGTGATTGTGTCTCCCCTGGGAGTTTTTTTTGTTTACTTACTTCTTTACTTTTCTGATTACGTCCACATCTGTAAATACAGACCAACTGTTTTGGTACGTAGTGAAACACAGGTAGATCCCCGCCCACAACTCTCAGATCATCTGAAGCTATCGAGCTATGATCCGTGTTCCAATCCGGAATTCAACTTCATGTGATTAAAATTCTATCTCCGAAAGCAAATTATCCACTACTGCTTTATTTACAGAAGCCCTAAACCGGACAGCAATTCGACATTTAACGAGCTTGAAGCGCTCTCTGACTCAGTATGAACAAAGAATTGAATGCTTGTATCCCTCATACTAAAATTGTGATTACGGGCGATTTCAATATACACAATTCTGGGTATCTTCGATATTCTGGACAGACAACGCCCGAAGGACGGGGTGTTGAGAACTTCGTTGCGGAAAATAACTTCAACCGGGTTCTAAAAGAGCACATACGGACTTGTTTTTAACTCCTTACGCTGATAAGTATACTCTTGATTTGCTCTCCCTCATACACCGACCACACAGTTAGAGAAAATATTCATAAAAGCACTTGACAGCTTCTTTAGGAATTCCCTGTGGTCGTTATATAGGGTTTTCCAATAAGGACTTGACAACTTTTTTTTAAATAAAATGTAAACCATTTGAGATATTTCAAAAACTTTATTATCGGCTTGAAGTACAAGCAAAACATTTATGAATGGAACTCGACTTCGTACATATGGCCACCGCGGGCACGTTTGCAGCGGTCGATTCATTGGACTTCATTTCGGCCGAAACGGCCACTATTTCGCGTCAATGTTGGTTCTGAGCTCTTCCAACGTCGTCGGCATGTTGGCATAAGCCAATGACTTAACGTAGCCCCACAGAAAATAGTCAAGCGGCGTTAAATCGCACGAACGAGGCGGCCAATCGACTGGTCCATTTCTTGAGATAACACGCTCACCATACTTACTCTTCAATAAATCGATTGTAGAGTGTGCTGTGTGGCTCGTGACTTGTGCCATCATCCTGTTGAAATCACATGTCGTCCAAGTCCATATCTTTCAATTCGGGCCAAAAATAATCGGTGATCATGGCGCTGACCATTCACAGTAACGTGACGATCGTTATCGTCGACGAAAAAATATGGCCCAATAACGCCGCCGACATGCAAACCGCACCAAACAGTTATTTTTTGTGGATGAAGTGGTGATTCATGAAGTACGCATATTTTGCTTGTTGACGAACCCATTGAGCCAAAAATGAGCTTCGTCACTGAAGATGATTTTGCGATGAAATTCATCATCTTGGCGCATCTTCTCCAGAACCCAATCGGAGAATGTACGTCGCTTCAAATGGTCCATCGGCTTCAATTCTTGAGTCAGCTTGATCTTGTATGAGTGTAAACCAAGATCCTTACGCAAAATACGCCATAATGTGGTCTGAGCGATACCCAATTCTTGAGAACGCCGCGGAATTGACTGATTTGGATCGTTTGCTACGGATACTGAACGGCAGCGATATTTTCGACACTTCGACCAACCCGTTATCTCACTGACACGGTAACATCACACAACGAATGTGTAGACTCAAATTTTGGCACTAAACTTGTTATTGCTTGTCAACTAGGGAGAATTACGACCGAAAATTGGAGTTAACGATCTTAAAGTTGCAATCACCGAGTCCGAATTTCGGTAGAAAATTTTTATAATTTGCAGACGTTGCTCGTGCGTGTACTTTTTACCATGATGAAAATGTTGAGTTTACTGAATAAATTGACAGTAACAGTTTGATGATTAGTGAAAGTGTGCGTTCTCAAATTAAATTCAAAGTTGTCAAGTCCCTATTGGAAAACCCTTTATTTGCCCGACAACGACGTGGATGCCGCTGCTTATTTGATCAGAGACACTATTCTCCTTGGAATGAGATCCTTTATTCCTCATCGGAAAAAAGGTATCAAACCAAAGGAAAAGACATGGTACGACTCTAGCTGTAAAGAGGTTGTCAGGGTTAGAGAAATGTTTTTTTGGTCCTTCAAGATCAACCCGACGGAATTCGAAATTCTGCCTCATCCTCCATAACAACGCTCATTTACAAAGATATTCCAGCTGTCAACACTTTTTTGGACAAGACCAGTAGTGGGTTGCCGTGGCTCAAGTGGTAATGGACTGGCTTCCAAATCGGAAGATTCGTTGTTCGCATCACAACCTCGCCCGAAAGGGCATTCATTTTCTTAGTTAACGAAAATCAAGTAAGTTAAGTAGTTGACTAGAAATCGACAACTACCCAACTTCCATTAAGAATTTAGACTCCTCATTAAATGTTGGATGCCACCCATGGAGCGAAATAAGCACAGAACCCAAACATCTCTCTTTCTCTCTCTATCCCATTTTCCAAAAAAAACTTAACACATGTTGAGGCATTAAAAGTGTATTCACACCCACTTCAGTGTTAATTCTATATAAAAAAAAGAAATCTGATTGCAGCACACCTTGCGGCCACTTCAGCACTTCCAGATTGCGCTTTGTCTCTGCTTATATTTTAGTTCGTCGAATCTTCAATGGGACTAGTCCACTTTCGCCCTCGTGTAGTAGCAAGCGTACTTAAAGATCTTAACATACATAAACCCACTGGTCCAGATGGTATATCTCGCCTTCTGCTACTCCTTACGACTCTTTCCGAGCAGATGGAAAACAGCATTTGTCCAGCCCGTCCCCAAAAACGTTAGATCTTATTTTTTCTCTTCCTGTAGACCTTGCCCTTACGTTTCTTCTCTCTAAGGTCACGGAAACTGTCAGCTCATGAAATATCTCGAAACATGAAAACTTCTCAATGAACAGCAGTACGGTTTTAGTAGCAACAGATCCACTGGTGATATGATAGCGTGTCCCACCGAAAAGTGGAACTGTCGAAAGCAAGATAGTTGCACTGGGTATTTCCAAGGCATTTGACAGTGTTTGGCATCAGCCTCTTTTGTCGAAAATGCGTGCATTTAGCCTTGATGGCTGTTTTCTTCAATGAATTAGAAATTACCTTTCGGAACGTTAAATTCAAGTTGTCTGGGATGATTTCAGTTCTAATATTTATAAAATAAATGCTGGTGTGCCCCAATGCTCTGTTTTGTCTCCGTAATTCTTTTTAATTTTCATCTCTTGTCTGTTACTTCTAATCCAATGTGTTCCTTTGCTGACGAGAGTACTCTTTGCGTTTCATATTCGTTCCCAAACTGACGTCCCTGCCCTTCAGGGCAGGCAGCGTATGATAAGCTAATAAATTCCGATATAAACAGTAACACTAAATGGAGAATCTCCAATAGGGTAGAATGTAAGGCTTCCAAAACACAATGCTGTCTGCCGTCGTTAAAGAGAAATTTAAATACCCAGCCATTATCCACGAATGGCACTTGCATCGTTGAAACCGAAAAACTTTCCATTCTCGGTATGAGTGTCAATAACAACTTACGTTGGAATGACGACACATTCGATGTCGCCAAAAAGTCTGCGAAATGTCTAGCTTTCGTCAAGCGATGTAAGAAATATTTCACCCAGTCTGATCTGGACACAATGTACAATATTTATCCGGCCGAAATTGTAATACAATGCCCACATTTGGTCAGGTGTTCCTAAGAACCCTTTCAACATGCTATATAGGTGATGCCAATATAACACAGTTATTCGACACCCTTGAATACGGACGTAATGTCTCTTGGCTGCAGTTGTTGTGTCGCTATTTTGACCACCTATGTTCCACCGGCAGTAGCATTCCATAGTTTCAAACTTTTAACGGTAACACACGTCTCGCTATGAATTGTTATCAATATACTCTCAAGCCAACTTTCGTACGTACTCTGAATTATCGTGATTCTTTCTTGAATCGTACAAATCGCTTATGGCATGCCCTAACGATCTCTTTATTTCCTAATCACTATAACCTGCAAACATTTAAAACCAATGCAGTCGTCGGCTAACCTTTAAAGCGTGCACATCGTTTTGAACAGGTGATTTCTTCGTTGACGATTTTCCCTATAAATCCATTTGCTTTCTCAGATTGTGTTTCTAGCCGTTTAGTTTTCATTTACCGGTTGTGAAAAAAAAAAGTAATTAATTACTCTCATTAGTGAGTGCTAGTGCTTTCCTCGACATGGCCCCAAAGCCACGTCCCCAACCTGGGAACAAATTTTGGGACCTCTCTGATCCCCCCGATCCTCCGGATCGTCCCAAAAAGAGACTCAAAACATCTTCAATAATTTTTAATGACTACCCCGACCTTCCAACTAAATCCAACTATAAAAACCCGCGCTTCGTCCTCATATCATCAAACCACATGGGAAAACCTCTAACCTCTTATAGCATTTTTCTACTTAAAAAAGTTATCGATTCAATCAGCAAAGAATACGAAAAGATATCACAATTAAAAGACGGCTCAATCCGTATACTGGTTAAAGACCAACATATAGCTGATAAATTCATTCGCTGCAAAAGCCTTAACAATGTATGCCCAGTGACAATTAAACTCCACCCTAACCTCAATCTCACAAAAGGCATTGCACTCGCCCCTTGTCTCATCAATGTCCCAGAGGCAGAAATCGTCTCTGAGATGAAGACTCAACATGTCACTGATGTCTACAAATTCACGCGGATAGACCAGGGGACGAGGAAACCAACTGGCCTCATGCTATTCTCCTTTGACCTATTTGAACTACCAAGTAGTATTGAAATAGGTTGGTACAAGACAAAAGTGTCCGAGTATATCCCAAACCCCATGAGATGCAGACAGTGTCAACTCCTCGGCCATACAATCAAATGGTGCAAACGGTCAGCCACGTGTGTAAACTGTAACCTCCCTCCTCATGCAGAGGTGGAATGTTCTCGCACCTTATGTGCCAATTGTCAAGGCCCACACCCCGCTTCTAGTTCCTGCCCCAGGTATGTACAAAGCAAAGAAATTCTGGCTATAAAAACCAAATCAAAATGATCTCTAACCGAAGCAAAACATATTTACAAAGAAAAACACCCCCTCCGACCACTTTCCTCCAATATGCTTTACTCAGAAAAACTTAAGCTAACCTCCAGCAAAGTAACCTCGTCCCCCGAGGCCACCGCACAATCTACCCATACTTCAAACTCAGAAAATAACACTACCTCACAGTTAATAAACAACTCCAACAAAAATTCTACAACCAACACAAATTTCTTATCAACCAAAAGTATTGCCAATCCAAGTAACTCTCCGATCGAAATAGCCAAACTAAATGAAAATGTGATCTCTCCCAAAAACAATGCCTCCAACTCTCTCACCCATTCCCCCACTTACACATCCCCATTCACCTATCCCAGGCGCATCTCGCACCCACAACATATAAACTCTTCTTCAGTATCAGCACCCGACAACCCCCCGCCGCCAAATCAATTCTCATTAACTAAGTTGTCACAATATCTCTTAAATAAAAACGATTACTTCATTAACAGCTCTGACATAAAGGATGACAACATATAAACACAATACATTCAACTCAAATATTGACTCTGCTGAGCAGGGGTCGAGTAGTTCAGGCTCATTTACGCGCTTGGTTGGCTCGGCCTCTGCTCGGCAGAGTCAATACTTCTGTCATAGGAACTCTACCAGCCTATTTTCTTCACAATACACTGCAAACCGCGCCCCTCGCAAAGCAAATAATCCTAATAATACACTCAAAATTCTCCAATGGAATTTAAATGGATATTTTAACAACCTTCAGGAACTCCAACTACTTATACGAGAGTTCAACCCTGCAATAATTGCATTGCAAGAGACACACATAACATCCAAAATCCAGCAAACCCCCATAGAATACGTACCATATTTCCACAATTGTGAGTCCAACTCCTATGCCAAAAATGGGACAGGACTATTAATACACAAATCCATACCCCATTCTCCCCCAAAACCAATTCAGCTCAACACCCAAATATCCGCAATTTCAATAGAAATAGAATTGCAAATTAAATTAACTGTTATATCCGTGTACATTCCTTCATCCCAATATTTCAGCACAACCGATCTAGATAACATAACTAATAATCTTAGACCTCCTTTAATAGTGGTCGGTGATTTTAATGCGTGGAGCCCACTTTGGGGATCCCCGTCCTCTAACACAAGAGGAAAAACGCTGGAACAATTTCTAAATTTCTGCAACCTGACGATACTGAATGACGGCACACCAACCCATTTTTCGACCCACAAAACGTTTACACACGTCGACTTATCGCTCATCTCTCCCCAACTCTACCCAAACACCATCTGGGAAATCTTACCTGACTTACATGGTAGTGACCACTTTCCCATAGTCATCAGGATCCCCTTAGCTACTCGTAACAACTCGAAAATCAAGCGTCCTTCTCCAAAATTCCTATCGGAGGGAGCTAATTGGATTCTTTTTCAAGACAAAGTTTCCAATTTCCTACGCACCAGACCTGAAACCCCAAACGTCAACAAGGAAACAGCAATCCTAAATAAAGCTATCCGATATGGTGCAAACTCTTCCATTCCACAATCCGTTAACAAACCGCGCAAAACTGTTGTTCCTTGGTGGAACTCGGATCTTGGGAAACAACGGCACCAAAAACAAATGGCCTGGAAGTCCTTTAAAAAAAACCCAACCGACTTTAACCTTATCAAATACCGGAAACTTAATGCCCTTTTCCGGAAAAACGCAAAAATAGAAAAGAGGAAAAACTTTGAACAATTTACATCCGCCATTAACCATAACTCGTCACCAAAGAAAATTTGGGGTGATATTAAAACACTCACTGGTCACTACTCCCCGCTCTCTATAAGAATCATCACAACCGGTCCCCAAATTTTAACTTGCTCATTCCAAATCGCCGAACATTTTGCTCAAATTTGGTCCGCATACTCAGATGATTCCAGTTTTCACAGAAAATTCACAAAAGCAAAGCGGAAAGCAATAGATACCCAATCAACATCCCTTAAGGACTCAGCTTCACTTATAGAACTCCCAATTAACACACTAGAACTCGAATCCTGCCTGCATTCAACAAAGGGTTAAACCCCAGGCTTCGACAGAATCGACTACCGGATGCTAATAAACAGCCCAAAAATGTTCAAAAAACGATTACTCTCTCTATTTAATAAGATATTTAGCTCTGGTATAATCCCACAAACCTGGAAAATTGCAACAGTAATTCCCATACCCAAACCAAAAAAACAACTCAATCAAGTTAACGGTTACCGTCCAATATCTCTCCTACCATGCCCAGGTAAAATCTTGGAAAAAATCATTTCAAAACGGCTTTTATGGTTTTTGGAAAGAGATAACTTGATAAGCGATGAACAAATAGCATTTAAACAAGGTCGTGGCACCAGCGATGCACTTCTACACATTGATGACCACATCTCTACTGCTTTATCCAGTAAAAATCACGTATCAATACTCTCTATTGATTTTGAGAAAGCATTTGATCGTATTGGCGTCCATGTCGTCCTTAATAAGCTAATTAAATGGAAAGTCGGTCATAAGTTATTTATATTCATTAAATCTTTTTTGACCAATAGAAAATTCCGTATAAAAGTTAATGGTACAGTTTTCAATGTCAAAGATCTTAAGAACGGAATCCCGCAAGGTTCTCCGCTCTCTGTAGTATTATTCATGATAGCCTTTAACGATATCAACCTTATTCTAACAAGGTACAGTCCAATCAAACATTATCTATATGCCGATGATTTAATAATATTTACTAAATGCAAGGATCGCCTAAAAGTATCCACAATATTTTTTAATATCATGGCAGATCTTGAAGCCTGGTGCGAAGTATCAGGCTTCAAAATCTCAGCCGAAAAAAGTAACATACTTCACATGTGTAGAAAAACTAGCTGCACTAAGCATATAAATCTTAGCTTTAATTCCATAAATATCTGCAATGTAAACTACCTTAAATTACTTGGAATAACGTTCGACTGTAAATATAGCTTTAAAGAACATTGTCTAGAACTTAAGAAAAGCCTAGCTACCAGGCTAAATATTGTTAAATTCTTAGCTTCGAGAAATAGTGCTGCTTATACTAATACATTGATCAATGTCACCAGATCAATTATCCTTTCTCAAATCGACTACGGCTTAGTAATATACGGTAAATTTTCGAAATCATCTCTACAATATATAAAATCCCCATACCATACCTCGGCCCGGATTTCCTTAAAAGCGTTTAGAACTACTACCATCAGAAATATCCTCACCGAAAGTGGTCTCCCGTCAATTGAGCACAGATTCGATTACCTAACTTCTCTTTTACTCGCTAAAATCGCAGTATCCCGGAAAACCTCCATATTAAATGACATCAACAGGATATTAAAAAGGAAGAACCTGGATAAAAACCCGTCAGCTCTCACCAACGCCATTAAATTCTCGAAGAATTATGATGTCCCAATCGAAAACCTTACCAACCGCTTTCCAACTCAACCACCCTGGCTATTACCAAAAGAGTCTATCAACATAGACCTAGCCAAGAGCTCGAATGCCTCAAACAAAGGTATAAAATATGTTTTCAGGCAAATGTTTGAAGAAATACGGCGAAAACACGACAACTGGCCTTTCATATTCACCGATGGGTCTAAAAGCATAAGTGATACATCATTTGCAGTGGTCGATGAGGAGGGTAAAACCTTGAGTAAAGGGCTTTTACCAGATCACTGATCCATCCTATCCGCGGAATCTCTGGCTATCCTACGTGCCCTGGAATCTACTTCCTACAGAAAATGTATTATCTGTACAGACAGCCTCTCTACATTAAAATGTATATTAAATACCAACAACAACAGTAAAATAATAACAAATATACGAGACAAACTTATACGGGCTAAGGGAAAAATTAAATTATTATGGATACCAGGTCACATTGGTATCAGAGGGAACGAAAATGCAGATCAAGCAGCGAAACTTGCAGTGAAGGAGCCCCTTATCACCTCTCCCACCATATATAAAAGAGATATCGAAAGGAAAATAAAAAGCATTTGGTCCGAAAAGGTTAAAAATGATTGGAGTAATTATAATCACATCTACTGCCCTTTCAACCCAAATGAAACACATACAACATATCCTCCAAGTGTAACCCCCCTTATGGCAAGGTGTTACATTCGACTACGCCTCGGACACACCAACCTTACCCACTCTCATCTCATAAGCAAAACCTCTCAGCTGAACTGTTACTTCTACCAAAGCGACATCCCACTTACAATCAAACATCTCGTTTTCGATTGCCAAAAAATAAAATCGATATCTAAAAACTTCTTCAATAATAGTAGTTTTCACGAACTTCTCTCTCATCCTACTGAAAAGAACATAAAGAAAGTTGTTGAATTTTTTATTACAATAAATTTAATAAACCAGATATAGAAATCTTATTTAAACTAGCCGAAAACCCTGGTAGCTAGTGCTATAGTATAGATTAAAAAAATTGTAATTGTATACCTTTTTTTAAATAAAAATAAAATAAATAAATTAAAACCAATGCAGATCGGTATCTCACTTTTTTCCATCCCAGCTTCCCTTCACCCACGCTATATGCAAACATCTTAAGGGTAAAAATAAAATAAAATCCAAAAGAAATAATTTTTCTGATTACCGGAGTGCCAACCATTTGTTAATCCAGTAAATTTAAAAATTTTGTATTATTGACCCACCATAAGATTTAATTTTGCAAGCATTTTTACCTAAATAGGCCACTGTACGGCGTACATATTATTAGTAATTATCAGTTCAGTTTTCAGTTTAAATTCATTTTTATTTATATACTGAAATTACTCTTAAATGCTAGACAAAAAAATGCTTAAAAATTAGCTTAAATAACTTAAAAATAATCTTATTCTAACTTACTGGCCCCATGCGGGCACTCAAAGTTAAACCTAACAATTAAACTATGTCTTTCGACGAATCTTACAGTCTAATTTTATTTTATTTTTACATTTATTAATACTACAACTAAGAAAATAAATTTTAATCAAAAAAACTTAGTATCTGGACTTTTTTAAATTTTTTATAAAACTTAAAACTAAAAGCCTACAATCTACCTAAAAATAAATCTTAACCTACTTACATCTAATGCATACATACATACATATATATATACATACATAATATATATATACATAATATATAAATATATGTATGTATATATATTTTTGTTTTATTTATTTTTTAATTTTTTTTGTATTCATTTTAGGCTGGCCCACTTTGCTTCACATGAAGCTACATATTATTGGAGGAGTTCGACGACGAAGCATCCTCCTCTTCAACTAGCCACCAAAATTGTTGATGCTGCCGAGCAACATCCCTCAGGTCGCGACTCCCTACCGCCATACTGAACCGGAGACGCTCCGCACAGCCATGTCCGCAGCTGTTCGAGCGACGTGGAAGATTAGCGGCACCGCCAACCTGTCCTGGATCAGACCTTTGCTATCTAAATATAGGAACGCTTCTGGAGGAATAAAACCGTCATAGCGAACTCTCTCGTGATACATATAATTGGGGTAGTAAGCCCCGGAGATCAGGTTGTTTGATGAGGCCATTGCTCTTGCAACGTGCCTTCGAGTCAACTTAATGACGAAATTGTCCACTCTTATTAGGTTCGCCCTATTGTATAAGACCTCATTAGGATAGAATTTTATGTACTCAGACTCTGGTGTTCTGTATAAGCGAAGACAAGCCCTCTCAAACACCCGAATCTTTTCCAATAAGCTTGCTCTCACGTTGAACCACACGGGACATCCAAATACAAGCATGGGCCTGATAAGGGCCATGTAGCAAATTACCTTCACCCTCGCATCGAGTTGGCTGTTATAAAATAGTCTCTTTGTAAGGGCAAAAGCACCTTTAGCTCTGGCCAGAGCAATATCTATATGTTTGTTAAAATACAGAAATTGATCTAGCCAGATGCCAAGGTATCTGACTACATTTTGACAAGCAAGTGGCTGCCCGTGCTGTCCCACGATCGAGAACTTTCGCCAATTGTTTCTGGTGTCCCTAGAGGCCCCAGACAAAGGCGTCCTAGACAGAATGGTTTCCGACTTCTGAAAGTTGATTTTCAACTTCCAGTCATGGCAATATCGCTTAATTTTGTCGAAGTCACGCTGCAAAAGTATATTAAGGACCTCAATCTTTGGACCCGATCTGTACGCGATTGTGTCGTCTGCGTACGCTATGGCATGGTGAAGTGAACCTATCAGATCACACGTGTAAATGTTGAATAGGATCGGCGAATTTACCGCACCTTTTGCGGACCGTTTTTAATGTTAAATGTTTCAGCAGAAGTCACATCGCCATTCTTCACGATGAACTGTCTACTGCAGAACATATCGAAAAGAATATACAGCAGTGGTGAACTAATGCCCAACCTGTCCAGCTTGAAAAAGAGTCCTTTTAACCATACGGTATCGAAGGCTTTCTCCAAGTCAATCAGGCAGGCACCAGTGCACTGGTTCTTGGCTTTGTTCCATTGGATATCAGAAACCAGTTTCGACGCAGCATGAATGATATCATGACCTGCCTTGAAACTGAACTGATTATCCGGAACTATATGTTTGTCTTCTAAGTGGGTTGTCAGGACTCTATTGATCACCTTCTCGAACACTTTACTGATGTTTGGAAGAAGACTGATCGAGCGGAGATTGGCCGGATTGGAAGTGTCTTTATCCCTTTTGCGGATAGGGTGTACCACCGCAGTTTTCCAATGCGCTGGATAATGTGCATTATTCATTGCATTATTAAACAGGGTGGTATAAATGTTCACCGCTTTTAGAGGGAGATGTCGAAGCACAATGTTCGATATTTCATCGGTTCCCACTGATTTCTTAGTTCTAAGTGATTCGAAGATCGTTTGGAACTCTTCCTTCGAAATGAACGGGGGTAGTACCCTATCGTTGGTGATGACATTATTTGCCATATTCTCGTCACCGAACTGGGTGAAACCCGAGCTCTCGAATCGCCAATTCACAATTTCATTTCGAAGGTAGAAATTGTGCACAAGGACTCGATTCTCCAGATCGTGGTTCAGGCCAATGATAACATTCGCCTTGTACACTTCCTTTAAAGTCGCTCCTATAGCCTCTACCTGCTCCTGCGGATCCTCGATCACAAAGAAGTTGTCATCATCAACAGCCTCATTTGGATCGATGCCCGCTGCTACCAGTATTTCTTCGTTGACATGGAAGGTCGTTCTGATTATTTCTCCGAAATATTTTATTTATTTGCGGGATCATATTCGGGTTGCTGGTGTTTACAGCCCGGATTTTATTGTTCCAATATTATTATTATTATTATATCTTTATTAAACAAGTAATAAATTACAAGTTAATGCTATGAGAGAGGAGCCAGAAGCTGCAATGGCCTTACGCTCAAAGATACTTAAACTAGTTTAAAAATTATAATATAGAAAGCTAAAGTGACTTATATATTAATGTCTGTTTTAAAAAATATGGCATTGATTTTCTGTATGTTAGATTTTTTCGGATATTTTAAAGTTTCGATGATGTCGTTTCCTGTTAGTAAATTGATGATGGATGGTTTAGTTTTGTCACAGTATGTAGAGTAGGTGTTGAAGGTTAAGAGTAGTGTGGCAGGTAGGACAAGTGGGAGGGGATTCTTTTTTAAGGATGTAGAGATGGGTGGCAGAGGTATGGCCAAGTCGTAGTCGGATGAAATTGGTGATTTTAATTTTTGATATATTTGTAGGGTAGATAGGTGGAGTCTTTGTTGGGTTAACTTTAGCGTAGTGGTGCTGATACAGGAGCCAATCATTTTGTTCGAAACTTGCAACTTTTTCCATACGATATTTAACAAGGTCATTTTTAGTGTAGAAGTTGTAGAGGTACAGTGGTGATTTCAGTGCGAGGTTGGCAGCTTCATCCGCCCGCTCATTTCCTGGGATACCCACATGTCCTGGAATCCACATCAGCTTTATGAAGTGAGTTGACTTGATTAATAAGTGCCGGATGTTGTTGATGACATTAGTGTCATTATTGGTATTTGCAATAGCTTTGATAGTAGAGAGGCTGTCTGTGCAGATAATTTGCTTTGTGCCAATTTTTGTGGCCTCTTTTATCGCAAGAAGAATGGCGAAAGCTTCGGCGGTGAAAATGGATGCTATTTGTGGAAGTATCCCAAGTCGAATTGTACTGCCATCATCATTAACGATAGCAAAAGATGTGTTATTACAGGTCTTTGATCCGTCCGTAAACATAAGATTCCAATTGTTGGCCTTGAAATCGGATGAGATGCTTTGATATAGCTTTCGATATATGAAATCACTTGTATTGGGTTTTCCATACGATGCAAGGTCCATTATAAAAGAGGTTGAATCTATTAGCCAAGAGGGTTCCAAAGAAGTTGGGTTTATTATTTTAAATAGCTCTTTTTTCGGAAATTCGTCATTGCCAGATTGTAGAATTGTCAAGAGGGCTGGTGGGATCTTGTATCTCCTTTTACGATCCATTGTGAGGTTTACTTCTTAGTCGATTGGCGAATTATACGAGAAAATCAGTTTGGCGTAGAGTTTGTGCGTTATTTTATCTCTTCGTTCCTCAATAGTCGGTAGGCCAGCCTCTGCCAGGATATTTTTGATAGGAGTGGTACGAAAGGCGCCAACACTACATCTTGCTGCTTGGTGATAAATTGGTTTTATGATTCCGAGTGTCGTTTTAGGAGAATTGCCATATATGAAAATGCCGTAATCTATTTTGCTTAAAATAAGTGATTTAGTAATATAACAAAGTGAATTTACGTGCACGCTACTTTTTTTACTTGATAAATATTTAACAATGTTGGCCCTTGCAGCCAGAGACTTTTTAAGATCTAAACCATGGTCTCGCCAGTTGTATCTTCTATTGAATATTAGTCCTAAGATTTTTAAATTGTTAACATTTTGTATTTGTACATTATTTATACTTAAGTTAAGGGGTGTACATAGATGCTTACGGCATACGTGCAGCACTTTGCATTTTGATAATGAAAGCTTGGAACCTGAGGTGATTCCCCATTCCAAAATGTCTTTAATTGCGTTGGTAAGAATATTTTGAATATCGTTTATTTGTTGTCTTTTACACAGAATATAAACATCGTCTGCGTAGACGCAGTAGTTTAAGAATTTGTGTTTGGATAGGATTTCGCAGATGTTTTGAAAGGCAATTGAGAACAATACAACTGACAATGATGAACCCTGGGGAATACCATTGTCAAGTCTATGTGGGGAGGAGTAGGAACCATTACACCTTATGTAGAATTTTCTATTACTTAGGAATGATTTCACGTAGCTGAAAATTTTGGGGCCAAAACCCCATTCCTTAAGTTTATTTAATATAACATGAATGCCTATCCTGTCGAATGCTTTTTCGAAATCTAAAGTGAGAATCGACACATGGTTTTTAGAACTCAAGGCTCTGGAGATTTGGTCATCAATATAAAGAAGAGCATCCGTACACCCTCGGTTCGGTTTAAAAGCTACTAGGTTTGGACTAAGAAGATTATTAGTCTCATCATACCAGAATATTCGTTTGGCAACTATTTTTTCAAGTACTTTTGCAAGGCATGGTAAGAGTGAAATCGGACGATAGCCCTCTGGCGTTTGTTTGTCTTTACCGGGCTTAGGGATAGGAAGTATGGAGGCTGTTTTCCAGATTTGAGGTATAACACTTCTATTTAAGATATTGTTATAGAGGTTGAGGATTCGGAGCTTTACTTTATCTGGAAGATTTATAATCATAGGGTATGATATTCTATCCCGACTGGGGGTTTTACCTTTAAGTTTCGCTAAACACGATTCGAGCTCAGTAATTGAGATATCACGCTCAATGACAAGAGTGTTATAATTGGTTCCTTGGGAAGGAGTAGGACAGGATACGGAGTCTTTTTTCAGATTTCTAAACTCGTTTGAGAAGGTATAATCGCCTGAGTACTTTGACCAACTTTGTGAGATAAAGTTTCCTATTTCAGATGGATTTGAAATTGGACCATAAGGAGTTTTAATGGAGCTTATTGTGAGTGAGGTTGGATTTCCTATTAGGCATCGAATACTGTTCCAAACTTTACTTGGTGGGGTGTTGGGATTAATGGAAGTTGTAAAATCTTCAAAACTTTTAGATTTGGCTATTTTGAGCTGTCTTCGGAACCTAGCATTCGCTTTTTTGAAGGCTACTAGATTGGTTTGGTTTCTATTTTTTTTTGAAACTTTTCCAAGATACTATTTTGATTTTTCGGAGCTCAGCTAGGTCCGCGTTCCACCAAGGGGTTGTTCGTTGGGATTGTTTTGGGTGTGTTTGCGGGATCGCAACGTTTGCAGCAGATCTAATTGCCTTTAATATAGTTGCAGCTTCTTTATTTGTATTTGTTGTAGGGGTTTTATACAACAAGTTTTGTGAAGCATGAGCTTTGAAAACTGGCCAGTTTGCTGAATCAGTTTTAAATTTTGGGCTAGGGGTGGACTGACTGATATAGTGATTGAGTTTAATAGTTGTGACTATTGGAAAGTGGTCGCTGTTGTGAAGATCATCTATTGTTTGCCAATGTATTTTAGGAAGAAGTTCGGGTGAAGAGCAGGTTATGTCAATATGGGTGAGGGTGTTATGCGTAGAGAGATGGGTTGGCGAGCCGTCGTTCAAGATGGAGGGATTGGAGTCTAGAAGAAAGTTTTCAATTATTTTCCCCCTGTGATTCGAGTTGGGTGACCCCCAGAGGATATTCCATGAGTTAACATCTCCAGCTAAGATCACTGGGCGAGGGAGTTGGCTTAGTATGAAATCAAAGTCGTTTTTAGAAAATAATTGTTGAGGATGAATGTAAAAGGAGACTATACAGATTTTTATTGGAATGGTTATTTCTATGGCGGAACAAGCTATAGTTGAAGTGATAGGAATTACCCTATGGTGTATATCATCTTTTACTAAAATTGAAACACCTTGTTTTGCTGACGTATTTGAGGGGAGATTTTTGAAATAGCCTTTGAATGTCTTAGGCGGAATCGGCGTTGCGTTGAAAGGGGAGTGGGTCTCTTGTAGGCATATAACAGAGGGTTTGATTTCTTTTAGGAGGATATTAAGTTCATCGTAATTGTTTACGTAACCTTTCAGATTCCACTGGAGAATCTTAAGTTGAGCTTTATCCTGAGTGTGGGCGAATCTCAGCACAGCGTTTCGATGTGAACACTGTGTGAAGTTCTTTTGGTTAGAGATTAGATGTAGGATGTGATGATCTCGATGTTTGGCAGTCGGGGCAAGCAAGCTTGCACATGAGCTAGACTGTTGTTGAACCAGGACATCGAGGTCTTGGATAACTGGCGGAAGATTGTTGTTTGTGATTGTTTTGTTAGCTGCTGAGTTTGGTTCTAGAAAAGGTGGGTTAGGTGATTTTACGTTGGCGTTGACAATATAACCTTGCTGTTCGGTGGTTGAGGTGCTCGGACAACAATAACTGTCCGGGCGCCTCCGCCAATGGGCAGCGGGGCCAGGGGTTACAGGTAGTTTTTGATTATTGGTTTGGTTGTTTTTCATCATGTTTACGGTTTTGAGGCACATAGTACTCGTATTTATTTTCTTCTATTGGAGATTTAGTAATAGCTGAAATTGGTGAAGTGACATTAGGATCTTCTGGTTCAGAGTAAGAGCAGTTAATTTTTTTGAATAGATTACCATTTTTTGGATTTTTTTTTAAAGTTTGATATGTGATTTCTTTGTTTTGATGTAGGTTTGTAGCAGTTTGAGTAGTAGCACACGATTGTTTTTTATTGATTGGAAGTTGTTGTGATGTGTTAGAAAGAGAAGGGGTGAGTGTTTGTAAATCTGGAGAAGAAGAAGCTTGTGAGTAAGAAAGAGAATTATGTGGAGTTGATTTTGAGTTTTCTCGTGAAATGGCATTATCTGTGGAAAGGTTGTTGCCTGTTTTTGCTTTAACATTGTAGGGTATGTAATTAAAGCTTGTTTCAGTTGGTTTGCTAAGGTTATATAGGTGTCTCGCTTCAGCCATGCTGCATTTGTTTCTCGTCTTAATTGTTAGAATTTCTTTGTTTTTAATGTATTTGGGGCATTGAATAGAAGAGGACGGATGTGGTTCTGCAGTTGGTGGGCAATTTGCACACATGACACGTGTACAAGTGGCGGGAGCATTTTCATGTGCTTGGAGGTTGCATGTGGCACAAATTTCTTCTTTGGTGCACCTTTCGATAGTGTGCCCAAGAATCTGGCACTTGCGACACCTCATAGGATTAGGAATGTATTCCTTTACTTTTTCTCTGTAAAATCCGATTTCGATCGAAGTTGGGGGTTGGTACACATCGAATGTAAAGATCATGAGGCCGGTCGGGCGATTCTTGCCGTCAACGTTTTTAGTAAATTTGTATACCTCAGTAACACCTTGTATGGCCATTTCCGAGATAATATCTGACTCCGGAACATTGATAAGATAAGGTGCAAATACGATTCCTTTGCTAGAGTTGAGGCGATCGTGATATTTAAATTTAACAAGGCATTGGTTTACTATGTTAGACATCTTTATAAATTTTTCTGCAACAGTTTTGCTTTTTGCAAGAATAAGTATGCTCCCGTCGCGAAGTTGGGAGACATTTTCGTACTCTTTACTAATAGCATCTATTGCTTTCTTCAGAACAAAGATACTTACCCTAGAGAGCGGTTTATTTTCATCAGTAGATGAAATAAGGACAAATTTGGGGTTTTTGCAATTGGTTCGGGGAGGAAGTTGGGGGAACTCTTCGAAGTTAGCAATCCTTTTTGATCGTTTGTGGGGAGGAGAGGGAAGGGGCGGTGAGTTAAGAGGTGTATCCGCAGATAACCCCTTGAATCTATTCCCATTCATTTTAGCCCTTCGGGATGGGCTTTGTGGGATTGGGGCAAATACTATATTAAATAGAAAGTAACACACGCGTGGGAGTAGGAAAAAGTGATTATATGAAAAGATAAAGGCGAAAACAACCGGTTAAAGAGGTTAGATAATGCACTTGAAGAGAAAAGTCACAGGCTAGGGAAACGATGTTAATGCAACGAATGCTAGACGGAGACTGTGTTCCAATATAAACTTACAGATGCACTGTAATTTTCTTTTATTAATGTTTGGAGGTTTTTAATCGACGACTTCAGTGTCATGATCTCTGGGTTATGTCTGTCAGTAAACTGTCTGTACAAGGTTTTTAGTCTTGACAGCAGTCTACTTTTCTATCGGTGCAACGCCACCTCCCTGAATGGAGTTGGGTCGGTTTCTCCGTACTATTTTGTATCTTCTGTGCCTCATATTGTGTCTCTTGGTAAGCTTAGTTTCGCTAACCACAAGCACATCAGGGGCTTGGTCGTTAAGAAACTTAAATAGTGCGGCTCGTCGGTCAGACCTAATCAGTGAATTCACCTTCACAGCAAGGCTCTTTAGAGTTTTCTCCGCCACGTACGTACCCATTACGGCAAAAGGTGCGTTAGGCCAGGCAGCAGCGCGTATACTTGATCCACCCGCGCGGTCTGTTCAGTCAAATGACGTTGTAGCTGAGCCATCTGCCCCTGGATAGAGAGCAAGATAGCTAGCATGTCAGGTACTGGTTCCGGTGCTCTTGGCGCTGGGGCCTGAGAAGCAACCTTCACTTGCTGTACCGTATTTCCCCTACCTGCTGCCATTTGGGCGTAGGTAATATGGGGAGTAACGGCTGGAGTTTGCAAATGCATGAGTGGACGTTTCACTTCCACTTTCTGCTGCCGAGCCAGATTTATTCTTTTGATGTACTGGAATTTGGGACAACCCCGATAAATTGCGGTGTGCCCCGTGTTCCTACATAAAGCACAAGAGAGTTGGCTTTTTTCAGACGCTTCGTCTGAAATGCGCTTCGCGCATTCCTCGGACTTGTGGTTCTTTCCGCACTTCACGCATCGAGGCTGCATTTCGCAGTTCGACGCGTCGTGCCCGAACCTTTGGCAGCGAACACATTGTAAAATGTTTTCGCTCCTCTTTAATTTTTCCCAATGTACAACCTGGTAGTCCAGGACTTTAATATTCCTTAGACCATCCAGATTGCTGGTGGGACTTAGCTGGACCAGGAAAATCGGCAGTTGCCGCTTCTCCCTTTTGGCTCTGGCTGTGGTGAAAGGCTTAACCCTCACGAATTGGAGCCCTTCGCACTTCTTCTCTTTCAGCAGTGCAAGGAGCTCCTCCGGATCAGTCGACGGTTCTAATCCCCTCAGCAGCATTGTTTGCAGCTTGTCCCCCTTCGGGGTGTAGGAGAAGAACTCCGTCGTCGAATCCTTCAGCAATTTTTTTATTTTGTAATAGCACTCCACTGTGTTACAGTGGATCGCATGCCTATCTATGCTAAGTCTTTTAATATAAAAATTATTTCCTATGGCCAACTTACATAGTTCTACAGTTTCCTTCAGATCAATCTTGAATGTATTTATGGGTGGAACCTTTTGTTGTTTCTGTTGTTGTTGTTGTTGTTGTTGCTGCTGCTGTTGTTGCTGCTGCTGTTGTTGCTGCTGCTGCCTTTGTTGTGGCTGCTGCTGTCTTTGTTGTGGCTGCTGCTGACTTTGTAGCTGCTCCTGTTTTTGCTGCTGCACTTGTTGTTGTTGCACTTGTTGTTGTTGCATTTGTTGTTGTTGGACTTGTTGTTGTTGCACTTGTTGTTGTTTCATTTTTTTTTTTTGTTGCTGTAGCACTTGTGTCAGTGTGTTTGTCTTATGTTGTTGTTGTGTCTGTTTTCGAGCTGGCTGCGTTTGCTGTTGTTGTTGGGAATGCTCTTGCTCTTCCCTCTTCCTTCTAAGTATTTGCAGTTCCTTTAGAGCAAGAACTATTTGATGCAGCACTTTGATGCTGCTACATAGAGACTCCAATTCTTCTTCTTCGTCTTCCGATTCGGTTGGAGCCAAGGAAGCGAAGGTGTTCTTTCTCAGATAGTGGCTTTCACCACCATCTGAGACATTGGGGTTGTCGTCAATAACTTGTCCGGGACGTTTATTTGCTGCTGTCGATGGCGTTAAATGCGCCCCTTCCCTCACTCCGCCCAGCGGCTTTTCAGCGGAAGTTGGTATTAAGTTGGAGATTTGCCTTTGCTTCCTCCTTCTTTTAGTTTTCGGTTCTGACACCCCACTTGCTGCCTCAAGAAAAAAAAAAAAAGACACAGGGGGGACTCGAACCAACGACTCGTAGGCCGAACACACTGGTCGACTGCGGTAACCGCTTGGCTATCGACTCAAATAACAAAATTGCAACCAATTACTTTTATTATGAAAACCATAGTACTATATTTTTCACTTTAGAAAAAGCCGAAACACGTCTATACTCTGCGGAAATCTGCGAACGACTCATTATTAGTAATTATCTGCTGGTTACCATTCACAAATACCTTATTAAGTTGTTGTTAAATTATTATGAGGTCCTCGTGGTCTGGACTGTCAGTAATCCATTTCCACACTGAGTCGAGAAAATTTAGTGACCGTTTGGCTGATCTCTTATTCATGATGAAGTTAAGGGAAAATAAAATATTCTTAAGAAGTGCGTTTTATGACAGATTCTCTTTCTTATCGAGTCTTGTATTGGTCGATGTTGATTTTATGTATTATTTTAAAATTTTTTACTTGAAACTTTGCTATTTGGTTTTGAGAGTAATTTGTGTAGTCAAGGATTTGCATTTCTTTCCTCTCTCAGAAGTGATGTCAGGGATTTCACTATTTTCATATGTCTTGAATGAAGCGGCGATAATAGCCTGACATTCCTAAGAAGGGCGCTAGTTCTTTAGGGATCTTAAATGTTTGTAGATTTACGATGGGTTTTATTTTCTTAGGGTTTGTGTGAAATAGAACACGTACCGCTGAAAAAAGAACAACTGTAAAAATAATCACGCAAGACAACCACACTCGTCGCCGTTTACAATTCAACATCTCTTTATTTTATTGTATTGGCGAGTTGAAGTTCAGGAAGAACAATAGATTAGATGCTTATGTACATGTGAAGAAGTAAACAACAAAGGAAAATAATTCATATGGTAAATTACATATATATAACACATATGGTGAATACTGAGTAAGGTATAATACGATACATGTCGCCCTCCTCGGAGTATTATCGATGACCTAACCATTGGCATCTTAAAGCAGCCCGCCATGTTGCATTTGGTGATGAGATTTCGAGACCTTCCTCCAGTGGTAGAGGATATATCTTACTAATTGAACGTTTGAAAGTACCGGATGAATTCCTTAAGGTAATGACTCTGATCAATCCATCAAGACCTGGATGACATAATTCTACTCGTCCTAGCAACCATTTGCTTGGTGGTAAGCGATGGTCTTTGATGAGTACCAGCTGCCTGGTTCGAATAGATGGTGCCTGAGTGGTCTATTTTGGTCGTTGCTGCAAATCGTTAAGATAATCCCTTGACCAAGTCTTCCAGAAATGATGAAATATTTGCTGTTCTGGATCAGTTGTTAAAGGCTGCCCAACCAGAAAGTGCACTGGGGTTATCACTTCGAAATCTAAGTGATCAAACTCGCAAGGGCATGAGTAGTCGAGAGTCCAACACTGCCTCAATTTGTGATAAAAGAGTGCTTAATGCGATCCTTGTATCGCAGCGTTCGGTCTGCCAATATTCGCGTAGATGGTGTTTAGTCGATTTGATGGCCGTCTCCCAGATTCCTCCATAGTCTTGCGATCTTAGATTGATAGATGATTTAACTTTTATTTTCTTGGCCAAAACGTTGCAGACATTCCCGAAGCTGTCTATCTGCTCCCACGATCACTAAATAGGTCGCTGCAGATCCTTCGTCTTGACGTAAATCTCTTGTAAGCAGCTATAAAGGCATCAGTGGAAAGATCTGATGCCAGCTCAATGTGTATCGCGCGAGTGGCCAGATAGCCATACATACGAGTATGTATACTTTCGTAAGAATAATTCGTCGGCCCATATTTTGGTGAATTGAGATGGGCCCTGCATAGTCAGCACCAGACTTTGCGTTGCGCCGTTGGCCCTCTGTCTGTATTAGATGACACATCGATGAATGTGTTTCCGGACTTCGTTTCGGGCACTGAGGATCCATAACTTCTGGCGAGTGTAACTTAGCGTAGACTGAATGCCTCCATGAAGGGTTATCACATGCGCATGAGCGATGATAAGTCTAAAAAGAGGGCTAATTTTTGATAAAACAAGCAGATGTTTCTTTCCAAATTGAATATTTGCTTCCAGCAGGTGGCCACATACTCGTAGCAAGTCATCATCATTAAGCCAATTAGCAAATTTAAGAAGAGAACTTCGAACGTTGATCAAATGCTAATGTAAGCCGATCGTGTTCGAAAATGTATCTCCAATGTAAACCTAGGGTTTTTATACCATCAATCTTAGAACTAATGCTCACCTTACTGTCTCGCACATCCTCAGGTAAGTCTGTTAACACTTGTTCTTCGTTAGATGCCCACTTCTTTAAGGTGAATCTTCCTCCTCGCAATAAGCTTATTAAATCATTCCTAAGTTTCAGTACAACCTGCACTGATTCTCCACTCAACAGCACATCGTCCACATAGAACTCGTTCCAAACTACTGTTGCCGCAGCCGGAAAATTCTTTCCATCATCTTTCGCCAATTTGAAAAGCGTTTTTATTGCTAGATACAGAGCACAGGCTGTTCCATAGGTGACGGTCAATAGCCGGAAATCGCAAATGTCATCAGTGGTTGGATTCCGTCATACTATTCGTTGAAAGTCACAATCCTCTTGATTGACTCGAATTTGGCGAAATATCTTCTCAATGTCTGCTTTGAAAACCACTGGATGTATTCGCCATTGCGTGGCAATCAAAGTTAAGTTGCGTTGCAGCTTAGGACTCACGTGCAGACAATCATTTAAAGATGTTCCATTTGGGACTCGTCTAGATGGGTCGAATACTTCCTTGGAAATAACCGCATGATGTGGCAAATACGAAGTGGGGTAAGTAAGAAGTAGTCAGCCATGGATTTTTGGTAGTGAGCTCGCAGACCACGATCACGATGACTCAGGAGCGTTTGCTTGCGAGAAGGTCTAACCACGTTCCGCCCAGAATCATCTCGTTTGGACGTAGCATAGAAAAATGCTTCACACTCCCTTTAGCATTTTGAAAGTCATGAAATGCGTCCTGCTTTATTTTAGTGAGGGTCAGCGAGATATAAGCTATTCAGATGATCATATGAGCGAGATTCCAATTAAATGGCAGGAGAGTAACTCGTGACATGGCTAACAACTAACGCCTGAGTTGGATATATGAAATCCGTGTTGAAACATGAAGAAATTGAAATACTCACAAGATTCCGAATCTTTCCTAGATGTGAGGACGCCAGCCCACTAATATTTAGACCAACTCTTACTTTTGTGATGCCCTACCTTTGAACTGCACCATCCGAAATGAAGCTAGCTTTTGAGCTAGTAGGAACGCTGCACCGGGACCCATGCTGTTGCCAAAAGAACTTCGTTGGAAGTTGCTCCCATTGCATGCTGCGATGTGATGTTTCTGATAATGACGCTGAGGACCACGATGATGGCGACCCAAAGACAGATGTATCATTGTATGAAGCTTGCCATTCCGTTGCCTGCACCGACTGTTTGATGATCGGCTCTGAGGCAGTTGAAGCACAAGTGTGCCTTCTGAACCTGCTCCCTTCATTCTCCAATCGATTGTTTTCATAACGGGCAATAATTGATGATGTGCTTGTCAGAGCACAGCGAGCACTTTTTGAAAGTATCCATATGATGAGATTTGATCGATGATCTCAAGGCTTGAGGATGACTAATGTACTTAACGAAATACAATTTTATACCCATAGAAACCAATGTACGTAACCTCTTCCCTAGCAATTCAATCAACTTCGAACTCTCCGGCATGGTAGTATTCGCAGCAATCGACAGTTCTCAATCCTTGCGTGTTATGGGATCGAGTTTGGAAGTAAGATGAAAAATAATCCACTCATCCCACTTATCAACCGGTCTGTGCAGATTCTTTAAAGCGTCAAGCATGTCTTGTGTAGTATCTTGTTGCGGAAAGTTTTCCCGAAACAAGTTTGGCTCTCTTTTCCCGTGCAAGTTGCTTCGGTCCCTCTTTTCTTTGAGTGGGAACACCGAGCTCTGGCGGAGGTGGAGGGCAGCCATGGTCCCATCAGCCAGTGGCCCACCAACCCCAGACCTCGGAAAACAACCCACATAGGTTCACGGGAGGTATCTCAGGGTGCGACAGGAGGTCCACCAGGAACACCATTGCCGGAGCCCATAATTAGACGGGAGACCCGCAACGGGGAGCATCCCTTTTGGATTATATCTACACTTTTTCCTTTTATTCCAACACTCCAGCTACCGTCCCATCGCATTTCCTTTCTCCTCCGCAGGCGTTTTGATTGTTTGCAAAATTTTATTAGTTCAATTCGATGGGGGAAAAATAGCCGGGCAATAGAAAGGAAGGAAACATTGATTTTCGCAAATCTATTTGTAGAATTAGGTTAGGATCCACAGCTTCCATAAACTCGCTCAGTGGAGTTCCCAGTCATTACTGGAAGTGGGAGCGAACTCCAAGACTGAGGAGTTTAGTATGAATGTGTTAAATGGTATGTGTGAGAGGGCTAGTCGGACACGGGTGCACACACTAGCAAACCCTGCTAGTGGTGTAGCTAGAATTCCCGCCGTTGGGTCGACTCGTGCTGAATGGATGTGTGAGGGAATGTGTGTGTGTGTCTAGCGGGAGTTGTGGATCATTACTTTGAAATCACTTTGGTGACGACCAGCGACTAGCTAGGGTCAACTTAGTTTTTGTTTTGTGCGAATTTTTTTCTGCGAAAGGCAGAGTTTTTTTTCTTTTTTGGAAGTTTGAGAATTGCGAAAGACAATTGGGTAGAGTAGATTTTTTTTTTGGTTTTAAAGTAGAGTCGAGAGTTGGGCTTTGGCAAAAAAAAGGGAGACACAGGAACGAGGAACGGGATAGCTGGAGTAGCGGAACAAAAAGGGGGAGAGAACTGTGCCAGAAAGGGGCGCAGCACCGCTAGGAGAAAAGAAAAAAAAAGCTAAGTATAGTGCAGTGATAGTGTAGTATAGAGAAAAAAAAAAAATATAAAACTAAAAGTCGTTTTGTTTTCTTTGAAAATAGAGACTCCGGTGGGCAGCGCGTGCGTAGAATTCCCGAGAACAGACGGGACACGCGACCCGTTAACTAGTGTTTGTTTTGTTCGGAACTGTGAAAATAGCGGGTCACACTATCGACGAGTGTACCGCTACGCAAAAAAAAAAACAAATCGTCGAGCTCCAACGGAGCTTTATAGCGTTGAGCAAATCAGTTGTTTGTTCTCTTCTTTTCGTTCGGTTTTTTTGTCTTTTTTTTTCGATAGGTTTCGTGATTCCGGTTGACAAATCACGTGGCGCCCTTTTTAAGTTCACCCAGGTTTAGCTGCCCTCCAAGCGCTACCTGGAGGAACCCACAGCTGGGATAGCGGGATCCCAGAGAGAAGTGTTATCGTTTGGTTCGGGGCATCACCGTATCGTTGCCGGGAACTAAACATACCAATCTAATAAATGTCTGAAACCATCGGCGAAGTTTCTTCTTTCGATACTGGGAGCGTGCTGAACTTTCTTAGGTACATCATGATAATGATTCGCTCGTTCTCGTAGCGACCCTTCAACATTTTCTATGCTTCTAGCTTCTTCAAAGACAATGTTCTTTAATATGAGTGCTGCCTCATCCGTGAGATGCCCCTTTATATAGGACATCTTGTCTACCTTTGAAATGTGTGCCGTTTGAACAATGCTCATGAATACCTCACGAATTGACATCCATGGCCAATAATCCCCTGAAAACATAGGAATGTTGGTTTTTGGTGTTTTTTTCTTTGGTGTTTGATTCAGTTGCACCTTCTCGTCAAGCTGATCTGTTAAATATCGCAAAGTTTCACAAAAGACATTTTCTATTTCGGTATACCTATCTTTTACGAAATAGTCTTCCTTCTTATCATCTTTTGTTAACAGATCATTGTGTAATTGTTGGAATTTCAGTCAGTATCCCTTAAGAAGATCAATTCGCGTTCTGATATACGCTTTTGCATGATTTGCTTTGGCGACTTTATTAAAATGAACCCGAAAATTATTAGTTAAACCCATTGTGCTATCCTGTTTGTTCCATAACTCATCCATGGCGAAATTGGTTTTTTATTTTTTTTGTTAACCCGTAATTAAACAGACGATGGTATGATAGCACCGCAAAGTAAACGGATAGTATAAGACGACTCTAGTGAGAGCACTTTACGCTAACACAATCTTAAGTACAGTATATTAGTATAGCGCGATTTCGCCGAAATCCAATAAAGTACCGGTGTACTCGTACATACATGAATTTAGATTACCCTTAATAGGCTTTACACCAAAGTTTGTGACAAACCCGCGTTATAAGACAAATAAGACAAATAAAATTGCTTTAATATTTCTCTAATGAAAAGACATTCGAAGGAAAAAATAATGTGAGATAAAACACGTACCGCTGAAAAAAAGAATAATTGTGACATTGATCACGCAAGACAACCACACTCGTCGCCGTTTACAATTCAACTACTCTTTATTTCAGTATATTGGCGAGCTTGAAGCTCAAGAAGAACGTAAGATTACATGCTTATGTACATGTGAAGAAGTAAATAACAAAGGAGAAGAATTCATATGGTAAATTAGAATACATGTGGTGAATACTGAGTAGGGTATAATACGATAGAGTTTGTTTTGATAACATCTCCTGACGCTTTTGTATAAATGTATTTTCATGTTAGCTACTTTTAATGTCATGAAGGTTTTACATACGTTTCTCCGCTCAAAAACGGAGCGTTTTTCAAGATTTTCGCTACGATATTAAATTAATATAAAAAAAGTAAAATATACATTGTGTAAAGTATTCATTGACGAATACAAAACTTTATTGACAATTGAAGAAAAACCATTATAAAGTATACATTTCGCCCATCTCCAGAAACCTCTCTTTAAAAACGTGCTGGGCGGTACCAGGAATATCTCTGGTAGGTTTCATCTGAAACAAAAAAAAAAAGAACCTGTTAAAGTAGATGGATAAAACTAGTCTCTATCATAGCCGTTTTCAAAAATTTTCATTTTTAACAAAATGGCAGCTTTTTGAACGTACGAGGATATTTTTGACTAAAAAACGAGTCATTTTTATTTATAACAAATCTAAAAATTAAGATATCAAAAAAATCCTACGTAGGAGACTAGATAATGGTATTAAGAATATCCGTGCGAAATGACATGCAAATCGTTGAAGAGATATTTCTGGTACCGACTCGGAAAACACTGTTTCAAGGAAAACGCGTTCAAAGTTTTGCCACTCGGTTGTAAGTCGAAAAAGACGTATATAAATAGAATACGATTTTTTTGGTAACTTACATATCATCATTGATGCCTGGGCCATATAATGCGTCACTTCTAGATGCTGTGGCTTCATCTAATTTGGCTTTTGCGGCTTCGGTCATGAGTGAACGCCTTGCTTTTGTTGAGTTCTCTAAGGCGACCCAGCGATGAGCATTGGGTCCACTGTCAATCCCCATAATCTGCATGATCTATAACAAAGTTATTGCTGCTTCATTAAACAAACAGGCAGCAACATTAGCAGCAATCTCAACTACTGTCAAGCCTGAGTGCAACGTCTTTGGCGATATTTTCCAGATTAAGTTGTTGAGACTCTCATTATTATTCTGTGAGTAGCCACTTACACAACGCTCTAATAACTCGACCTTACTGAGGTTCTCGTATATGGGCCTAATAGCATGGAGAACTTCCACTGGTAGTGGTTTATAGTCGTGGGTATATTCTGTCGATTTTCCGCTGGCTTTTGCCTTTTGCCATGAACACCATGACTCGGAACCTGGTGGAAAATTATCATGATGCGGTTCGTTATCCGTTGATGAATAGTGATGAAACGTGGCCCAGATTACAGTTCGCATATTTTCAACCGAGTCACAATTTCTACGGATTGCCAGTTCATAATAAATACTCAATTTATCAATGATCTTAAGAGTGAGTTTGTTTCTCCCACCGATGCCTTTATTTTTGCTCACACATTGACGAAGTTGACGACCCATGCGTTTTTGCACGTATCCAATGCATTCCTTTTTATAAATTTCCGTCTGATTGTCGTACGGTTTGGAATCAACCACGGCTTTATATGCCTGTGAATCTCCGTCTCCAATGCAGTTCTTGTACTTGACTCCGTAGCCCTAACAGATCTGGCAAACATTTCTTTTAGAGCAGTACTTTCCATTCCTCCCGCAGATCTACTATAATTTGCTGAACACTGCTGTTCGTGCTCCTCATGCCACTCCTCATACTCAACTGTATCTTTCTTGGATTCCCATCGTTCGCAGGCTTACAAATGCTACATTTAACTGCGACATCTATAACTTTCCCAGTATACCAGCCAACCAATGTGGACGCTCCCAATAATTATGTAAGGCCACGTTTTTTCCACGTGCCATCTCCTGAAATGGTCAGTTCAGTGTCATTAAAGCCTCTCTTTCTTCCTCCAATGACTTTTTAAATAGCATTTGTGCAACCGTAGTGTAGGCGTTGCGCTTAGGATGTCTGCGCTAATGGTCGAGGCAAATCCATGAGGCCGCAGAACTTTTGAGCACCGTTCAGACTGATTCCAAGTAAACGTAGCGCAAAAAAGAAACGCTTATTAATGTCATATGATGATCCCGTTCATCAATGAATACGGGATCACACGTGGCACACACAATCATTATTTTGAATATAAACCCTCGAGTCCCTTCCGCTTTGCATTTGATATTACTATCACATTCCTTGCGCTTCACGAACTCAGCAATTTGCGAAAAGACCACAATAAAATTTAAAATTCGGAAGTCGATTCTTTCATTTTCTGGCACCGGCAGATCACGGGCACTTTTAAATTTTTTTGCGGACGCACTTGAAGTAAAGTCATCGCATTCAGCCTGATGACGATTTTTCGGCGGTACTCGCTTAGATTTCACATCTTTTCTTAAAACTCCCGATTTATGGTCTTCTCTCGACCCCTTTTTGCGCGATAACGACATGATTTTTCCACTTTATTTCTTTTCTACTCGTAAATGCAAAATCTGCAGTGTGTCTTGCCTGCGTGGCTTCGAAAGCAAAACTGAAAATGTGCTCGAGTAGTGCCTTCTGGAATATTCTGAGTTCTAATATTCTTATACAAGGTTTAAATCTATTGCTAAGCAGGTATAAATATTTGCGAGGGCTGACCCGACATTAGAGAAGGTAAGAAGGCACGCAGCTGCTCATGTCCCTAATTTTTTAACCCTACACTAATCTAGAAAAAGTTGTAAACCCTACACACCCCAACATTTGGTCCTTTTCGAGCCGAATAAAGACTCCACGAAACATTTAACACATTAAACATTTAAATTTGAGTATAAAAAAAAGAAAAAGAAAAAAGTGCAAAGTGCAAAACATATATACATATACTCGTATATATAAAAAAGATACAAAGATACAAAGATAAAAAGTCTCTTAGACTACACAAAACATTAAACATTTAAAAGAAAATAAAATAAAAAGTGCAAGTGCAGGTGCAAAAACAAAGTGCAAGTGTACAAAAAATAAAAAAAAATATAAATTATTTTTAATTTTGGTGGGGGCGAACGCCCCCATTTATTCGGCTTAATACAAGCTATAACTTACAAACTAAACTTAAACTAAAACTTAAAACTAAGGTTGCTTGGAGTGGTGCAGGAGAACGGATTTGAGGCAGGGAGTGGTGCGGTGGAAGTCAAAGACGGTAGGGTTTGAGTTGTTTTGACGTAGCATACGGGAGATTGGTTCGTTCGCGCCGTAGGATATGGGGTGGGTTGGTAGATAGAAGAGTCGAGGGGTACGTAGATTCGAGGGTTAGTGTTGAGGAGAATGGAGTTGTGAAGGGACGCGCATTCAACGTGACCTGAAAGGAGCCGATGAATGAAGAGAAAGTCTGCTGCATCTCTGCGATCTTCAAGGGTGTTTAAGTTGATAAGGTTGAGACGGTTTTGATAGGGGGGCAGATTAAAATGATCGTCCCAGGGCATACCTCGGAGAGCAAATCGAAGAAAACGGCGCTGAATGCCTTCAATTCTCGAGATATGAACACGATGATATGGGGACCATACTTGACTGGCGTACTCTAGGAGGGGGCGAATAAAGGTAATATAGAGGGACCTGGTCACGTATGGGCCACGTTTTTTCCACGTGCCATCTCCTGAAATGGTCAGTTCAGTGTCATTAAAGCCTCTCTTTCTTCCTCCACTGGCTTTTTAAATAGCATTTGTGCAACCGTAGTGTAGGCGTTGCGCTTAGGATGTCTGCGCTAATGGTCGAGGCAAATCCATGAGGCCGCAGAACTTTTGAGCACCGTTCAGACCGATTCCAAGTAAACGTAGCGCAAAAAAGAAACGCTTATTAATGTCATATGATGATCCCGTTCATCAATGAATACGGGATCACACGTGGCACACACAATCATTATTTTGAATATAAACCCTCGAGTCCCTTCCGCTTTGCATTTGATATTACTATCACATTCCTTGCACTTCACGAACTCAGCAATTTGCGAAAAGACCACAATAAAATTTAAAATTCGGAAGTCGATTCTTTCATTTTCTGGCACCGGCAGATCACGGGCACTTTTAAATTTTTTTGCGGACGCACTTGAAGTAAAGTCATCGCATTCAGCCTGATGACGATTTTTCGGCGGTACTCGCTTAGATTTCACATCTTTTCTTAAAACTCCCGATTTATGGTCTTCTCTCGACCCCTTTTTGCGCGATAACGACATGATTTTTCCACTTTATTTCTTTTCTACTCGTAAATGCAAAATCTGCAGTGTGTCTTGCCTGCGTGGCTTCGAAAGCAAAACTGAAAATGTGCTCGAGTAGTGCCTTCTGGAATATTCTGAGTTCTAATATTCTTATACAAGGTTTAAATCTATTGCTAAGCAGGTATAAATATTTGCGAGGGCTGACCCGACATTAGAGAAGGTAAGAAGGCACGCAGCTGCTCATGTCCCTAATTTTTTAACCCTACACTAATCTAGAAAAAGTTTTAAACCCTACACACCCCAACATTTGGTCCTTTTCGAGCCGAATAAAGACTCCACGAAACATTTAACACATTAAACATTTAAATTTGAGTATAAAAAAAAGAAAAAGAAAAAAGTGCAAAGTGCAAAACATATATACATATACTCGTTTATATAAAAAAGATACAAAGATACAAAGATAAAAAGTCTCTTAGACTACACAAAACATTAAACATTTAAAAGAAAATAAAATAAAAAGTGCAAGTGCAGGTGCAAAAACAAAGTGCAAGTGTACAAAAAATAAAAAAAAATATAAATTATTTTTAATTTTGGTGGGGGCGAACGCCCCCATTTATTCGGCTTAATACAAGCTATAACTTACAAACTAAACTTAAACTAAAACTTAAAACTAAGGTTGCTTGGAGTGGTGCAGGAGAACGGATTTGAGGCAGGGAGTGGTGCGGTGGAAGTCAAAGACGGTAGGGTTTGAGTTGTTTTGACGTAGCATACGGGAGATTGGTTCGTTCGCGCCATAGGATGTGGGGTGGGTTGGTAGATAGAAGAGTCGAGGGGTACGTAGATTCGAGGGTTAGTGTTGAGGAAAATGGAGTTGTGAAGGGACGCGCATTCAACGTGACCTGAAAGGAGCCGATGAATGAAGAGAAAGTCTGCTGCATCTCTGCGATCTTCAAGGGTGTTTAAGTTGATAAGGTTGAGACGGTTTTGATAGGGGGGCAGATTAAAAGGATCGTCCCAGGTCATACCTCGGAGAGCAAATCGAAGAAAACGGCGCTGAATGCCTTCAATTCTCGAGATATGAACACGACGATATGGGGACCATACTTGACTGGCGTACTCTAGGAGGGGGCGAATAAAGGTAATATAGAGGGACCTGGTCACGTATGGGTTGGTGAATTCTTTGGACCACCGTTTTACAAAACCTAGTGCAGAGTCGGCTTTGAGGATTATCTCATCCATATGTAAACGGAAGTTGAGCTCGCTATCACACAAAATGCCGAGGTCACGAAGAGATTGTACGGAGGAGATAGGTTGGTTATGGAGAAGATAGAGTCGGGGAGGAGATTGGTTCCGCTTATATGAGAAGGTGATGGATTGGCATTTGGCGATGTTAAGTTCCAAAGAATTTTTGAGGCACCAGAGGAGGAAAGAGTCATGGGGAGAGGAAATGGTTTTGAAAAATTTGGTATCGTCGGCGTAAAGGGAGACAGACGAGTGTTTGATGATCATATCGAGATCATTTATGGTTAATATAAAAAGAAGGGGACCGAGATGGCTGCCTTGTGGAACTCCAGAGGTGGCCAAAAATGGAGCGGAGTGGGCTGACCTAAAACGAACACTGTAAAAACGGTTTTCGAGGTAAGAGGATATCCATTTTAACAGTATGGGTTCAAAGCCGAGGGCAGACAATTTAAAGATGATTAACCGATGAGAGATTTTATCGAAGGCTTTGCTAAAATCGGTTGCAACTACATCAACTTCATTGCCATTTTCTAGGGCAGAGAGGGCAAATGATACGAATTCAACGAGATTTGTGGTGGTTGACCTACCCTTTAGGAAGCCATGTTCTCTAGGAGAAATAAGTGATTTGCATTGGAAGCTTAGAGCTTCATACAAAATACTTTCGAAGAGTTTGGGTATATGGGAGAGTTTAGTGATGAGACGATAGTTATAGTTATAGTTATTTCATTCTTTGATCCTTTCTTGTGGATCGGGGTTATGAAGGAGGATTTCCAAGCCTGAGGAAACTCTCCTTGTGAAAGGGATAGACGGAAGAGATTAGAAAGGGCAAGGGAAAGAGAGGAGGAACATTTTTAAAGAAATATGGCAGGGAGGCCATCTGGGCCGGGTGTGAATTCGTCATTGAGTTGGTGTAATTTATATTCGATATAAGACGGGTCAAAAATATGAGAGAGAAGTGGGACATTGGAGAAGTTCAGCAGGTAACTAAAATAGGATGGATCTGGTACAAAGGAGTCGTTGGTGAAGGATTGTTTAAAAAAGGTGGCAAATAGGTTGGCAATGGTGAGTGGATCGGTTGATGACCTGTTGTTGAAAGAGAGGGAAGGAGGGTAACCATCGGACTTTCTTTTGTAGTTAACAAATTGGAAAAAGGACTTAGGATGGTTTATAAGGTTGACTTGCGCATTGTTAAGGTAGCCCTGGTAAACGGAATCATAAAGTTCGGTGAAATGAAGATAAGCACCAAGATAGTTTGAATAGTCGGTAAAGGATCTGGTACGCAGGAAAACAGCCCATAACTTATTTCTCTGATTTCGTAAGGAACGAAGCTTGCGATTATACCAGGAGGGACTAGTAGATGATGTTTTAAGGCGGGAAAACGGAACGTAAAGGGAAAAAGAATTAAATATTTCTTTATAAAAAATGGATAAGGCATCATTTATACTTAAGTTGTGAAAGTTAAAGTGGGATCTGCTGAGATATTCACTGATTTTGTGAAAGTTTGCTTTATGAAAGTCGTGGGATGAGAGAGTTGTGGGGGGAGTGGACTGGAATGAAGAGTTATGAAAAAATGAAAGTAGAAGGGGGGGATGGTAGTTATCGATTGTTGAGAGTGATAGGGGACAAAGTGAGACTGAGGAGTTAATTGGATCTGTTATGAAAATAAGGTCTAATTGCCTGCCCATATAATTGGATATACCACTGACTTGGCATAGACTTGAGTCTGTTAAGCGATCTAAGAAGAGACATTCCTTAGCTGAGATGGCATTTGAAGCGATGAAAAACGATTGATCATCTGATGGAGTCCACTGTAGCTGAGGAAGATTAAAGTCGCCGAAAATAAGGATATCATCAGCAGGGTTTGACAGGTCAATTAAATGATCGATCGCATCAATAACAAATTGGTAAGATTCGATAGGTTGAGCTGGTAGGATGTAGCAACATATAACGTAAAGGGACTTGAGAGTCAGTGATATTTTTATTGCGACAAAGTCGGCTTTAGAGGATGAAGAAATTGTAATGGGAGAAGAGTTAAGGCTGTTGTCCATCGCCAGTAGGACGCCTCGACAGGGGGAATCTTTATTTGTGCGGGTAGGATCGTCTTTGCGGAAAACATTAAAAGTAGGAGGGAACAATTCCTGGTTCTTTATGTCGGGAATCAAATTGGTTTCGGTCAAGGCGTAAATATCAAAGAGAAGAGCATGCGATTGACGTAGGACAGCATTGGTTTTAGAGCGAAGACCTCTTACATTCTGGTAGTAAAATGTAAGAGGGATGTTGTGGGGTGGAGGTGTGAGGCAGGATGGTTTAAGCGCTGGCAAGGGAGGCACGTTATGGACGAAAAAATTTGTCGTGGTCGGCTCGGCTTCGTTGTAGGTGTGATACTCGTTTAGAGTGAACATAGTTGCCGAATGCAGCAAGGTCGTCTGCTACTTTCTGAGGGAACATTTTAAATATCTCGTGGTACCTGACATAAAGGTTCCTGAGACTGATAGGATCGGTAGGGAGGCCTTCCTGCTGGATGGAAACCATGACGCTTGTTTTGGTTTTCCCTTCGTAGCAGACCGAGTCAGATTTGTCATGTAAATAGGCAAGAAAGAGACGAATGTTTTCATATATCTTTCGTTCTCTGAGCCTAGAGAGAGCATATCGACTTTCTGTAGTGCCATTGGTTTGCTGTGTTAGTTTAACAGTGGGGGGAAAAAGGGGATCAAGAATAGGAGCATTGGAGGAGGGAGATAGAGATAAATGATTGGATATGGAGTTGGATGAGGGATGAGATGGGGGGTTTAGGGTATGGGAGTTAATGAAATTAGGGTACTTTTTAAATAGCACTTTTTAAATAGCAATTAGGGTCCACTGACTTTTTAAATAGCATTTGTGCAACCGTAGTGTAGGCGTTGCGCTTAGGATGTCTGCGCTAATGGTCGAGGCAAGTCCATGAGGCCGCAGAACTTTTGAGCACCGTTCAGACCGATTCCAAGTAAACGTAGCGCAAAAAAGAAACGCTTATTAATGTCATATGATGATCCCGTTCATGAATGAATACGGGATCACACGTGGCACACACAATCATTATTTTGAATCTAAACCCTCGAGTCCCTTCCGCTTTGCATTTGATATTACTATCACATTCCTTGCACTTCACGAACTCAGCAATTTGCGAAAAGACCACAATAAAATTTAAAATTCGGAAGTCGATTCCTTCATTTTCTGGCACCGGCAGATCACGGGCACTTTTAAATTTTTTTGCGGACGCACTTGAAGTAAAGTCATCGCATTCAGCCTGATGACGATTTTTCGGCGGTACTCGCTTAGATTTCACATCTTTTCTTAAAACTCCCGATTTATGGTCTTCTCTCGACCCCTTTTTGCGCGATAACGACATGATTTTTCCACTTTATTTCTTTTCTACTCGTAAATGCAAAATCTGCAGTGTGTCTTGCCTGCGTGGCTTCGAAAGCAAAACTGAAAATGTGCTCGAGTAGTGCCTTCTGGAATATTCTGAGTTCTAATATTCTTATACAAGGTTTAAATCTATTGCTAAGCAGGTATAAATATTTGCGAGGGCTGACCCGACATTAGAGAAGGTAAGAAGGCACGCAGCTGCTCATGTCCCTAATTTTTTAACCCTACACTAATCTAGAAAAAGTTTTAAACCCTACACACCCCAACATTTGGTCCTTTTCGAGCCGAATAAAGACTCCACGAAACATTTAACACATTAAACATTTAAATTTGAGTATAAAAAAAAGAAAAAGAAAAAAGTGCAAAGTGCAAAACATATATACATATACTCGTTTATATAAAAAAGATACAAAGATACAAAGATAAAAAGTCTCTTAGACTACACAAAACATTAAACATTTAAAAGAAAATAAAATAAAAAGTGCAAGTGCAGGTGCAAAAACAAAGTGCAAGTGTACAAAAAATAAAAAAAAATATAAATTATTTTTAATTTTGGTGGGGGCGAACGCCCCCATTTATTCGGCTTAATACAAGCTATAACTTACAAACTAAACTTAAACTAAAACTTAAAACTAAGGTTGCTTGGAGTGGTGCAGGAGAACGGATTTGAGGCAGGGAGTGGTGCGGTGGAAGTCAAAGACGGTAGGGTTTGAGTTGTTTTGACGTAGCATACGGGAGATTGGTTCGTTCGCGCCATAGGATGTGGGGTGGGTTGGTAGATAGAAGAGTCGAGGGGTACGTAGATTCGAGGGTTAGTGTTGAGGAAAATGGAGTTGTGAAGGGACGCGCATTCAACGTGACCTGAAAGGAGCCGATGAATGAAGAGAAAGTCTGCTGCATCTCTGCGATCTTCAAGGGTGTTTAAGTTGATAAGGTTGAGACGGTTTTGATAGGGGGGCAGATTAAAAGGATCGTCCCAGGGCATACCTCGGAGAGCAAATCGAAGAAAACGGCGCTGAATGCCTTCAATTCTCGAGATATGAACACGATGATATGGGGACCATACTTGACTGGCGTACTCTAGGAGGGGGCGAATAAAGGTAATATAGAGAGACCTGGTCACGTATGGGTTGGTGAATTCTTTGGACCACCGTTTTACAAAACCTAGTGCAGAGTCGGCTTTGAGGATTATCTCATCCATATGTAAACGGAAGTTGAGCTCGCTATCACACAAAATGCCGAGGTCACGAAGAGATTGTACGGAGGAGATAGGTTGGTTATGGAGAAGATAGAGTCGGGGAGGAGATTGGTTCCGCTTATATGAGAAGGTGATGGATTGGCATTTGGCGATGTTAAGTTCCAAAGAATTTTTGAGGCACCAGAGGAGGAAAGAGTCATGGGGAGAGGAAATGGTTTTGAAAAATTTGGTATCGTCGGCGTAAAGGGAGACAGACGAGTGTTTGATGATCATATCGAGATCATTTATGGTTAATATAAAAAGAAGGGGACCGAGATGGCTGCCTTGTGGAACTCCAGAGGTGGCCAAAAATGGAGCGGAGTGGGCTGACCTAAAACGAACACTGTAAAAACGGTTTTCGAGGTAAGAGGATATCCATTTTAACAGTATGGGTTCAAAGCCGAGGGCAGACAATTTAAAGATGATTAACCGATGAGAGATTTTATCGAAGGCTTTGCTAAAATCGGTTGCAACTACATCAACTTCATTGCCATTTTCTAGGGCAGAGAGGGCAAATGATACGAATTCAACGAGATTTGTGGTGGTTGACCTACCCTTTAGGAAGCCATGTTCTCTAGGAGAAATAAGTGATTTGCATTGGAAGCTTAGAGCTTCATACAAAATACTTTCGAAGAGTTTGGGTATATGGGAGAGTTTAGTGATGAGACGATAGTTATAGTTATAGTTATTTCATTCTTTGATCCTTTTTTGTGGATCGGGGTTATGAAGGAGGATTTCCAAGCCTGAGGAAACTCTCCTTGTGAAAGGGATAGACGGAAGAGATTAGAAAGGGCAAGGGAAAGAGAGGAGGAACATTTTTAAAGAAATATGGCAGGGAGGCCATCTGGACCGGGTGTGAATTCGTCATTGAGTTGGTGTAATTTATATTCGATATAAGACGGGTCAAAAATATGAGAGAGAAGTGGGACATTGGAGAAGTTCAGCAGGTAACTAAAATAGGATGGATCTGGTACAAAGGAGTCGTTGGTGAAGGATTGTTTAAAAAAGGTGGCAAATAGGTTGGCAATGGTGAGTGGATCGGTTGATGACCTGTTGTTGAAAGAGAGGGAAGGAGGGTAACCATCGGACTTTCTTTTGTAGTTAACAAATTGGAAAAAGGACTTAGGATGGTTTATAAGGTTGACTTGCGCATTGTTAAGGTAGCCCTGGTAAACGGAATCATAAAGTTCGGTGAAATGAAGATAAGCACCAAGATAGTTTGAATAGTCGGTAAAGGATCTGGTACGCAGGAAAACAGCCCATAACTTATTTCTCTGATTTCGTAAGGAACGAAGCTTGCGATTATACCAGGAGGGACTAGTAGATGATGTTTTAAGGCGGGAAAACGGAACGTAAAGGGAAAAAGAATTAAATATTTCTTTATAAAAAATGGATAAGGCATCATCTATACTTAAGTTGTGAAAGTTAAAGTGGGATCTGCTGAGATATTCACTGATTTTGTGAAAGTTTGCTTTATGAAAGTCGTGGGATGAGAGAGTTGTGGGGGGAGTGGACTGGAATGAAGAGTTATGAAAAAATGAAAGTAGAAGGGGGGGATGGTAGTTATCGATTGTTGAGAGTGATAGGGGACAAAGTGAGACTGAGGAGTTAATTGGATCTGTTATGAAAATAAGGTCTAATTGCCTGCCCATATAATTGGATATACCACTGACTTGGCATAGACTTGAGTCTGTTAAGCGATCTAAGAAGAGACATTCCTTAGCTGAGATGGCATTTGAAGCGATGAAAAACGATTGATCATCTGATGGAGTCCACTGTAGCTGAGGAAGATTAAAGTCGCCGAAAATAAGGATATCATCAGCAGGGTTTGACAGGTCAATTAAATGATCGATCGCATCAATAACAAATTGGTAAGATTCGATAGGTTGAGCTGGTAGGATGTAGCAACATATAACGTAAAGGGACTTGAGAGTCAGTGATATTTTTATTGCGACAAAGTCGGCTTTAGAGGATGAAGAAATTGTAATGGGAGAAGAGTTAAGGCTGTTGTCCATCGCCAGTAGGACGCCTCGACAGGGGGAATCTTTATTTGTGCGGGTAGGATCGTCTTTGCGGAAAACATTAAAAGTAGGAGGGAACAATTCCTGGTTCTTTATGTCGGGAATCAAATTGGTTTCGGTCAAGGCGTAAATATCAAAGAGAAGAGCATGCGATTGACGTAGGACAGCATTGGTTTTAGAGCGAAGACCTCTTACATTCTGGTAGTAAAATGTAAGAGGGATGTTGTGGGGTGGAGGTGTGAGGCAGGATGGTTTAAGCGCTGGCAAGGGAGGCACGTTATGGACGAAAAAATTTGTCGTGGTCGGCTCGGCTTCGTTGTAGGTGTGATACTCGTTTAGAGTGAACATAGTTGCCGAATGCAGCAAGGTCGTCTGCTACTTTCTGAGGGAACATTTTAAATATCTCGTGGTACCTGACATAAAGGTTCCTGAGACTGATAGGATCGGTAGGGAGGCCTTCCTGCTGGATGGAAACCATGACGCTTGTTTTGGTTTTCCCTTCGTAGCAGACCGAGTCAGATTTGTCATGTAAATAGGCAAGAAAGAGACGAATGTTTTCATATATCTTTCGTTCTCTGAGCCTAGAGAGAGCATATCGACTTTCTGTAGTGCCATTGGTTTGCTGTGTTAGTTTAACAGTGGGGGGAAAAAGGGGATCAAGAATAGGAGCATTGGAGGAGGGAGATAAATGGAGTTGTATGAGGGATGAGATGTGGGGTTTAGGGTATGGGAGTTAATGAAATTAGGGTACTTAGCTCCAGTTTTAAGGTCGAAGTTGGGAATTGAGTTGCTAGCAGGGTTTGGTGGTGTATCAAAAATAGGGACTGGGGCCCGTGAAACCGAGTGAGAAGGCGAGCTGGAAGCGGGATTTGAGATAGGTGTTAAGTCAAAAGAGACACGTTGACGTCGGGGCTTGGTTTGGGGTGGAATAGACGGAGTTGGAGTATGGGTAGGAGGCTTAAAATTAGGAAACATTTTGGTTTTAAAGCTCCAATTGGAGCTGGGTTTGTTTTGAGAAGAGGAGGTGGGTCTTGGCAAATTGGGTTTACTTGCTACCTGAATAGATGGTTTAGGTAAGACGGACTGCTTGACTTTATCCTGCTTCTTGGTCGTATTTTCCAACCATTTGCAGACACGCATCTTTCCGAGGTTGAAATTGTTGCTGGCTGGATTATGGAATAGCCATTCGTATTTGGCCGGCATATTGAACTTGAAGCTGCGCTTACTTCTGTGGTGAGATGCTGGAATTAAATTACAGTGGCTAATGGTAATGCCATATTTCTTTACGAAGAAATTCGAGATCCAATCAGCATCTGCGTGTGGTGGGGCGCCTTTTATAAGAAGCGTAGTGACCAATTGATTTTTCGAAGCAAGCTTATCAAGTCTAAGCTGCCATTCAGAAGGTGTCCAAGTTGAGTTGAAGTGATTGATAAGCCTCCAGCGATTGGAGGTGTTGACGTAAATGTGGTCTTTATAATCAGGTTGGAAGAAACTTCGCAAGAATCAGTTGGTTGAACCGTCCGCAGATGACTTGTATGTGGGGGTGAGTGTGAATCCACTTCAGGTTCCATTAATCCAGCCATTAGCGACGTATTATAGGGAACATTCTGGTAAGGCTGCGGGAAGTTTGGTGGGTCAACGATTTTGCTGTTTATTGTTGCGATGTGATGTTCAATATCGCATACGAGTGATCGAGTCGCAGTAAGTTCATCACTGACATCGTTCACTTTGTCGAAGATAACTTCGAGCATAGGATCGGATTCTTTAGGAGATGGTTGTTTGCGTGACGAGGACTGGAAATGAATGTCAATGTCGTCACGCAGAGAGCTTATCAACTCGCAAGTTTTTTGGTTGGATATAACTTGCGTAGAACAGATGGCTTTGATGTCACTTAACACTTTATCCAGGTGACCTAAGGGAGTTTCTTCATTCCTGGATCTCCCAGAGTCTAACTCGATTAGACCAGCAATTTGTTTATCCATATGCTT
This sequence comes from Volucella bombylans, assembly GCA_949129095.1. NCBI lineage: Eukaryota > Metazoa > Arthropoda > Insecta > Diptera > Syrphidae > Volucella > Volucella bombylans. The sequence continues at coordinate 58,074,016 of OX422141.1, forward strand.
TACTTTGGATTTTATTAGTTCGGCTGAGGTCTGCACTGAGTTCCGTAACTCTTCAACACTTTTAACACTGCTTTCGATGACCGAAATTTTGTCCGTGATCTTTTTCGCGAGTGCGTCTTGGTAGGAGTCATTGGAATCGCTTAGGCATTTTATTGCCAAAAGAACATGCGAGAGTGAGATACACTAATCACAGAAGAAAAGGAGGTTATCAGAGAATTCCTTGATAAACACCGTATTTCTTTTGTTTAACCCGACACAAACGGCATGAAAGGCTTTCCCACAGATGCCCTTGCAAGCTACCCAGTCAGCACTGCAGTCATCGATTACACAATTGGCAATTCCGCAAGACATATTTAATTTAGTTGAGTAGGTCAGTGAGGGTATAAATATTAGGTCGAATTATAGTTTTTATTTATTTATTTTGTATTGCTTGGTTGCAATTTTATATAGTTAGGGGCTTTGCACTGAAAAAATCGCATTTCCTGCGCCGTGCAAAAAATTAATTTCAACTTTAACCTCAACTGTCACCAGCTAGACAAAGCTAACCAAAGATCGTAAGTTGCTGAAATAAAATATTAATTAATTAATACTATTTTAATAAACAAGTACATACATACATTGGTTTACGACTAATTAACTTTCAAATAAAAACCTTAAAATATGTCGAAATTGTCCACGGGTGCAGATCAAAAAGATGTTCTGGAGCAGATTCTTCGTGACCACTCCAACTTCAAAAAGACTGGAGCATCACGTCGTACAGCCAGCTATCTTTCAGGTCGTCTCCTTAACCTAGAAGGGAACTTCAAGAACGCGCTTGGTCTTCAAACGAAGATTCGACGAGGAGAAATTGAAGAAGGTCTGGAAGAAGAAGAAGAAACATATTTCCCTTACCGAGGTGAATTGGTCGACGCTATCGACAATGCCAAGTTAGCATCCAAGGAGAAGATTGTGGAAGGTGAATCCACAGGTGCTTCTTGTAATAAGTTTTCATTACCCCAAATTCAAATACCACATTTTGAGGGCTCGTACACGAAGTGGCGGGCTTTCCACGATGTTTTTTGTCCTTAGTCCACACAAATAAGAAGCTGGGTGAAATCCAAAAACTTCACTATTTGAAGTCGTCTCTTACAGGTGAAGCTGCTCGTTTGTTGCAACATTTAGGTTTGTATGCTGACAATTCAGACAAAGCATGGGAACTGCTTGTCGCCAGATACGACCACAAGCGAGTGTTGGTAAACGCTCATTTCCAACTCTTTTTTGAGCAGCAGCAGTTGACAAAAGAGACGGCAAGCAACATCAAATCACTACTGGACACGTCCCAGGAATGTTTCCACGCTCTGGGAAACTTAGGAATGCCGGTTAGTTCTTGGGATGACATTTTAATATATATACTGGTTCAGAAATTACCTGCTTTTACTCAGCGTTTGTGGGAGGAGAAGTTAGGTAGTTCGAAGGAGTTGCCAACACTGAGACAATTTACCGAGTTCCTGGAGACACGTTTTCGAAACTTGGAAGCAGTATCTGGAACGAGTGGCATCAAGGTTAGCGGTTCTTCTGTACACAAGGCGGTTGAGAAGAAAATGGTGTTGCACGTCGGGAAGAAACAATTTGCTTGCCAGCTATGTGGTAGAGGTCAGCACTCCCTTCGGACTTGTCAAAAATTTGTTGCTATGGAGATCTATGAACGATCTAAGGCAGTGGACAGAATCGGGGTTTACCGGAACCTGTAAATAGCTTCTTACAGGTTCTCGATATCGACACTCAGCTGCGAAGGTCCTTTGCACTGAAGGAGTTGTCTTTCAACACTAAGGAAACTGCGGAAGAGAAAACTTCTGAAAAGAATCATATCAACGCAATAATAACCAGATTGACTGGTCGATATAAGGTATCGCAACTATTTAAAACCGGATGTAAACCTGGGCTTGGTGCCCCGAGGTTAGGTGCCTTACGTACGTTTCATCAACTCGAAGGAAGATTCCAAGAAAACCCCACACTACACTAGGAGTACTCTAAGTGCTTAAATGAAAATAAGGAGCTTCAACAGATGACAGAGGTTGACGAAACGAATACCATACTGGATACACCACACCACTTCTTTACTCCTCACCATGTGGTATTCAATAGACCGGAATGTAAGCCTGGGTTTGGTGCCTCGAAGTTAGGTGCCTTACGTAGGTTTCATCAACTGGAAGGAAGATTCCAGAAAAACCCCACACAGGACAAGGAGCATTGCAAGTGTTTAAAGGAAAGCAAGGAGCTTCGTCAGATGACAGAGGTTGACAAAAAAAATACCATACTGGACACCCCACACTACTTCTTTACTCTTCACCTTGTGGTATTCAATAAACCGGAATGTAAGCCTTGGTTTGGTGCCTTGAAGTTAGGTGCCTTACGTAGGTTTCATCAACTGGAAGGAAGGTTCCAGAAAAAGCCCACAGAGCACAAGGAGCTTTCCAAGTGCTTACAGGAATGCAAGGAGCTTCGTCAGATGCCAGAGGTTGACAAAAAAATACCTTACTGGACACACCACACCAATTTTTCATTCTACATCATGTGGTATTCAAGAAGTCAACCAGAACTACGAAACTTCTTCGCAGAGTTGCGTACTTCAAACGATTTATACAAAACTGCCGGGCACAAGCTGGAAAAAGAGACAGAGGTCCACTAAAGGTAGACGCAATCGGCACAAGACTATTCGAAATTCCTCAAGGAGACACTGCCGTGGAGAATGTAAGTTACCTTAAGTATTGGATTTGCCAATTGATGAACAACTACTTTTGCCGCAAGTGAAGCGAAAAATATCTGTCTGGGTCAGTCGCTGTGCGAACTGTCGTTAGACTTAAGTTTTGAATTGTAATGGAATTCTTAAGAATACCTTGTGAAGATAAGTTGAAATAAAAAATTGTTTTTTTATTTTAAATAAACAAGAAAGAATTTAATTGGCGCCCAACGTGGGGCCCGGTTATTGAAAGTGCGAACGCAAATAAGTCGACCTCAAGTAGCTCGCGTCGCGTACGGGCAGTGAAAACAATAAGTGACCTCAAGAAGCTCCAAGTTATCACCAAGGACCTCAAGTAGCTTCAGCCCGTTGTGTAAGGACCTTAAGCAGCTCCAGCAACAACGCACTCAACTGGGCCCGAACACACCAGACTTAGTCATTAGACAAAGCCGACAGCGAGGGAGTGTGGAGGAAGGCACCGTAGTAGCCTAAAGCAAAAAGGATCAAGCCACCTTCACCAGCACTGGATATGCATTGCATTATACTGTAAGTTAGAATTAAGTACTTCTATTAACAAATCAATAACCGAAAAATCAATTATCAATTATACTGTAAGATAGAATTAAGCACTTCTTTAAGCGAATCAATAATCAAAAGTGAAAAGTAATTACAAAAATTAAATATATTTAAAGAAAAAATTAGATTTTAGAGTGAAAATTCAAGTACATAGTGACGATATTAATCTTAAGGAAATTTAAATAAATCATTAAAAATTTGATAAGGAAATAACAGTTATTGAAATTTAAAAGGGAAAAAAAATAGATTTACCCACACCCTGATAAGTGAATTAATTAATTAATCCTAGTTTACCTATTAAAGAGTAATCTCTATTTCAAATCGATTTCAAAAATGACCGATCCAATCATTCGTCCTTCTGTTCTAAACCCTGAAAACCCATCCACTTCGCGTTCACAAGCTTTTAATCAGCCAGTGAATTCTACCCCAGAGCTAAGAGCCCTGATCGAGGGAATTGTGCGTCAAGTCTTTATAACGGAATGCAGACAAGTAGTTCAGGGAATAATAAACCCTGATACACAAATTCAACGAGATGTCGATATAACGATTGACGAAAGACATCTAGCCAATTTGAACGACCTAGATAAGGTCCCTGATGTTGTGAGAAGCCTTCGGGAGTTCTCCGGAACTCCAGGTGAGTTTAGCTCCTGGCGCAAGAGCGTCGACCGAGTTCTAAACATCTATGACCGCTTCAAAGGGACACCAAAATATTTTGGCATCCTGAACATCATTCGTAATACGATTATAGGAAATGCTGACGCAGTCCTTGAATCATATAACACACCATTAAATTGGGAGTGTATTACGAAATGCCTCACACTGCACTACGCGGACAGGCGTGATCTAGGTACTTTAGAGTACCAGATGACAATGCTAGTACAGGGTAACAACCCAATAGAGACCCACTATCAGGCGGTGTATAACCACCTATCTCTTATTCAAAACAAACTATCCAGCATGGAACTTCCACCTGATGCGCTACATCATCTAACCCAGTCATACAGATCAAAAGCCTTTATTAGGGGGCTAAGAGGTGACCTTCCAAGACTACTAGCAATGAGAGAACCTGCTGACCTACCAACAGCTCTAAATTTATGTCATAAATTAGAAAATCAGCAATACAGATCAAACCACGCCAATCAAAACATTGGAACCACGCGAAAACCGCAACCAGCTCCACCTGTTCCTCCACGGAAAAATCCAAATGGTCAAATTTTCTACCCTCAGTTGGCATATCTGCCACAGCAACAAGCACATTTTCCCCCACGTCCTTTGCAGCATCCCAATCAATATCAATACGCGAACACTCAATACCAATCATTTCCATTCAATTATCAACAATTTCCATCAAATAATCAACCAAACCCAAGAGCAAACTTCCAGCCTAATTCACATCATCAACAACTGAACAATCCTTCTCACTCCAAACCTACCCCTAGACCTGAACCTATGGAAACAAGCACCATAAAGACAAATAATGTTAATTACATGAATAGGCCAATGGATAAAAACCGGCCACCAGCTGCTAAGCGCCCTATGCCTGTATCCCAACAACATGTCCTACCTAACAAACTCCAACGTAATTTTCATGTAGAAACTTCTCCGGCAAATCACGATAGTAATGTCGAAATTGCACACAATAATGAGATCGAAAACTATAACATCGCAATGAATAATTGCGAGGTGAATGACCAATCCCTGAATGATTATCTGAACGATCAACAGATGAACGATCATGGGATAAGCGAAGAATATGCACAAAATACAGAAGACTTTGTGGATGTTCATTTTTTAGATTGACCAACTCGTCTCTGCCCTATTTCGAGTGCAGAACGAGGGAAAGGAAAACTCTAAAGTTACTTGTAGACACCGGGTCTAACAAGAACTATATTCAACCTCATATTGCTAAAACCCTTATACCTAATCAAAAAAATTTCTATGCTAATTCTATCGGTGGAAATATCGAAATAACCCATCATACCCTACTTAATCTTTTCGGTCTAATCAAAAAAATAAAATTTTTCGCCCTACCTTCTTTAAAGTCGTTTGACGCAATCCTAGGAAATGATACCCTCAAAGAGTTATCTGCCATTATTTTCTCCAATAGGAACTATATGATAATTAACAATAACATTAAAGTGAAATTAAAGCAACAACTGTCCGAAACTATCCACAACATATATCTTAGAACGGAACATATGACACAGGAACAAAAAGAAGCACTCTATTCTTTAACGACGAAATACTCTAACCTATTCAGCGAACCAAACGAAAAATTAACTTTCACGACGAAAGTCAAAGGAAGAATCCGTACCTCCACTGCGGATCCTATTTACTCCAAGTCCTAACCGTATCCTTTGTCTTTGAAACCAGAAATCGACAAACAAATAAATCAATTACTAAACGATGGAATAATAAGACCTTCACGGTCACCTTATAACTCACCGGTATGGATAGTACCAAAGAAGGCCGACGCCTCTGGTGAAAAAAAAATACCGCATGGTAATTGATTATAGAAAGCTTAACGCCGTTACGATTAGCGATCGCTACCCCATTCCTGAAACGAATGAAGTTTTATCCCAGTTAGGCAAAAGTAAATGGTTTTCCGTTCTTGATCTCAAAAGCGGATTTCACCAAATCCCTCTGAACGAGGATGACATCGAAAAAACTTCATTTTCCTTCAACAACGGAAAATACGAATTCGTCAGACTCCCATTCGGGCTGAAAAACGCGCCCTCCATATTTCAGCGAACTTTAGACGATATACTTAGGGAACACATAGGCAAAATCTGCTACGTCTATATCGATGATATAGTAGTGTTCAGCGAAGATGTCAAGACTCACTTCAAAAACTTGGAACAAATATTTAAAACCCTTCAAGAAGCGAACTTTAAGGTCCAACTAGATAAGTGTGACTTTCTTAAATCGGAGGTAGAATTTCTGGGCTTTATCATCTCGTCCGAGAGCATAAAAGCTAATCCCTCTAAATTAAAAGCAATTGCAGAATTCCCCTATCCCCAGACACTCAAGGATTTAAGATCTTTTCTTAGTCTGTCAGGATTTTACCGTAGGTTTATCAGGGACTATGCTAAATTGGCAAAATCCTTGACAGCCCTTTTAAGGGGGGAGGACGGACGTACGTCCAAAGCTGCTTCGAATAAAAAAACCATCCACCTGAACGAAGACGCAAAAGATGCATTTGAAAAACTTACACGCTCATTAATTTCAGAAGATGTTATTCTCAGCCACCCAGACTTCTCCACGGAATTCCACTTAACTACAGACGCGTCAAACTACGCCTTGGGAGCCGTATTGTCACAAAACGACAAACCAATTACGTTCATCTCCAGAACACTTACAAAATCTGAAGAAAACTATGCAGCTAACGAAAAGGAGATGTTAGCCATAGTGTGGACTCTAAAATCGTTAAGGAATTATTTGTACGGTTCGGCCAAATTCAAAATCTTTACATACCATCAACCCTTGACGTATACGTTGAGCCATAAAAATGACAACAGCAAAATGAAACGTTGGAAGGCAATACTCGAAGAATATAACTACGAGTTAAGTTATAAGCCTGGAAGATCCAATGTTGTTGCTGACGCCCTGTCAAGACCACCTAGAAGTTCTCACATTAATTCCCTTACTGCTACTCAACATAGTGACCAAAATTCTGGTCAAAATCTTATTCAAATTTCAGACATACCGTTAAATGTTTTTAAAAATCAAATAATTCTCAATTTTGGCGAAACATCATCTCACGAGTTTAAATTAGTCTTCCCTACCTATCACCGACATATTATAACAGAACCTGAATACACGGAAGAGAAACTAGTAGGCATTCTTAAAAAATACTTAAACCCATCAGTTGTTAATGGAGTAAAAACCGAAGAAAGAGTTTTAGGCATAATTCAAATGATTTATCCAAGTAATTTCAGCAAAATAAAAACACGATTCGCAAGGAAAATGGTGACAGACTTAACCGACGAAGACCATCAGCAAGCCGAAATAATTAAAGAACACAATCGTGCGCATAGGAACAGTAAAGAAAACAAGATCCAACTTCTACAAAATTTCTATTTCCCACATATGAGTGCAAAAATAGCGAAAGTTACAAAAGCTTGCAATATTTGTAAGCAGCACAAATATGATAGACATCCCAATAATCCCGAAATCCAACCAACACCTATCCCCGAATATCCTGGGCAGATTGTCCACATAGACATGTACTTCACGAATAAAAAAATTATTTTGACGACAATAGATAAGTTCTCGAAATATGCTCTTGCTAGGATTGTAAAATCTAGAGCTGCCGTTGATGTACAAGGCACTCTTACAGAACTTATACTATCTTTTGGCGTTCCACAGATCGTTGTAATAGACAACGAGAAATCTTTTAATTCTGGTTCCATAATATTCATGTTGGAAAATACTTTCAACATAAAGGTTTTTAAAGTACCCCCATACACAAGCTCCGCAAACGGACAAATAGAGAGACTGCATTCAACCCTCTCCGAACTAATTCGTTGCGTTAAAGCAGAGAATCCCCACCTAACTTTCTCAGAACTATTAGACAAATCAATTTATGAATACAACAAATCTATTCACTCCACCACTTGCCAAAAGCCTATAGACCTATTTTTTGGAAGACAGCTTCTAAACAACCCAGCAGAACTAGATAGAGTAAGGCAGGAAAATAAACGAAAAATTAAAGATAAACAGGAAACTGATCTAAGGTATCACAACAAAACTAAGGACCCCTTAAAAACTTATAACGTAGGAGAATTAAAATAGAATAGGGTCAAAATTAATAATAGAATAGGGAACAAGCTTACACCAAGATATAAAGCAGAAATAGTAGCCGCCAATAACAACTCAACGATTAAGACCCAGTCCGGAAGAACGATTCACAAAAGTTTAATTAAAACCTAATTCCCTCCTTTTTTCCCACAACAGCCTACTCTTTGCCTCTCTGTGCACCGCAAGTCTACAGATACTCGACTATTCAACTTCAAAGTTAATAAAAATACACGCAGGATATGCAGCAATCCAAAATGGGCACTTCAAAATCATTCATGTCATCGATATCGACCCTTATGGAGAGCTTATCAATAACATCGAAGATTCATTAATCAAGCACGTCAAACCCAGCAACCCTCTTTATCCCATCCTTCGCTTTGAAATCAACAAAATAAGAAATCATTTGAATAGATTAAAAATCAATAAAGTCAAACGATCCTTAGATTTCATAGGTAGCGCGTGGAAATGGATCGCGGGAAACCCTGATAACCACGACTATGAAATTATAACGGATAAGATGAACAACGTACTACAAAATAATAACAATCAGGTTCTCATTAATAGAGTTACTTTAGAAAAATTAAACGAAATGTCAAATCTAACAAACCATATATTGAAAATAGTTAAAGAAAACGAAAGTAATGATAATAATGTAATTTTGGAAATTAAGTATAAATTAGAAATAATTAAGGATGAGATAGCTAATATTGTTTACTCCATTCATTGGACTGAGGCAAATATCATTAATTCATACATACTGTCAAAAGCAGAAATAAATATTACAGAACATATTATGAAAATAGAAAAAATACCTTATGTAAACATTGACCAAGCATTAGAATTTAGTGAAGTTAAAATAGCTAGTAACGGTAATAGTATAGTTTATATTGTAAGTTTCCCCACTACAACAGCAGAAACATGTGACCTATCAATTATAAAACCAGTTAGAATCAATAAAATAATAAATAAAATAGACTATCAGTCAATAATAGAATGTAAGAACGAATTATATGCTATAAGCAAGAAATGTAAAACTTATAATACTTTAACCATTTGTAAAGCTGATAATCTTGTAAATTTAAGAGACAGTTCATGCATCCCAAATCTTATACGCAGTCAAAAAGCAAATTGTACTATTATTAACAACGATCACGTCCCAGAAGTGGAAGAAATTGCTACCGGCTTATTGCTTTTAAATCAATTCAACGGTCCAGTCACTATTAACAACGAAACAATGATACTCAATGGAACCTTCATAGTGAAACACGATAATCAAACCATTGAAGTAAAAGAAAAGGTTTTTAGATCAAACGAAGTCACTGAACTCCAGCCTTTACCCGCTATACTTCAACCATTACACGCCCACATTCGAATAGAAGAGGTTTTATCGTTGGAGATGATTAAAGGTCTGCATGTCAACAGGACAAGGGAAATTAGCCTGCTAAAAACTAAAAATGAAGCAAGCCTAACTCTTAATGCCATTATGCTACTAATACTTCTTGCCATAGTCATATTTGCATTCCGACGACAACGAGGATGTAAATGGAACAACGAAAAGCAACCTACCAATGAAGTAAATCAGCAGCCAAGTACAACCATCGGTCTCAAGGATATTCCGCAACTTCTAATATCCTCAGGGTCTAACGAGGACGTTAGAATTTAAGGGCGGAGGAGTTAAGGCAAAACATGATGAGCAACGTAAGCAAATAAATTACACGCGCCGCAATGCATTTCATGATACAGGTGATAAACATCCGCCACGAGCAGCAAAGGTGATACTGGACACCGTTGCAAATCATGGGAACGTCTTTTTGCTGAGACAGCGTCTGGGTCAGTCGCTGTGCGAACTATCGTTAGACTTAAGTTTTGAATTGTAATGGAGTTCTTAAGAATACCTTGTGAAGATAAGTTGAAATAAAAATTTATTTTTTTATTTTAAATAAACAAGAAAGAATTTAATTTACACACGCAGGTATACATATACGATTGTGTACTCGCACCCTTCACACAAATCAAAACGAAATCGAATTTCGTGAAGGGGAGCAGACAAAAAGGATAACTAATTAAACGAATTAAAGAAAAAAAACTTACCTTTTTATTAACACAAAAAAAAAGTTAAAAAAGGGACAACGAAAACCAACAAAACAAAAACCGAGAAACACACACAACGCAAATTGACCTAGTTTTGGTCAATGATCAACAACAAACTATTGCACTATTGCAAACCAAAGTCAATGACACATATTTTATCTCCCTTTGTTGCTCGTTTGTTATATCGTCGTCCTTGTCACCTACGAGTACATGTAATGTTTCAAATTATTAATTTACACGATTTTATCTCATTTACATGTAGATAGTCAACACACTCACACAACACACAACTTTTTTTTCAAAAGAGGTACAGTAAGGTACAAGATCGAGAACTGTTGAAGTCAAATTTTGAGCCGTGATTTATTTAACCTTTTATTTACAATAAATCGTATGCCTTTGGACATAGGCTAAAATTTCCTATGGAATATGTATACATTATATGAAATAAAGTGTAAAGAAATCTTACAATTTGTGACTTGTTTCAATTTTATACAAATTTTATATATTGTAATATAATAAACCTTTCAATTCTCGTGCTTGGACTATCTCGTTAAAAATGGCGCATTTTTTGTCCTGAGATTGGCTACATCGCAAATTAGCCAGTTCTGCCAGGTTCGTCAACAAGAACACTTGCGCACGAAAATCGTCCACCGGGCGTGTTCGTGAACACAATGTTAATGTAAACTTAATTTTATTATTTTGTGATATTTTATTGAATTTGTAATAATTATTGTAACTGAGCTACAAATGAATTTGAATATAACTACTAATTCTAATGTAAACAAACAAACGTAACGTAAGGTTATATTTTGCTATTGTATGACACTTATTGTAAAAATGGAAGTAATTTCCGGAAAAGAAGAATACAAGATCTCTTTGCTGTAACCCTTGAAGAAGAATAAACGTGTTTTATTTAAAATCGCCTTTTCTACCCATTTTTTAACCCTACACTAATCTAGAAAAAGTTGTAAACCCTACACACCCCAACAACGGTGATAAACCAGTTATTTTTGCAGAGATTTTTCACTTAGTTTTTAAGTTCAAGTGTATAGGTAAATCAGTTTGCCTAAACCTTTCGATGGGATCAGAAAACAGCTTTGAACATGTTTTCTTCTTTTCCCAGATGTGTTAGTCTTAGGTTGATGTTTTTAACAATGCATATACCAGATTTTATGGTCATAAAATTATGATAAGTGTGGGTAGTTGCATTAAATCCTTTTAAGCTATCATTTGCGGTCTCCTACAGAGGAAGTGAAGAAGGTTGTTTTTGTTAAGAATAAGGCGCAAAGTGTGCCGTGACTATATGTAATGTTCGATCAAGTATCGACTAGGAATTTTAATATTTTTTTACTTGTAACTACATACTCAAACAATAGAAGCGAAGAGTGCTTCTATGCAAAACTAGATGTCAAAAACCTGAAGATTGTCTGAGCTTAGAGGATCGTTGCCACAGCTGTCTAGGTATTCGATTAATTCTGGTTATCCTCTTCATTTAGAATTGGGTTTTATTGATTATGGTTTTCTTATTCGTTCTTCTCGGTGTATTCAATTTGGAATACTCTTTAATATTCGCGGGGTTAATATGTTGCGGAAGATACGAGTATTAGGGCATTATTATTATAGTTTGTGCCGATTTTGATAATTGATAGCACGTGGCAGTATTGCCAATATTAATCCATATGTTCTAGTTTTAATACGGGTTCGGGAGGTAATTGTTGGGTGTATTGTTGAACATTCCTTCCGTTAAAACGTGGGCTTGAGTTAGTTACGGATCATGAAACAATTCGATATAAAAATTTATTTTGAGTGCGATTCTGGAAGTGGGTCTAGGTCGGTTTATATTTTATCTTTCGGCTATTATGGGGGAAATTATTGCCGGTTAACGTTATTATGGTTTAGTTTTTGAAAGATTTTCGTACAGGTTGGTGTGAGAACTCACGCCACGGTCAGTGGGAGCATCATCCCCATAGGTGGGGCTTGGCGTCAAGGTAGCGCACACAGCTTCCGACTGGGGCGTCGTAGGTTCAATTCCCTCTGGAACCTTGTTCTTTTATTCTTTTTCTTTTTTATTTTCAGCATGTGGAGATGTGCATGCTGAGAGCAGCGGAAAAATGGCCTGATCCGTGGAATGGGCTAAGACAACCAAGCTATATAATCTAATCCACGGCGAGGTGAGACTTTAGCTAGCTGAGGGACATTTGAGAGGGTCAGTTGGTTTGAAACAGGCAGTGAGTGAAGTGGTATTAACAACGCAGTCTCAAGTCTAGTCGTGCAGTGTAAGGAGCAGCAAAAAAAGTGTACAGTCGATAGTAATTTAAACCCAGTTCGAGCAAACGTAAGATACTAAAGCAAAATCGTGGTTGGAGGTTTTTTTGGTTGCGTGAAATCCTGGACAAGCCTAGTGCTGTTGGGCGATTCATTCTTCCCCAAGCGAAACCCTAGTTTGAATGGTGCGAGACGACTGAGGAGCAGAGTCCAGAGCCAGCTAAGTGCTTCCAAAGTGGTTGGTTGTTTATTAAAAAACAAAAATTGTAACATAGCTATATACGAAAAAGCAAACCCTTATTTATAATAATTCTGAATACGCTCTTAGTATTACAAAAAAAAAGGAAGAGATAAAACGTGGGGAAAAAGAATTAATTGCTCGGTGCAAACTGTTATACTCTGCGTATAGTAGTTAAACGGTTTTAGACAAGAGAGATATATACGGTCTGTGGGCGTGATAGCCAAGGCGCTTGGATAAGTTGGGAGGAGGTTCCCGGTTCAAATCGCGGGGTTTGTTTTCTTTTGTTTCTCTTTAGTTTTTTTTCTTCTCATTGACCTTCAGTCTTTCGGGAAGCGTGATGTTGTTTTTTTTTGCGATAACTTGGTAACTAGAATTAAGATAGAATTAAGATATCTACCTTTAAGATAGAATAAGGTTTGTATTGTTTTGTGGCGAATGGAATAAAATTGTAAGAATTGTAAGGAAATGGTTTGTACTAATTTAGAAAGGACGGGATTTGTTCGTAATCGTCACAACGAATTTGCGATTATAGTTGTGTTGAAATTGTACGGAAGGGTCTCGTGGCTCCCATTTCTTTAACATCTTTACCCATGGCCAGTCTCCAAAGCTGGCCGAGCAACTTTTCGTACAACACCGCGGGTAAGGAAAAAGAACGGTAACATTTTGGCGCCCAACGTGAGACCCTTATTTAGTCGGAATTAGGCATTTAATTAACCGGTTGGTAGTCGAGTGCTTTTATTTTTTTTTATATAAAGGCTCTTGTTTTCCCGTGTGGAAAACCTTGAATTATTTATCTGAGTACAAAAAAAGAGAACCTCCAGAACTAAACTATTTCCTTTTTTTGGAAGGAGATGAATAGGTTAAGCTCGGAAGAGCTTCGTTACGAGCTAGATGTTAGGGGACTCATAGGTAGTGATGTAGATGAGATGAGGAAGGTAGTGCGCACGGCTTTAAGTAGGGACTCTAGCTTCATTTTGCCTGAGTATCCGTTTAGCTTTGCAGAGGATCAAACAGCCATAAAATCCTAACTAGAAGCTAAAGTTGACGAATGAGTTTGTTGGTGACGAAAACTCCACACAATTTAAGAAGATTTCTGCTAAATCTAAGTGTGTTTTGAGGCGGTTGAGTAGGTCACAAGTTAGCACTCCCAAAGGGAACGGCTTCGTTTCTTATATCAGGCTTTAGGACACAAGGCAGTTCCGAGACCATAGAAATTTACGTCAGCGTAATGTTAGGACTATTTTCAAGGCTAAGTAAGACATGTACGGAGGAGGTGAAGCTAAAATGGATTCCCCCTTCTATCAGACGTAGATGGCCCTAGTCGAGATTTCTTTACTGGACCGATTAGAGGAAGTGGGACACCGACTGGAAGCGATGAGGTACTTGGTTGAGAGTTTTGCGGCACCACCATCCAGGCGAAATAATTCTCTACTAGAACCAGATTTAGCGTATGTAAACGTAAGAGAGTTTAGTCACTCTGATACCTCAAGTTCGACCCCTCACTTGTTTTCGATGTAGGCAACCAGGCCGCATCGCAGCCCAATGTCAGCAACCGGTTCGTTGTTATGGCTGCAGCAGGGATGGGGTTGACGTGGTTAGTGCACCCAACGTTCCTATTAAGGTGGAGAATTCGGTGCAGGTAATGGAAGTGCTTCTGATACCAATGTTACCGCATAGTCTGATTTTGGGTGCCGATTTTCGGGAATTGTTCTCAATAATACCGGATCTCAAAAATCGTGTTTGGGGCTTGAGGAAGTACTAAGGTGGAAGAAGGCGAAGACCTGGGTTCGCTTGTTCAACACGTCATTAAAACCAGTGCCCCACCTATCAAACAACGATACTATCCCGTTTCCCCATAGTGCAGCGACAGATTAATAGAGAAGTGGACGATATGCTGGAAGCCGGGGTCATAGAGCCATCTTCAAGTCCATGGTCGTCTCCAATTTTGTCAATCAACAAAAAGGGTGGGATATACCGATTTTGTGTGGACTTCCGTAAGCTCAACAAATACCATTCGTCTCTGCGACCCTTGACAAACTTCGAAATGCTAAATATCTTCCCTCGCTTGACATCAAGTCTACCTACTGGCAAATACCTATGGCCGAGACATCAAAAAAGTACTATTCCGGAAAGGGGCTGTATCAATTTCGCCGCATACCTTTTGGGCTACAGAACGCCCCAGCGACTTAGCAGCATTTTATTGATACAGTCATCGGAGGCGACCTTGAACCGAACGTCTTTGCGTACTTGGATGATGTCATAATTGTGACTGAAACTTATGAAAAGCATTTGGAAGTCTTGCGCATAGTGCTGCAGCGAATAAAGGAGGCCGGTCTTGTCTTGAGTCGTGACAAGTGCGAGCTTTGTAAGCCAGAGCTAAGGTACCTTATTTATGTCGTAAAGCGGAAAGGCCTTTTAGTGGATCCGGAAAAGGTTTAATGTATGGTTGAGTACCCACGGCCAGAGACCGTATCTGGAGTGCAAAAATTTGTCGGTATGGTGTCGTGGTATAGGCGTTTTGTTCACAACTTCTCGGATTTGATTGCCCCAATTACAGGGCTTCTCAAGAAGAAGCGCCGCTTTGAATGGAACGAGAGTTGCGAAAAAGCATTCTGCACGCTGAAAGAGAGGTTGATCTCAGTGCCAATACTCAAATGCACTGATTTCCGTTTACCCTTCACCGTACATATAGATGCCACCGGTTGTGGGATAGAAGTCGTTCTAACTCAAGAACAACCTGGTGAAGGCGGAAAGGTGATTAGCTATCTTAGCCGATCCTCGACAAGAACCGAAGGGAACTACTCCACTACGGAACGGGTATGTCTGTCGGGCTGTTATTTGGGTCGTGGAAAAGCTTCGTCCCTATTTAGAAGGTAGTAGTTTCACTGTAGTGACTGACCATCATTCGTTACTGTGGCTGAACAATTTGAAGGGCCCACAGGGTAGGCTGGCTCGATGGGCTGTCAAATTGCAGCAGTATGATTTTAAAATCATACACCGGAAAGGTAAGGATCATCTGGTCCCAGATGCTTTATCGAGGGTAAATGAAGAGTTGTCTTCAATATCCTTAGCTACGGCGGATTCGTGGTACCTTAAGATGTTGGAGGTGGTGAAAAGGGATGGGGAAAAATATCCAGACTGGAAACTGGAAGAGGGTAACCTGTTCAGGCGAGTACGAATGAGATATCCGAAGTTGATGACCCAGGGTGGTGAATGGAAACGAGTAGTTCCGATGGAAAGTCGGTCCGAAGAACTAAGGCAATGCCACGACGACATCTTGAGTGAGCACGGTGGTGTACAAAGGACGCTAGACAAGGTGGCGAGAAGCTACTATTGGCCGAAGCTAAAAACAAGTGTCACAAAGTACGTCCGTACATGTACAGTCTGTTAGACGGTGAAACCTGACCTACGGAAACCTGCAGGACTGATGACTTCGAGGTGTAACGTCAGCAGACCTTGGGAGATGTTATGCGTGGATTTTGTAGGACCGCTTCCCCAGTCTACTAAGGGGTATTGCTACATTTTGACGGTTGTCGACTTCTTCTCAAAATTTCCTTTGCTTTTCACGGTTAGAACAGCAGCAGCCAAATCCATAGGAGCTATTCTCGAAGAGCAAGTATTCTTAGTGTTTGGGGTACATAAATGGATTGTGTGAGACAATGAAGTGCAGTTTAAAAGCAAGGCAATGGCCGATTTGGCCGATGTCTATAAGGTCACACTGAATTTCACTGCCTTTTACTACACCCAAGCCAATCCGGCGGAGCGGTATAACCAAACGCTAAAGATAAAACTTCGTGCCTATGTTCCCGAGAATCACCGGAAATGGGATGAGCTTCTACCCAAAGTGGCGTGTGCCATTCGAACCTCAACACACGAAGTCCACAAGGAGTCACCATACTTCGTTTTGTTTAGGAGAGAGATGCCAGTTAGGGGTGATGGGTCTGAGGTTCCTTCAAATCGTTTTACCGCCGATCGCTCTTTTGATGTTCAGGCGTGGTCAAAAGTCTTAGGTGAAATAGCAGAAGACGTAAGGAATAGGATGCGCGTCGCAGATAGAAAATCGGGAAAATTGTACAACCTAAGGAGAAGAGACACTCAGTTCTTTCCGACGGATTTAGTTTTGAGAAGGAATTTCGTCTTATCCGATGCTGCGAATTATTTTACCGCAAAGCTTGGCCCAAGTATGTAGGTCCTTTTGAGGTTGTCCGAAGATTCTCTCCCTGGACGTACGAATTGGGGAAAAAAGTGGTAAAAAGGTAGGCGTTTGGGACTCAAAAAACTTAAAGCTATTTATTGATAAGGACGACCAACGGTAGCCTGTCTGCTTAGGGTAGAAGTACGAAAATCTTTCCATAGGAAGGGGGTGTATATTATGGTTTAGTTTTTGAAAGATCTTCATCCAGGTTGGTGTGAGAACTCACGCCATGGTCAGTGGGAGCATCGTCCCCATAGGTGGGGCTTGGCGTCAAGGTAGCTCGCACAGCTTCTGACTGGGGCGTCGTAGGTTCAATTCCCTCTGGAACCTTGTTCTTTTATTCTTTTTCATAGGTCATTTTCGCCGCGGTTCTCATTAAGGACATCTGATACAGCATGTGGAGATGTGCATGGTGAGAGCAGCGGAAAAATGGCCTGATCGGTGAAATGGGCTAAGAAAAACAAGCTATAAAATCTAATCCACGGCGAGGTGAGACTGTAGTTCGCTGAGGGAGATTTGAGAGGGTCAGTTGGTTCGAAACAGGCTGTGAGTGAAGTGGTATTAAGAACGCAGTGTCAAGTCTAGTAGTGCAGTGTAAGGAGCAGCAAAAAAAGAGTACAGTTGATTATTACATTATTACAGTAATTGAAACCCAGTTCGAGGAAACGTAAGATACTAAAGGCAAAATCGTGGTTGGAGTTGAAACGTGGGGAAAAAGAATTAATTGCTCGGTGCAAACTTTTATACGACGCGTATAGTAGTTAAACAGTTTTATCCAAGAGAAACATATACGGTCGGTGGGCGTGATAGCCAAGGCGCTTGATTATGGCGGAAGGGACGTATTCGACGACATCAACAGCAGCAGTTATGAAACGTCCGGATCAAGATGGTAAGGACTACCCATACGTCTAGGACGATGGTGAAGGTCGCTAAATGGGAGCAGAAAATAGCTTCACATCCCTAGCTGCCTCTGAGTCAGATGACGGAGAGAACGAGGTCGAAGCTATTAACAACAGCATCAAGCAGCTATAAGAGCAAAGCGAGTGGCAGGGAGGGAGATGGAGAAACATCAACAACTCCAGAACCCTTAGCAACAACAAAGTATAAACGTGGATCTACCACAAAAACAAAGACAGAAACAGCTGCTAAAACAACAACAAATGCAAAAACTGCACAGGAACTAAAAAAAAAAGACGAACAGCCACAGCAAAAGCACAAACAACAACAAGCACAGCTACAAAACTCGCAGAAGCATAAGCAGCAACTGCAGCAGAACCAGCAGCAGCAACAACGTCATCAGCAGCAGCAAAAGCAAAAGTAAGATACGAGTACCTCCAATCAACACATTTAAAATGGAGTTGAAAGATACTATAGAATTATGTAAGTCGGCCATAGGCAATAATTTTTTTATAAAAAGACTTAGTGTAGATAGGCACGCAATCCACTGCAATACAGTGGAGTGCTAATACAAAATTAAAAGTTTATTGAAGAATTCGACGACGGAGTTCTTCTCCTACACCCTGAAGGAGGAGAAGCTGCAAACAATGCTGCTGAGGGGGTTAGATCCGTCGACTGATCCGGAGGAGCTCCATGCACTGCTGAAAGAGAAAGAGTGCGAAGAGCTCAAATTCGTAGGGGTGAAGCCGTTTGTCACGGCTAGAGCTAAAAGCGAGAAGCGGCAACTGCATATTTTCCTGGTCCAGTTAAGTCCCACCAGCAATCTGGGATGGTTTAAGGTGTATTAAAGTCCTAGATTACCAGGTTGTACATCGGGAGAAATTAAAGAGAAGCGAAAACATTTTACAATGTGTAGGTTCGGGCACGCCGCGTCGAACTGCGACATGCAGCCTAGATGCGTGAAGTGCGGAAAGAACCACAAGTCCGAGGAATGCATTCTGGATAAGGACGAAGCGTCTGAAAAAAGCCAACTCTCTTGTGCTTTATGTAGGAACGCGGAACACACCGCAAATTATCGGGGTTGTCGCAAATTCCAGTAGTGGAAGTGAAACGTCCACCCGTGGATTTGCAAACTCCACCTGTTACTCTCCATGTTACCTACGGCCAAATGGCGGCAGGTAGGGAAAATACACAGAGAGTACCGGAAACACTACCTGACATGCTAGCTATTTTGCTCTCTATCCAGGGGCAGATGACTCAGCTACAACGTCAATTAACTGAACAGACCGCGCGGGTGGATCAAATATACGCGCTGCTGCCTGGCCTAACGCACCTTTTGCCGTAATGGGTACGTACGTGGCGGAGAAAACTCTAAAGAGCCTTGCTGTGAAGGTGAATTCACTGATTAGGTCTGACCGACGAGCCGCACTATTTAAGTTTCTTAACGACCAAGCCCCTGATGTGCTTGTGGTTAGCGAAACTAAGCTTACTAAGAGACACAAAATGAGGCACAGAAAATACAAAATAGTACGGAGAACCCGACCCAAGTCCATTCAGGCAGGTGGCGTTGCAATTTTCGTACGAAAAAGTATATATTTGAAAAGAGTTTACAGTGGTGTAGTACATAGGTTCCAGGTGCTGGTAGCATGTATCATGTATATCCCTCTCCGTAGTGGAAAGCGGTTGTACATGGTGTCTGTCTATGCACCTAAAGCTACTCAATCCATCTTAGTTATCTCAGAGCTCGAGACACTTTTTCGATTTCTGAGGCTGGAATTGGAAGACAACTATTTTATTATCGGCGGAGATTTCAACGCCAAACATTGTTATTGGGGAAATAATACACCAAATACTAGAGGAAACCTACTATTCAATTGGTGGCACAGCTTTTGACTGGGGCGTCGTAGGTTCAATTCCCTCTGGAACCTTGTTCTTTTATTCTTTTTCATAGGTCATTTTCGCCGCGGTTCTCATTAAGGACATCTGATACAGCGTGTGGAGATGTGCATGGTGAGAGCAGCGGAAAAATGGCCTGATCGGTGAAATGGGCTAAGAAAAACAAGCTATAAAATCTAATCCACGGAGAGGTGAGACTGTAGTTCGCTGAGGGAGATTTCAGAAGGTCAGTTGGTTCGAAACAGGCATTGAGTGAAGTGGTATTAAGAACGCAGTGTCAAGCCTAGTAGTGCAGTGTAAGGAGCAGCAAAAAAAGAGTACAGTTGATTATTACATTATTACAGTAATTGAAACCCAGTTCGAGGAAACGTAAGATACTAACGGCAAAATCGTGGAATTGGAAGACAACTATTTTATTATCGGCGGAGATTTCAACGCCAAACATTGTGATTGGAGAAATAATACACCAAATACTAGAGGAAACCTACTATTCAATTGGTGGGGTCAGCACAGTATCGACTCGGGCTTAAGGCGACGGATAGACCGTCGTTTTCCAGACCCGTATATTTGGATCTTATGCTGTTCGACTAACGAATACAACTGACATGCACTAACCAACAAACTACAAACTGTCTACGCACTTTCGTGTATGACAGTGACCATTGCGGTCTTAGCACCGGAATAACTGTTCCCAACGAAATTGCGGAATTGGATGAGTTTCTCCAAAGGCATTCCTACAATTATAGTAGGGTGCGTTGGACACACTTCACCAGAACACTGACTAGAGCACTCTCGTCGAATTCGCTCTACCCACCGTCCAACAGAAATCTGTCAAACGAGGAGATTGACAGGTATCTAAAACTAGTGGACGAGGCAATCAAACGAACAATGGACAAAACGATACCTCGGTACCAACGCACTGACGAAGAAGACTTATTTCGCAACGCAAATATTGCAGCACTTCATCGACATAAAAGTAGACTGCTGTCGAGACTAAAAACCTTGTACAGACAGTTTACTGACAGATATAATCCAGAGATCATGACACTGAGGTCGTCGATTAAAAGCCTCCAAACATTAATAAAGGAACGTTACAGAAATTCTGGGAGTTTGTATTGGAACAATAAAATCCGGGTTGTAAACACCAGCAACCCGAATATGTTCCAGCAAATAACTAAAATATTTCGGAGAAATAATCAGAACGACCTTCCATGTCCTAAAATCGCCCGATCTGGAGAATCGAGTCCTTGTGCACAAATTCTTCCTTCGAAATTAAATTGTGAATTGGCGATTCGAGAGTTTGGGTTGCACCCAGTTCAGTGACGAGAATATGGCAAATAATTTCATCACCTACGATAGGGTATTACCCCCGTTCATTTCGAAGGAAGAGCTCCAAATGATCTTCGAATCACTTAGAAGTAAGAAATCAGTGGGAACCGAAGAAATACCAAACATTGTGATTCGACATCTCCCTCTAGAAGCGGTGAACATTTATACCACCCTGTTTAATAATGCAATAAATAATTCACATTATCCAGCGCATTGGAAAACTGCGGTGGTACATCCCATCCCATAGTTCAACGTGAGAGCAAGTTTATTGGAAAAGATTCGGGTGTTTGAGTGGGCTTGTCTTCACTTATATAGAACACCAGAGTCTGAGTACATAAAATTCTATACTAATGAGGTCTTATACAATAGGGCGAACCTAATAAGAGTGGACAATATCGTCATTAAGTTAATTCGAAGACACGTTGCAATAGTAATGACCTCATCGAACAACATTATCTCCGGAGTTTACTACCCCAATTATATGTATCACGAGAGAGTTCGCTTTGACGGCTTTATTCCTCCAGAAGCGTTCCTCTATCTAGATAGCAATGGTCTGATCCAGGACAGATTGGCGGTGCCGCTAATCTGCCACGTTGCTCGAACATCTGCGGACAGGCGACTCAACTACGACAGATACGTCGAACATGGCAGTGCGGAGCGTCTCCGGTTCAGTAGGGCGGTAGGAAGTCGCTACATGAGGGATGTTGCTCGGCAGCACCAAAACTTTTGGTGGCTAATTGAAGGAGAGGATATAGATAGCTTCATCTGAGGCAAAACGGGTCAGTCTAATTTTTTTTTTAGGCATGGCCGGCTTACATAGTTTTAGGTAGGATTAAGTTAGTTTTAAGAAAACAAAAAAATTATAAAAAATAAATAAAAAATGAAAAAAAAAAGTATATACTGGGTGAGTTTTTTAACTTGAGACATCCAAATTACTCGAAAAATACGCGATATCGCGAAAAATGTTTCGGACAAAAGTCACAAGGTTCTGAAGGGGACATAAGATGGTGACCACGAGTTTGACCTTGAGCCCCATTTTCAAGGCTAAACGAAGGTCACTTTTAATTTTTTAATGGGAACACCTATTTTTTTGACAGATTCGTAATCTGCGTGAATAATTACAATTCTTTTACATGGAACACTTTTTTCAAAAGTGTGTTCGTCAGAGGACGCCATAAAATTTAAGACATCAAAATTACGCGAAAAGTACGAAATATCGCGAAAAATGTTTCTGACAAAGTCACAAGGTTCTGAAGGGGACATAAGATGGTGACTACGACCCATTTTCAAGGTCAAACGAAGGTCACTTTTGATTTTTCAAATGATAATTCCTGATTTTCATTGCTCAGTCGTATTGCTAGTAGGCTTGTCATTTGTTTTTACATACCGCGTTTAGCATAACCCAGAAACAACGACGTGGACGTAGCAGTATTTAGTTTCCTTCAGGGTGATTAATTAGAGTAGGTCCCCTTGCCTCCCCTTGCCTCATTGAATTCTTCCCATTTTGACGCTTATTTCCCGAGACTATTTCAACAAATGCTCGAAGATGTCTTGTCTTGTCTTGTCTATCCGCGCCCTAAATGAACCAACAGAACTGAGAAGTATTTCTGGCGAAATCTTCCGGAAAGCTTCAGTTATTCGTCTTTTCATGTCCTCACGTGTTGTTGGCTTTTTTCTGTAAACCTCACTTTTTAAGTAGCCCCACAAGAAGAAATCAAGTGACGTAAGATCAGGTGATCTAGCAGGCCATTGCCTCGGACCCTCTCGTCCGATCCAACGTTGATGGTAAACATTGTTTAATACGCCCCAGGCTACTTGGCAATAATGGGCTGGACAACCATCATGTTGAAACCCTATTGTTTGTCGCAACTCCAATGGCAGTTCTTCTAGTAATACTGGAAGCTGGTCCCACAAGAAGTTTGCATACTTTTCGCCATTCAAGTTGCTTTCAATAAAATATGGACCTATTAATTTATCCCCAATAATTCCCGCCCAAACATTAACATTTCAACGGTGCTGGCGTTCAACTTGTCGCAACAAAAAAGGGTTTTCGGTAGCCCAGTAATGCATATTATGTCGATTGACCGTACCGTGATTGGTGAAAGCCGACTCATCAGAGAATAACACCTTGGCGAAGAAAAGGGGGTCTCGTTCAATTTGTCTCGTTCGATTACATCGAAAGCTTCGAAACTTTGAAAAAATTAATAACTTCAGAACCAATCCTTAAATATCCTGATTTTCAAAACAAATTTACTCTAAATTTACTCTAAATTTACTCTAACGGATGCTTCTAATTACGCATTAGGTGCGGTCTTATCACAAGACAACCATCCGATATGCTATGCTAGTCGTACCCTTAACGACCACGAAACTCGTTACTCTAATATTGAAAAAGAGTTATTGGCCTTTGCGTGGGCGACAAAGTATTATACACCCTATTTGTATGGAAGAAAATTTATGATAAGGACTGACCATCGGCCTTTAATTTGGTTAAGCTCGCAACTTTGACATAGAATATGTTAAAAGAAAAAATTCACTACAGCGAAGATGTAAATGAAAATACCATGGATAACAACAATACGGAGATGGATCCACAATCTATGATAGCTACTGTTCATAGTGCAAAGGAAGACAGCAGTTACCATATTCCTGTTGTTAACTCTCCTGTTAACTTATACAAAACACAAATCATTTTAAATTCCATAAACGCTATAAGCAATCACAAAGTATATTACGAATTTGCTAAAAGAAGAATTGTTATCGAATTGAAAGAATTTAAAGAAGAATTTATTTTAGACTTGATGAAAAAATATTTCCCAGAAAAAGGTATAGTGGCTATTTACTCTATACACGATCATATGTTTGCACAATTTCAAGATGTTTACATTAAATACTTTAGTAGAAATAAATTTTTAAGAGTAATTAAGTTTAGTAAAATATTAGGTGACGTTACAGATGAAGAGATGTTAGCGGAACTTATTATTAAAACCCATAAATTATTAAACTATAGAGGCATTAATGAAACCTATTTAGAACTCAAAGATATTTATTATGCTCCAAAACTAAAAGAAACAATTCAACAGTTACTTAATAATTGCGAAATTTGTAACAAAGCAAAATACGATAGACAACCAAATAAGATTCCTTTTAAAGTTACCGATACTCCCGACAAACCAAATCAAATATTACACGTAGATATATGGTATGCAAACATAAACCTTATGTATGTAACTATAATCGATAAATTTACTAAACATGTAACAGTAGAAGAAATTAAACATAGAACGTAGATAAACTTACTTAATACACTTAAGAACAGGTTCTCATCGTGTGGTACTCCCAACAAAATAGTTAAAGACGGCGAGTCAGGTTTCTCATCAATTCTAGTCAAAGAATTGCTGAAGGAAAACAATGTCGAACTTCACATTACTACCCCTTATATGAAGACAGGTAACTCAGATATCGAGATTTCACTCCACTTTGAATGAACATATTCGCACATTCACAGCTGATGAGGGTAACAAAAATACTCTACACAATAAAGTTTTAAAAGCAGTTTAAAAGCTGAAATTGTAAAATTAGTTAGGACAAATAAGCAGAAATATATAGATAAACTTAACAAAAATAGAAAAGATATAGACCTTACAAAAGATAAACACTTATACTTAAAAAATAGAAATAACAATAAAATTAAGCCTTTATATAAGAAATCAGAAAATGAAGTAATTGATAAAGATCATGTAGAAGATGAAAAAGGAAGCAAGTTTCATAAGAGCCAAGTTAAAAAAATTTACAAATACGAAGGCAATTAATTTCAGATTTTGATGTTGACATTGACCATTACTACTACATGGACACAACGAATTGACGTTCGAGACCTAAACAATGGACAAGGATATGTAACAGTAAAGGACGAACAACTATAAATTATTACCGGATATAATAAAATTCTTCACAGCGTTAACACAACCGCATGGTCAAGTAGTTTAGAAATTATCGAACATAATATAAATAGACTTAATTATAAGAACACATATCCCACAATAGTACATAGCTTTAATTTATTAACCAAAGAGATAGAACGCCTTTTAGGACATCAGCATTACAAGGTCAAAAGAGGACTAATAAATATAGTTGACCAAGTACAAGTTAGTAATCACTTTAACGAAGTTATAAATAACATTACAAAACACATCAATAGACAACAGCTAGGAATAAAAAAAACAGTTATCTACACTAGGAAATGTAATTAATCAAGAGTTTTCTGAAATAGCTCATATGCAGCATATATTGTATTTCAAATCCAATATGATATACAGTTGTTGAGAGAACAAGTTAGAAAAGTTAAGAAAAACTTACTTCTTAGCAAATTAGGAGTTTTAGGTAAGGATATTCAGTCACCAAATGAAATATCTACTTTTAATATAACAATAAGCAAGCTAAAAGATATCAAAAGCAGTGTTATTATATACGACAATAAAGTAATTTTTGTTTTACTTATCCCAATTTATTCAAACGTTCAATTTTTTAATATACTTTTAGATTTTTTTAATTTAATTTAATTTAGGCCCGGGTCAACCCCGGACAGCTTTATTGTGCTTAATACAAGCATTGAACTTAAATACTATACTTATAAAACTAAAAATTTAATTGTTAGACCTGTGGAGTGGGGGTAGAGAGCGAAGGGAATAAAGGGCAATCTTAAGGGAGTGTTTGTTCAGGTGATAGTCAAAGATTGACTGGAATTTGTTCGCTTCGCGAAGGATTCGAGATAATGGTTCATGGTATCCGTAATTAGTTCGGTGGGAATTAACTCGGAAGAGAGGTACAGTTCTTAGATTACGTGGATTAACATTTAAGGAGATGCGTTCGTGGAGAGCCTCAGAGTCAATGTTACCATTTAAGAGCTGATGGACAAAAACTATATCACAAACTTCTCGTCGCGTAATGAGGGGTTGTAAGTTAATAAGTTTCAGTCGATTATGATAGGGGGGTAAATTGAATGGGTCAGACCAAGGAAGTCCCCGTAATGCGAACCGAAGGAACCTACGCTGTACCGATTCAATACGTGCAATTTGCGCAGAATAATATGGTGACCAGACTGGACTTGCATACTCGAGGAGGGGCCGAACAAATGTGGTGTAGAGTGCTTTAGCCACATATGGGTCGTCAAATTCCTTAGACCAGCGCTTAATGAAGCCAAGAGTCGAATTGGCTTTACTAATAATGCTATCTATGTGAGAGCGAAAGTTCAGTTCTCTATCATAGATAATGCCTAAATCGCGCATTTCGGTCACATTAGGAACAAGCTCGTTATTGATGAAATATGCACGAGAAAGAGTTGTATGACGTCTTCTAGTGAAAGTTAAAGCTGACATTTGTTAACATTTAACTCAAGAAAATTATGAAGACACCAAGTAGAAAATCGATTGAGATCATCTTGCAACAGAGAACAGTCAGAGGGAGACAATATGTGACGGAAGATTTTGATGTCGTCAGCATAGATGGAGATAAAAGAATTGTTAACGATGGTATCAACATCATTAATTGTTAATATAAATAACAAGGGACCAAGATGACTTCCTTGGGGAACACCCGAGGTGGCTTTGAAAGGTTTAGATAATGTAGACCTAAACAGGACACTGTAGTGTCTATCATCTAAGTATGAGGAAATCCACGTAACGAAATCTGATCGAAATCCAAGGGCGCAAAGTTTTAAAAGAATTACTTTATGCGAGACTTTATCGAAAGCTTTGCTGAAGTCGGTGGTTATTACATCTACTTCTTTGCCATCTTCTAATGCACATAGAGTATTTGATACAAATTCAATGAGATTAGTGGTAGTGGACCTGCCCTTAACAAATCCATGTTGGTTTCTTGAAATCACTGGTTTACAATAAAAAGACATAGCATCATAAATAATGCTCTCAAAGAGCTTGGGTATTGTGGAGAGCTTCGCAATAGGTCTGTAATTTAAGATTTCATCTTTATAGCCTTTTTTATGCAGAGGGATTATATATGAATTTTTCCAGGAATGGGGAAAGGCGCATTGAGATAAGGAAAGTCTGAACAAGGCAGTGAGAGGTTTTACCAAGTAGGCGGCGCACTTTTTTAGAACTATGGGGGGTACACCATCAGGTCCAGCGGAATATTCACTTTTTAGATTACCTATCTTTTCATCTACTAATGCCATTGAGATATCCACCGAAGTAAAGAATGTTTGTGGGCAGCTGTTCAAGTATGAGAAATAAGATAGATCAGGGTTTTGGATCTGGCAAGCAAACGATTGGCTAAAGAATTCGGCAAAGAAGTTTGCTATTCTTTGCGGATCATCAGACGATGAATTGTTGAACTTCATGGTGGAGGCATAACAGTCCGACTTTTTTTTAGAGTTGATAAACTGGAAAAAGCGTTTGGGATCAGAAATAAGACTATTATGCATGCGGCTTAAATAATTGGAATATAGTGATTCACATAGATCTGAAAATTGGGTATAAGCAAGGTGGTATTTATTATAATCCGCTTCAGAACGTGTACGAAGATAGGTGTGCCAAAGTTTATTTCTCTTATTTCGTATTGACCGGAGTTCCTTGTTATACCAAGGTGGGGATAACGATGGATTTTTTTGCGGTACAAAAGGAACAGACTGGGAAAAACAATCGAAGATGATATTGTAAAAAGAGGTAAGTGCATCATCAACGGGAATACTAGAGTTGAAGAGAAAATTAAAATTAGCTAGAACCAATGCCTAACAAAAACAATTTAGAATTAATAACCCCATGTAACGAATTTATAAGAGGTGATAATGTTAACTATAGATATATGAATCAGACACCTATAAAACTTAAAGATTTACAAATTATAAACGACAATTGTATATCTAAGATATTTGATAAAAATCCCATATGTAATTTCAAAGAAAATAAAGATGTAATAGTTAAACAAATACACGATAATATTATTATTAGCAAAAATATTCCATATACGCCAATTGTTCATAATTGTAATAATTTTACTTTTAATGTTATGGGAAACAACCTAATAAGATTTGAGAATTGTAAAACAGAAACAAATAATGTAAGATACGAAAATTTTATCGAATATGATAACTTTGTAATATCTAATTTTAATAATATTACAATTAATAAAATTGTGATGAACTTTTCCACAGAGGCAATTCACCTCAATAATATTGAAAACCGTAAATTAATTGAACTTATTAACTCAAGGATAAACGCGAGTTATGTACATCAAATTGCGTACATCAATAAGATATATATTACATACATACTTATAATACTCTCTTGTCAAAGTTGTGTTATACATACATATGTTACTCTTAATACTCTTTTGTCAAATTATTAAAGTGCTTGCTTTTCAAAATTCATTTATGATAACACTAAACCTCTTCTTGATAACATGCTTGCTTTTCACAACTTGTAAAATTAAACCATAAGCAAAACCGTGTGAGAACCAAATCTAAGCTTCCGTTCCCACAGTTTTCATACTTTGTTGACAAATTATAAATTGTGAATAAAATCAAAGATTCATTGTCATTTGTTGATTGTTGGTTGTAAAGAATGAAATAAAGTCGATTTTTTTTAAACTCCGAAGGAACGTTTTATTAATTGGCGCAGTCGGTAGGATACAAGTGTATCCATTTAAAATTAATCGGAATACGGGAGTGCGATATATTAAATGAATATTCAATACCAATAACGACGGTTTATCGTTATTCTTGTGGTTAGTGTGTGGACATTTAAAGACTGTACAAAGACTCTGGGTGATTGCAAGTGCATTTGTAACGACGGAAATCGTTATTTGAGAAAGTGATTCTCGTTAATGCAAGTGTTATTATAACGAAGGTTTATCGTGTCCAAGAAGTGTGCAGATCCTGACTCCTGGTGGTTTTCAAATCTTTAATTCCTGGAACCCACGGCTACAGAATGATAATGACTATAGTCATTTGCATGTAAGTCTGTTAATTGGTTAACATTCGTTCCTTTCTTCATCCTTTATAATCCTTATGCCCAAAAATATAATAAGTACAAATAAGATTCAAGAACCTTATTGTTCATCCTTAGATAGATTTGACGAATTTCAAAACAATTTTACAACTTTAGAATCGAATCGGTGCGAGTTCCTAGAGACAAATAATTTTTCAAAACTTAGTGCAATAGTAAAAACCAGTTTTCTAAATCTTTCCGAAATGAATTTAGATAGTTCAAGCTCAAGCGTAAACGCTAACGTTGTTACAAACGTTGGTAATAGGAACACAAGTAGTAGTCAATTAAGTAGTTTAGATATTAACAATATATTTAATGGCTTACGTATACCAGATGCCGTTAAAGATCTGCCAAATTTCGACGGTATCCCCCGTTCTCTCTATGATTTTATAACTAATGTAGAGGAAATTTTGAAGCTTATACTTCAGCTAGACGGCACATCATATGCTATCATTATATTACGAGCTATTAGAAACAAAATCATTGGCCAGTCCAATGAAGTGTTAAATATGTATGGGACTCCGATGGAATGGTAGCAAATACGAGCTAATCTAATTTTGCACTATTCAGATAAGCGGAATGAATCATCTTTGATTCGAGATTTGTATGGATTGAGACAAGACAATGATACTGTTGAGAGATTTTACTCAAAGATCATTGAGTTGTTGTCAACAATGACAAACCATATCCGTATACATGAAAAACAAATAGCTGTAATAGATGCAAAAAAGTCGCTGTATTCAGAAATGTGTTTAAATATATTTCTTATAGGATTAAAAGAACCATTTGGCTCAACAATCAGAGCCATGAGACCTGAAACCTTGGTGGAGGCATTCAATTATTATATCAAGGAACAAAACGCATACTACGAGTATTTAAAAAATACAAACCCGAAACAGATACATTATAAGATAAGTACATAGTTTTTCACAAAATCGGGAAAATTATGGGGAAGAATATCCCACATATGTGTTACGACCACCAACCTAATTTGGACCATTATACAATTGAAGAAATTCAAAATGATGAAGTTGCACAAGTTACTGTAAATGAAACAATACATGAGAATGAAATTGATGACAAAAATTTTCATTCCAATGCCTCGGAAAACAATACGGGTTCCTAGAAGTTAATCAACACGGTAGCAATCTTCTCCTTTACATAAATGTGACTTCACCCTTTGACCGACAACTAAAGTTTCTCATAGATACAGGAGCTTCTGCTAATTCTAAATATCATGAAAATATTAACACTGTTAAAATCACTACTGTTTTGAGTACACATGAACTCAATAAACAGATCACAATTCCGGTATTCTGTGAATTCAAGTCTAATGAACAGTTTACGTTTCTCTTATTTAAATTTCACAATTATTTTGATGGCCTGATAGGATTAGAAACATTAGCGAGATTAAATGCTTCAATAGACCTTAAAAATATATATGATACCAGCAAGATCCAAAATGTTGGTTACATTACCGGTCGATATCCAAAATGGCGAAATATACATCAAGCGAACAAAAATAAATGATTTTCTAGAAATACCTGAAGGAATATATACATCTGAAGAATGGTACAGTCAATTGGAGGTAATAAACAACTCTAATATGGAACAAAAATTATTTGTAGAATCGGTTGTTCTAAAGGTAGAAAAATTTAAAATTTCGAAGAATTTAATAATATAAATATTTGTCAAACTGACAATCAAATTGAACTTCTATCTGGAACCGACATAACTAAATTACTTCGGGTCGATCATCTTAATAACGAAGAAAAGAAATTGATTCTTAGACTGTGCAAACATTTTGATGATATTTTCTTCATAGAAGGGCAGAAGTTATCATTTTCCAACGTAATTAAACATCGTATACAAACAAAAGACGACGTTCCAATATATACGAAGTCCTATCGATATCCAGAGATACATAAAACAGAGGTACAGTCTCAAATTCAAAACCTATTGCAGTAAGGTATAATAAGACTTAGCTATTCCCCATGCAGTGGTCCCATATGGATCGTACCCAAAAAGCGAGACGCATCAGGTATTCAGAAATGGAGGCTTGTTGTCGACTATCGTAAAAAACGTTAACGAAAAAACGATAGACGATCGATATCCTTTACCTAATATAACGGAGATTCTCGATAAATTAGGGACATGCATGTATTTCACTACGTTAGATCTGGCCTCCGGCTTTCACCAGATCGAGGTAGATCCCAGAGACATTGAAAAAAGCGGTTGATCATGCACACTATGAGTACATTCGAATGCAAGAGCATATCGAAAATTTGGCAAAGGTCTTCTCAAAATTACGTGCAGCCAATCTAAAAATTCAATTAGATAAGTCAGAATTTTTACGTAAAGAAGTAGAGTTTCTTGGTCATGTAGTTACACCAGATAGTGTTAAGCCCAATCCCATTAAAATTCATGCAATAAAAAATTATCCGATACCCACTACTCAAAAGGAGATTAAGTCCTTCCTTGGCCTGCTAGGTTACTACAGAACATTTATTAAAGATTTTTCAAATATAACAAAACCATTGACTGAATGCTTAAAGAAAGGAAGAAGCATAACCCTCAACGACCGGATATATTAAGTAACGATCCACTATTACAATACCCTGATTTTAGTAAGAATTTTAATTTGACGACCGATGCTAGTAACGTTGCAATTGGTGCTGTTCTTAGTCAAGGCCCAATAGGATCTGACAAGCCAATCTGCTACGCCTCAAGAACTTTATCCCAAACAGAACAGAATTACAGCACAATAGAAAAGGAATTTTGGCCATAATTTGGTCTACTAAATATTTCCGCCCGTATCTGTTTGGTCGGAATATAACTGACCATAAACCCCTCGACTGGTTATTTTCATTAAAAGAACCGAATTCAAAATTAGTCAGATGGCGGTTAAGGTTAGAGGAGTTCGGTTATGAAATAGTATATAAAAAGGGCAAGGCCAATACAAATGCCGACGCACTCAGTCGTATCGAACTTAATCTTAATGAATCGTCTACTGATACAAATTCTCTTGCAACTTCCAATGTATCCTTACACAATAACGCTAATGATTTAGAAAACAGTTTAAGCTTGTCTACCATTCACTCTGCACATGAAAATCTCGACGACGGAATATATATTTCCGAAAGACCCCTCAACGAGTTTACGGAACAGTTGGTTTTGATTAAAACGAACTGCATTGTTAAGCCTTCCATGATTTATAACATCCTTTTCGAAACAAAACGTAGACGTATATTTAGGCAACCTGATATCCATAACGAAAAAATAATCGTATCAATCCTCAAGGAATATCTAAACGCCCATAAATTAACAGCCATTTATACAGACGATGATACTTTCAGAATAGTTCAAGAAGTATACTCCAAATACTTTGCTAATAGTAAAATGTTTAAATTAATACGAGGTATGGAAAAACTAAACGATATTACTAATACAGATCAACAGGACGCCCTTATAAATAAGTATCACATAGATAGCAACCACCGCGGCATTAATGAAACCTGTAATCACCTGAGCAGAACATCTTATTTCCCGAAAATGAAAGAGAAATTTATATATTTTTTTTCTTACAATCTAACTTAAACCTACCTAAATCCATTGATACTTTGACATCTGGTATCTTGGCAAACAACGTTTGCATTATATTTTGAAATATTTCAGGAGCGGACGAAATTCCAAATGGTAGGCGCTTGCAGCTATATCTTCCCCATGGAGTGGAGAATGTTAGTATCTTTTTCGTCCGTTCTGAAACATTTATTTGCCAGAATCCTCTCGCACAATCAAGAAGAGTGAAATATTTGGCACCACGGAGTTGTGCTGCTATTTCTTCGAAAGTATTCATAGGATGGTGATGCCTGAGTATGTTCTTGTTTAAAATTGTTGGGTCTATACATATTCGAATTTTATTGTTCTTCTGTACAATAACCATTGGTGATATTACTGGCATTGGTTCTTTAACTGGTTCAATAACATGCATTTTAACCATTTTGTCTATTTCATTTTTGACTGTGTCCATAATGTTAAAAGGTACTTTACGGGCCGGACATATGCTGAACTTAGGATTGTCGACCAAATCTATGTCGTATTCAAAATTATTTAGGCAACCGAGTCCTTCGTAAATTTACGGTATTTATTCTTTTGATTAAGTTTAATCTTTCGCATGCTTTAGTACCGAGAATTGGTTTCACGTCTTTTGCTACAATTTTGAACGCAATTCTGCATTCTGCTATTCTACAGCGGACAGTGGATTCTCCAAGAACTTTGATTTTTTCATTACCAAACGCTATTAGTTGCTTTACGCCGCTTGGGTTGATATGAAATCCATACTTTTCCAAAATTCTCTTTGGGAGGACATTGCATTGAGCTCCTGCGTCCAATTTTATTGCGTACTTGTCGTCGTTGATGTAAATTGTTTCTGTGAATTTGTCACTGTCGGTGTTATTGCAACTTTCGACAAAGCCTATAAATACTTCGCTTTCGCTTGTTGAAGAATTATTTTGGATTTCACAACTTTCCACTTTTCTGTGCGATTTGTTTTTGTTCGATTTTCTACACATTTTTTCGAAGTGGTTTTTCCATTACATTTTTTGCAAACATAGCGGAAGGCTGAATAACTGCGAATAGCATGTTTTTTACCGCAGTTTTGGCAGTCAAAGGATTTTGATGAAGTGCTTCTGTGCACTACATTGACGTCAGCAATTGTAGCTTGATGAATTTGAGCACTTTGTTTTTTGGCTATTTCTGTCGCTTGGCAGATGCCTAAAGCTTTTTCCAAAGAAACGTCTTCTGACAAAAGTTTTGTGCGCAAGGTTTCATTGCGAATTCCCAGAATCAATTGATCTCGCAGTAGGCTATTGGTAATTTTTTCGAATGCACAATTTTGAGCCTTTTAACCCTTTAGCGGTTACTTTTAAAACGTTCGCGACCCCGTTTTCTCCTTGTGATCGTAGGGAATCGTGGGCCTTCCGTCGGCCGTCCAATCAAGCGTAATATTTTGTTGATTAAATCTTGAGGTTGGCAACCCCTTTGGTGTCAAACGATTGTGATTTCTTGTGTATATACGACCTTTGTCATCCCCCCCCCCCTTTTTTTTACAAAAAATACACGTACTTAAATTCCCTATCAGGGAAAAGTCTATAATCGGTGTTTGTTTTATCTTGTTTTCCCGATTTTCCATAAAAATCGGGTGGCGTCCAATTACACATTGTTTACGTTTAGTTTCTCCCTTTGTCGACGCCCCCCGTACTGAGCAGCCGCTGTGCACAGCTTAGAACAAGCTGCTGGTTGTAATTCCGTTTATCTTGCGATTCCCTTTTGGGCTTGTTTCGGTTTCGCGTATTTTCTTTCACTCGTCTACCAACCACCATCCGTGTGGTTGCGGTTTTTTTTCTCCTCGTTTGATAGATTTGGTGTTCTTTTTGGTTGCCGGTAGCCCGGCACCCGTTTTACTATTAAGTATTTCAAATTTGGTTAAATTGCGGAATAATTTGTACTCCCCGGGAGCTGCAAAATAGTTATCTTCCAATTTCAGCCTTAGGAATCGAGAAAGTGTCTCGAGCTCTGAGATGAATAAGGTGAATTGAGCCTTAGGTGCATAGACAGACACCATGTAAAACCGCTTTCCAATACGGAGAGGGATATACACGATGCATGCTTCCAGCACCTGGAACCTACGTACTACACGACTGTATACTCTTTTCAAACGTATACCTTTTCGTACGAAAATTGCAACGCCTCCTCCCTGAATGGAGTTGGGTCGGTTTCTTCGTACTATTTTGTATCTTCTGTGCCTCAATTTGTGGTTTTGGTAAGCTTAGTTTCGCTAACCAAAAGCACATCAGGGGCTAGGTCTTTAAGCAACTTAAATAGTACGGCTCGTCGTTCGAACCTAATCAGTGAATTCACATTCACAGCAAGGACCTTCAGGGTTTGCTCCGGCACGTACGTACCCATTACAGCAAAAGGTGCGTTAGGCCAGGCAGCAGTGCGTATACTTGATCCACCCGCGCGGTCTGTTCAGTTAAATGACGTTGTAGCTGACCCATTTGCCCCTGGATAGAGAGCAAGATAGCTAGCATGTCAGGTACAGGTTCAGGTGCTCTGGGCGCTTGGGCCTGAGAAGCAGCCTTCGCTTGCTGTACCGTATTTCCCTACCTGCCGCCATTTGGGTGTAGGTAACATGGGGAGTAACGACTGGAGTTTGCAAATGCACGAGTGGACGTTTCACTTTCACTTTCTGCACTTTCTGCTGCCGGGCCAGATTTATTCTTTTGATGTACTGGAATTTGGGACAACCCCGATAATTTGGAGTTGTCTTTTTTCAGACGCTCCGTCCTTACCCAGGTCGCATTCCTCAGACTTGTGGTTGTTTCCACATTGTAAAATGTTTTCGCTCCTCTTTAATTTTTCCCAGTGTACAACCTGGTACTCCAGGACTTTAATACTCCTTAGACCATCCAGATTCCTGGTGGGACTTAGCTGGACCAGGAAAATCGGCAGTTGCCATTTCTCCCTTTTGGCTCTAGCCGTGACAAACGGCTTAACCCCCACGAATTTGAGTCCTTCGCACTCTTTCTCTTTCAGCAGTGCAAGGATCTACCGGATCTTCGCTCTAAAACCAAGCTGTTCTACGTCAATCCCATGCTCTTCCCTTTGATATTTACGCAATGACTAAAACCAATCTTATTCCCGATATAAAGAACCAGGAATTGTTCGCGCTACTTCTAATGTTTGTCGCGACGGCGATTCTACCCGCTCAAATGATGATTCCCTCTATTGAGGTATCCTACTGGCGATCCACAGACTAAAGTCTGTGACAAATCTGCGGTTTATCTAACTACATGAGCAGGTAATTAGACCTTATTTTCATAACAGATTAATTCCTCAGTCTCACTTTGTCCCCTATCTCTCTCAACAATATATAAATGATGAGTTATCCATTTTTTATAAAAAAATATTTAATTATTTTTCCCTTTATGTTCCGTTTTCCCACCTTAAAACATCATTTACTAGTGCTCACTAGTATAATAGTAAGCTTCGTTCCTTACGAAATAAGAGAAACAAGTTATGGGCTCTTCTCCTGCATACCAGACCTTTTCCGACTATTCCAACTATCTTGGTGCTTATCTTCATTTCACCGAACTTTACGATTCCCTTAACAATGCGCAAGTCAACCTTATAAACGACCGCAAGTTGACCCTTACACGACGAGCTATATACATCACCCTCAACGACTATAGCCCCAACTCATTCAATAGCCGCTACCACCGAAGCCCCCGATCAACCCTCTACGATATATGCAACTTCGATCACCAATCCGGTCCCAAGACCATTGCCAATAATTAGGGCTTTTGGGACAACCTAGACTCTCCCTGAATGAACCAACAGAACTCAAAAATTAAATAAAATGAATCTTGAAGCCACCAAAAAACCAGAACTGTCTACTTTCTTCCTCCAAGCTGCCCAACATCACGCAAGCCTGTCCTGGATCAAAGCCCTTTCTAGGAAGAAATTTGGTATACCATACAAGATGTCAAATAGACGTATACCCACTAAATACGATTATATGTTCAAATCATCAGACGGCATACCAATCTCGGAAAAGATAGTCATCAACCAATGGAAGGATATAGTAGATAATAAGTTTACTAATAAAAGAAAAAATAGCCCCCACAATACTGCCCTATCCCATCAACATCCCGACCCAAACTGGTCGTTTTCATCCAAAAAGAACACCAAGGTCGCGACATCAAATCGTCTCCCTCCCCTCACCAAACCTTCAAGACGCTTCAAAACAGAGTTTCATTTAACCTTGCTCCTGCGCCTTCTACCCAAGTTCCAACTAACCTTGCCGCATCAGACAAATATAGTAATGTTATTAGCTCCCATATACTAAACCCAACCACCCCTTCCTCATCTTCATCTACCAATCCCCCTGATCCAACCCCGCTCACTAGTCAGGATTCTAGTTCCGGGGTGCTTGACCAACCTGTCCCTTCTTCATCCGCTCGTTCTCTTAATTCGCCTGCCCCCGATTCTCACCCGAAATACCTTGACCCACTCCTTCCACTAACTGTGCAATTTACTAAACAATTTTCTGATTTGAATGATGACAGTTTATGTAGTATCTCGTTTGAGAGACCGCCGCATTTATGAAAATGTTCGGCTCTACCTTGCACGACAAACCAAACTCCGTTTGTATTGATGGCATAACCAAAATCAACATTATGGTTTCGATTGAACGAGAAGGTCTTCCTATTAAGCCAGTAGAATTGATGCAAATTTTCGTTCGCAACCATGGGAGTTTCGACATCTCTTTCGACGAAGTTCATAATGATCTTTCTACACTGTCTTCGCATGTCAGCTCTAAACGTCTTTCCCACTTGCAAAGAACTCGTTCAAATTTTAAAAACTATTACAGTTCCTAACAAATTGAATTCTCTATCCTCCAGTCCACAATGCCTGCCCACTTACTACCCAAATGTAAGAGGCTTGCGCTCTAAAATCTCCGCCGTATATCTCAATTCTCAAAAATTTCCCTATGACCTAATTGTTCTTACTGAAACAAATCTAATTCCTGACATTAAAAACCATGAGCTTTTTGCTCCAAATTTCCACGTTTTTCCAAAAGATGGTTTTGAAAGAGCTAATAATCCCTATGGCCGAGGTTTTTTATTAGCAATCCGGAACTGTTTTCACGCGGCTCCTGTCGATATTCTCCACACTGGCAACTTTGATTTAGTGCGAGTATGTGTCAACATTACGCTCCCCAAACGCTGTCTTTACGTACTTTGTTGTTACATTCACCCATCTCAACCAATTGAGTCTTACCGATCTGTAGATTTTTTGACTGATGATGCATAACCTGAAGATTGTAGGAGATTTCAACCCCCCTCACCTTAAATGGGAACCTTCCGATAGTTCATCTCATTTCATCTCTCTTAGTTTGAAATATAAATATTGATGATGGACTGCCTAACCAACTCAAGTCTACATCAGATTAGTGGAATACCTAATACAATGAACAGACAACTCGACCTTGTCTTCACATCCGATTGAGATAACTGTTTATAGGAGTGGTCATCTTCTTTCTACCCTACACGCCTTCATCCCTCCCTTGTCAATTATATACTCATATGAAAATGGCAACACATGTGTCGATTCGGAAAATTCATTCTCATTTGACTTCCGTAGAACCGACTTTAACAAACTTAAAAACCTAATCAGCAACATTAACTTTGACTTTATTGGTGAGACAACTAACATTGATCTTGCCCTATCAACGTTCTATTCGTTAATTTTCTCCTGCTTTGCCCAATCGGTTCCGTATACCTTCCGAAAGGACTGCATACTTGCTCCTCCCTGGTACAACAATGAGTTGCGCTCTCTCCGTAATAACAGAAACAAGTTGTGGCACAAATTCTTAAGAACTCGATCTGATTCCGACTACAGTAATTATCGATCGGTATACAATCGTTTTTCTGAGCTTTGTGTGTCTCTTTACCTTGAGTGCCTCTACCGCATGCAATTTAGCTTAGTCTCGGACCCTAAACGCTTCTACCAACTTGTTAATACCAAAAAGAAAGTCAGACAGCTACCCATCTACTCTTAAATTTCTTAGTGAATCTTCTGCCGACCCAAAAACCATTGCAAATTTCTTTGCCTGTCATTTTAACAAATCTTTTTCTAAGAAAACAGCTGAACTCGATCCTAGTTACTTTAGCCATATGAGAAACTATCCCGAGACATCATCCATCTCGCTAAATATAACAACAACTTTGGTATCTGGAAACATTACCAAACTTAAAGATGATTTTTCGTCCGGCCCTGATGGCCTTCCGGCTATTGTAATAAAAGAGTGTGTTACAAATCTCGATCCTCCCCTTGATGCCCTATTTAACTTGTCTGTCTCAGCAGGTACTTTCCTTTTCCTATGGAAGGAATCTTACATCATCCCTATTCATAAAAAAGTACGTAAGGCGATAATTATAGGCCCATAGCAAAACTCTCTTGCATACCCAAACTTTTTGAAAGCATAGTCTATCAACAACTGCTTCCGTACTCCAGGCCAACTATCTGCACAATTCAGCATGGTTTCATAAAAGGTAAATCAACGACCACTAACCTAACAGAGTTCGTCTCGGGACGAACGCTTCTTGCTTTAGAAGACGGTGATGAAATCGATTCAATTTCCACTAATTTCAGCAAGGCATTCGATAAAATTTCTCGCCAACTTATCATAACTAAAAAAAACTTGGCTTTTCCCCTCATTTTGTGGCATGGACCAAATCCTATTTAGAAGACCGAGAATACAGGGTAATATTTAGATCTTCAGTATCCGACCCCATTAAAGCAACATCTGGTGCCCCTTAGGGTAGTCACCTTGGTACAGAATTAACGATATAAATATCATTTTAACGAATTCTAATCTTTCTATTTTAGCTGATGACATGAGAATTTCCAAAGTCATCTCATTGCCTTCTGACTCCCATTGCCTGCAAGTTGACTTGAATAATAAGTTTTCGGTATGGTGCAAGAAAAACTTTTTGGAGCTTAGTGTCAACAAATGCCAAGCGATAACCTATTCCCACAAACGTCTACCTTCCCCTTCAAGAAACTACTTCATATGCGATGAGCCTATTCTTTCTACTACCCAAGTACGGGATCTAGGAATAATTTATGACAGAAAATTGAATTTCACATATTGACAGCATTATAAATAAAGCTAACTCTACAGTTGGATATATCAAACGCTGGTCGAAAGAATTTTCCAATCCTTATGTTACAAAGTCCTTGTACATTACTTTTGTAAGGCCTCTTCTTGAATATTGCAACTAAGTTTGGTCACCCTATAAACTAATCCACATTCAAAGAATAGAAGCAGTCCAACGCAGGTTTATCCGTTTGGCACTTCGTGGTCTACCTCGGGCCGATCCGTATGGATTACCCCCGTCGTGAATTCGCTGATGTACTTACTGACTGGAAATACCGACTGCTCGAGAATAACGCAAAATATTACATTCACTCCCAATCCCCGTAATCTAAGATCTGTACCACTCTTCCTGATCCGAACTCACCGCACCAACTACGGTCACTTTGAACCCATATGAACTATGGTACAATTGCTAAACTCTCCTATATACCAAAATCTCTTCGAAAGTATTGTGTATGAAGCTCCAAGCTTCCAATGCAAATCGCTTATTTCCCCTAGACAACATGGCTTCCTAAAGGGTAGGTCAACAACCACAAATCTCGTTGAATTCGTATCATTTGCCCTCTCTGTCCTAGAGAATAGCAACGAAGTCGATGTAGTTGCAACTTATTCAGCAAAGCCTTCGATAAAATCTCGCATTAATTAATACTGTTCAAATTGTCTGCCCTCGGCTTTGAACCTATACTGCTCAAATGGATACCCTCTTACCTCGAAAATCATTTTAATTATTAAAAGTGTTCGTTTTAGGTCAGCCCACTCGGCTCCATTTTTGACCACGGTCCAGAAGGCAGCCATCTCGGTCTCCTTAGTTTTATTTTAACCATAAATGATCTCGATAGGATCATCAAACACTCTTCTTTCTCCCTTTACGCCGACGACACCAAATATTTCAAAACCATTTCCTCTCCCACTACTCCTTCAAGAGGACCTTGATAGTTTTTCGATCTGGTGCCTCAAAAATTGTTTATAACTTAATTTCCCCAAATGCAAATCCACCACCTATTCAAATAAGCGTCACCAATCTCCTCCCCGACTCTACCTTCTCCACAACCAATCTACCTCCTCCTTGGCATTTTGTGTGATAGGGAGCTCAATTTCTGTTTACATATGGATGGTCCAAAGAATTCACCAACCCATAAGGGACCAGGTCCCTCTTTACCTTTGTTCGCCCCCTCCTACAATACGCCAGTCAAGTATGGTCCCCATATCATTCGAGAATCGAAAGCATCCAGCGCCGTTTTCTTCGATTTGCTCTTCGAGGTATGCCCTGGGACGATCCTTTTATTCTGCTCCCCTATTAAAACCATGTCAACCTTATTAACTTAAACACCCTTGAGGAACGCAGAGGTGCAGCCGACTTTCTCTTCATTGATCGACTAATTTCAGGTCATGCTGAATGCGCCCATACACAGCTCTATTTTCGTCAACACTAACCCTCGTAATCTAAACACCCCTCGTCTCTTCTACCTACCAAGCCACCACACCTCATATGGCGCGAAAGAACCAATCTCCCGTATGCTACGAAAAATCAATTCAAACCCTACCGTTTTTAACTTCCACCGCACCACTCCCTAACTCAAATCCGTTCTCCTTCACCACTCAAGCAAACCTTAGTTTTAAGGTTAATGGCCAAAAGACAATGTCGCGTTCGGGCGCGCGTGCTTTGAAATGCTTCATACACGCTTTATATCGAACTTACGGTAACTTGCGTCAAGAGCACGAACTCGAAAATTGCAATGCGGAATGTCACTTCGACGTTGAGCTGACAGATAAAGTATTGTTTCCTCAAATTTCAAATACATGAATTCTTTGCACGAGGTAGAGTAGAAATGTACTCTTAGTATTTATATTAAAATATTATTAGGAGAAATAACTTCACAAACAATGTATTTTAATATTTACATAAATAAATTAAAGAAAAAACAACAAATGCATGTAAGATAATGAAAAGATTAACGATTTAATTCATTACTTTATTGATTTTGCGATAAAGAAAAAGTTATTCAAAATAATACAAAAAAAGAGTAAATGGGTTTGATGTTGCTTCGTCGGCTTTCACGTATAGACACCCCCGCTATTGCTCTTCTTCTCGCCTACTTGTCGCTTCGTCACTGGATGCGGACTCAGGGGAATGCAAATCAGCATCTCACACTCGGCTGTCTTGGCTGTTGATTGGATAATCATCATCTTCACTGGGAACGTAAGACCACATTTTAATTTTATTGACGCTTGTTGATGTATTTTCTGGACCTTCGTGTTCGCCTACCTTCAGGACATCAAAACGATCGTGGTCCAAAACTTTGACTATTTGGTATGGTCCCAAAAACTTTTAACGAATTTTGAGACCCACGCCAAACTTTCTATGGCAACTAGATCTCCAAGCTTGTACGCCCGTGCAGCTTTACGACCTTTATTGTAGGACTTTTGGTTATCGGCTTGCGTTTTTAATAAGCTCTTCCT
Source organism: Volucella bombylans (assembly GCA_949129095.1). Lineage (NCBI taxonomy): Eukaryota > Metazoa > Arthropoda > Insecta > Diptera > Syrphidae > Volucella > Volucella bombylans. Next base: position 58,116,217 of record OX422141.1, read on the forward strand.
GCAGTGCATTCCTCTGTTCTTGAAACTCGATCGGCAACCCTCTTCTATCCTTTGTCGAATGTTTGGATCCTCACACACCTTCATTTCAAATCCTTTCAACAGTTTAATTGGCGATGTGTTAATTGAACGTTGATAGGTTGAATTCAAACAAATCTGTACATCTTTAACCTCCTTGTACCACTTGCCCGGCGCTTGGAGGGTTAACTTCGTCAAAACTGGGATCACAATACGATTAATTCTTTCTATCTGCCTATTGCCTCGAGGAACTCCTACGGTGATGTGAACCAGCCCAATCTGTTCTCGTTGACAATACTCCGTAAATTCCTTGCTAATGTAAGCTCCTCCTCTATCCACTACTATTCTGCTAAAGTTTTCAAAGGTTTCCCACACTATTTGCAGTTTTTTTATTACTTCTGCTTCCGAAAGAGTTTTAACAGGGAACAACCAGACGAATTTGGTGAAACCATCTATTATTGACAGTAAATAGCGATACTCCTTACCTTTTGCCACCATTGGTCCTAAGTGATCCATATGGAAAGTGTTTAAAGGTAGTTCACCCTTAGGGATTTGAAGTAAAACTATTCTTTTCTGTCCCAGTTTTTCTCCGCTAGCATGCAGGGAACACAGCATTCGATAAATTTTTCGATTTTTCATTTGGAAAATAAAACTCCTTCATGAGTAGCTCCTTTATTTTCCTTGCTGCAAAGTGGCCCATTTCGTGCGTTTTTCGGACGACTTCTATCTGCATATCATGTGGTGCAACAAACTTCTTAGCCCCATCAACATCTTTGTAAAGCATACCACGCTCCACAACGCAACGACTCCTGGAATCTCCGGTAACGGTTTCAAACAATGCATTAAGGTTCGAATCATTGCGTTGTGCATGCCTTATTTTTTCCAGAAACGATTGGACAACGGCTTAAAGCATCAACGTGACCTAATCTGGACCCGTTCCTGTGCTCCACTGTATACTCGTACTCCTCCAACAGCATTGCCCACCGTGCGACCCTTGACTGCAAGTACTTGTTCTTTAATGACAACTCAAATGCTTTACAATCAGTTACCAACTTAAAAGGCTGCCCCTAATATACGAGTACCCAGAATTTTGTAACAGCTTCCACCACAACGGGTGCCTCAAACTCATTGCTCTGCTGGCGATGTCTTCCGGCTCATGTAATAAACTGGATGAAGCAAGATGTCATCTAATGAGATCTGTAGGAGAACTACTCCGTAGCCTGCACTCGACCCATCCGTGTGCACTTCTGTTGTAGCACCGTGCCGGTAAATTGAAAGAATAGGTTTGCATCAAAGACTTTCCTTAAGTAATTTAAAAGCATATAGTTGCGATTGTCCGCAAATGAAGCTATGAACTTCCTAAAATATCCCACTAATCCAAGGAAACTCTGCAACTGCTTTATATTTCTGGGCTCTGGAAAATTCCTAACAGCTTTCGTTTTTAGTGGTGATGGACTAATCGTAGCCTTTGCAACTATATGCCCTAAATATTAAATTCTGCGTTCCATAATCTGGCATTTCTTCAACTTTATTACCAACCCATATTTGGCTCCCACCACTAAGACTCGAGCTAATCTCCTCTTTTAAAATTCTAGCTGGTTAAGCAAATCGTCGAATAAATTCGAACAATCCTCTGAGCGATTTCTTCTCGATAAACATGATTGACGTATTTTTGAAAAACAGCCAGCGAATTTTTCATACCGAATGGAGCCTTGTTGAATTCCAAATGTCTGCTAAATGTTGAAAACGCAGTGTACTTCTTTGAATCCTCATCTACATCCACATGAAAGGACCCGTTGTCCAGGTCGATTTTCGTAAAGTATTCACCATCCTCCAAATTGTCGATCTGATCCTTTATCAGCGGCAAAGGGAATGGGTCGCGTATAATCTTCTTGTTCATTGGCCTGAAGTCGACGCACAGACGGTAAGAAGAATCCATCTTCTTCACTAGAACGATTGGACCGAAGATCTTTCATGAATGACTCTGGCTGTTTGTCCACGAACCGATTTTCGAGTGGAGCGAGACGCCTATGATACTGCCACACTTGTACCTCGTCAGATACGATTATTTTGATCATAGTTGGACTACATGCTACTTTCTTTCGACTGTAATTTATAACTAATCTCTCTACTTCTAGTCTTACTGCTGTATCGATATTCTTTAAATTAACCTCTAAATCCTTATTTGAATTAATGTCGATTTGCGACAGCAAACAGCAAGGTTCCTCCTAGTGGGAGACACTTACTTTAAGTACAACGCCATCTTTGTCGATCGTGACTTCAACTGTGTCCAAAATATCTCTTCCGATAATAATGTCGTACGTCATGCAACTATTGTTTACAATGAAGCAACTTTTGTTTTTAAAGCTTACTTGGTCAATTGAAACGTCGGCACTTATAAATCCTTTAGCGCATAACATGCTCCCCAGACCCGTGATTGGCATCTGATGTTCACTTTCTTTGACTTAATTGTCACTGCCCGTATCAACCAGGTTAGTTTAGTTTAAAACTAAATGCATTTTATTTTCTTAATCACTAATTCTTACATACTAACAAAAAATGCTTAAATGCTAGCTTAAAATTACTTAACAATCTTATACTAACTTACTAGCCTGTGTGGGGCACTCTAACCTACTTTCAATTCTTATAACCATGTCTTTCGATTTTATTTACATTTTTTTTACAGATATTTATTTACTATACTTAAAGCTAAGAAAAAAAATTGTTAACAAAAACTTAGCATATGGACATAATTTTTTATTTTTTGTAAAACTTATTGTCTAACTTAAAATAAACCTTAGCCTACCTAACCCACATACACAATACACACATACACGCGCATAGACATTATACACAATTAAATACATACGTTGCTATATACCTTTGTATATACCAATGTATGTATATATTTCTTAAATGCTAACCTAAACCTATGCAAGCTGGCCATCGCTATTAACAGAGAAAACAGATGAGTCAGCTCTGCCTCATTAGTGAGGCTGGTCCGTAATTGACGGAACCAACAACGAGACATCTTCTCCATCATTCAACCACCAGAGATGCTGGTGCTGCCGAACAACATCCCTCTTATCGCGATTTCCCACCGCCCTACTAAACCTGAGACGATCCACACTGCCGTGTGCGACGTCTCTGTTGTAGTTGAGTCGCCTGTCTCCAGCTGTCTGGGCGACATGAAAGATTAACGGGACCGCTGATCTATCCTGGATCAACCCTATCTGATCAAGGTAGAGGAATGCTTCCGGTGGAACGAAGCCGTCAGATCGCACACTCTTGTGGTAAAGGTAATTGGGGTATTAAGCCCCAGGTATCAGGTTATTCGTCGAGGTCATAGCTCTTGCAATGTGCCTTCGAGTCAGCTTAATTACGAAGTTGTCCACTCGTATTAGCTTCGCCCTATTGTAAAGGACCTCATTAGGATACAATTTTTTGTACTCCGACACTGGTGTTCTGTACAGAAGCGAAGGCAAGCCCCAAGGCAAGCCCTCTCAAATACCCGAATCTTTTCCATTAAGCTTGCTCGTACATTGAACCACACGGGACACCCAAATGCTAGCATGGATCTGATAAGGGCAATGTAGCAGATTACGTTTACCCTCGCATCGAGTTGGCTGCTATAAAACAGTCTCTTTGTAAGGGCAAAAGCGCCTTTAGCTCCGGCCAGAGCAGCATCTACATTTTTGCCAAAATACAGAAACTGATCTAGCCAGATCCCAAGGTATCTGACTACATTTCGACAGGCAAGAGGCTGCCCGTGTTGTCCAATGATCGAGAACTTACGCCAACGGCGTCATAAAGAGAATGGTTTCCGACTTCTGAAAGTTGATTTTCAACTTCCAGTCATCGCAAAATCGTCTTATCTTATCGAAATCACGCTGTAAGAGAGTATTAATAACCTCGATTTTTGGACCTGTTCTGTATACTATCAAATCGTCTGCGTACGCAATAGTATGGGGAAGTGAACCTATCAAGTCGCTTGTATAAATGTTGAATAGGATCGGCGAATTGACTGCGCCATTTTTAATTTGAAATATTCCAACAGAAGTCACATCACCATTTTTCACGATGAACTGTCTGTTGGTTAGCATATTATAAAAAATGTATAAGAGTGGTTTACTGATCCCCAACCCAGTCAGCTTTAAAAAAAAACCCTCTAACCATACGGTGTCGAAGGCCTTCTCCAAGTCAACAAGGCAGGCACCAGTACATTGGTTTTTGCCAATTGCCAATTGGATATCGGAAACCAGTTTAGACGCGGCATGTGAGATATCATGTCCCGCCTTAAAACCGAATTTATTATCCGGGACTATATGTTTGTCCTCAACCCACCTAGTCAGAGCTCTATTGATTACTTTTTCAAACACCTTACTGATATTCGGAAGGAGACCTATCGACCGGAGATTCGCCGGATTGGATATATTCTTTCCCTTTTTGGGGACAGGTTGAACCACCGCCGTTTTCCAATGCGCTGGATAATGTGCATTATTCATTGCATTATTAAACAGGGTGGTGTAAATGTCCACGGCTTCTAGAGGAAGATGTCGAAGCACGATGTTCGGAATACCATCGGTCCCCACTGATTTCTTAACTCTGATTGTGTCGAAGATCTCATGGAGCCCTTCCTTCGAAATGAATGGAGGTAGGTCATCCTCTCTGGCAATGACATTATTTTCCATATTTTCGTCGCTAAACCGCGTGAAGCCACAGCCCTCGGTTCGCCAAATCAGTGGCCTTGTATACTACCTGGAAAGTCGCCCCTATGGCCTCAACCTTCTCCTGTGGATCCTCGATCACAAATAAGTCGTCATCGTCAGCGGCTTAATTTGGATCAATAAATACTATTGTGAGTAACCGTTCGTTGTCTGTTGTCTGGGCTATTTTAAGACACTGAAGGTCGTTTTGATTTTTTCTCCGAAATAGTTTATTTATTTGCGGAAACATATTCGGGTTGCTGGTGTTTACAGCCCGAACCTTGTTGTTCCAATATAAACTTACAGAAATTCTGTAATTCTCTTTTATTAACGTTTGAAGATTTTTAATTGACGACTTCAGTGTCCTAATCTCAGGGTCTTGTCTGTCAGTTAACTGTCTGTACAAGTTTTTAAGTCTTGACAGCAGCCAACTTTTCTGTCGGTTTAGTGCATCAATAGTAGGATTGCGGAACAGATCTTCGTTAGTTGTACGTCGATACTGCGGTATTGTGGCATCCATAGTCTTTTTAATTGTCTTGTCCATTTGTTTTAGGTACTTGTCGATCTCCTCGTTTGACAAATTCCTATTGGACGGTGGATGGAAGCTGTTTGAAGAGAGTGCTCTTATCAAGGTTGCAGAGAAGCGTTTCCATAGAGTCTTACTGTAGTTGTAAGAATATCTTTGGACAAACTCCTCCAATTTCTCAATTTCGTTGGGAACTGTAATTTCGGTGCTAAAACTCAATGGTCGCTATCATACACGAATGTGCGCAGACAGTTTAATGTTTGTAAATTCGTACCTGTCAGTCGTATATGTTCGTCGTACAGCAGTAGATTCAAATAAGACTCGCCTCCACGTTTGGATCTGGGCCGATTTCTTCTTCCAACAATATAATTGTTGTACTTCAGTTTGTGCGTATCGGTTAGCTTGGTTTTGCTAGCGAAAAGCACATCCGGAGTTTGGTCTTGTAGTAATTTAAATATCGCGGCCCTTCGCTCGATCCTAATCAGTGAATTAACATTCTCCGCAAGGACCTTCAAAGTTTGCTCCACCATGTGCGTACCCATTACGACATGTGTTGTGCTAGTCGCGGCAGCAGCGCGTAGATATGGTCCACCCGCTTGGCCTGTTCTTGCACCTGAGCCATCTGGCCTTGGATTGCGAGCAAGATGGCCAGCATGTTAGGTTGTTGCTCTCAGCATTGACGCCGGAGAAGCAACAGTCACTTGCAGTACCGTAGCCCCCCCACCTGACGCCATTTGGGCGTAGGAAATTTGGGACGTGACGGCTGGTGTTTGAAACCCAACAGGTGAACGTTTGACCTCTACCTTCTGCTGCCGAGCCAGTTTTGCTTTTTTTCTCCACTGTATTACGGTGGATGGCATGGCGATCGTTCCCCAATCGCTTAATATTAAAATTACTACCAATGACCAACTTACACAGGTCCTTGATTGCATTCACCTCCAATTTATAGGTGTTGATAGGAGGCACCTTCTCCTTCTTCTTCGTCTGTTGCTGCTGCTGATCTTGTTGTTGTTGCTGGTGTTTCTTTTGCTTTTGTTGGTGTTGATGTTGTTGTAGCACTTGTGCTACTCGAAGCCTCACCCGATATCTCAGCCGATCCCGCTATTGGCACAGCGGGCCACTCTCCCAAATCCATCACGTGGATTTGTATTAAGCCAATACTTTTTTAATACAAATTGTATTTTTAAATGAATTAAAAGAAAAAAAAACTTTCGGAGAGGCTGGGAAGCCAACCTACAGCCCCGAGATTTATTGTCCGAGTCTCTACCACTTCGGCTACCGAACACTTGAAAATTTGTTGTTTAACACTCTATTTTATTTTTTTTCCATACAGCTGAACACGAAATGCGAAATGCGTCTGATCTCCGCTGAGGTCTATGAACGACCGACCGTATCAACCAGGGCTTCCACTTGAATGCCACACATCCCAATCACTTTGCACTTTTTTTTTGCTGACCAGATGAACACTCGGTTCTTTTCTGTCAAAATTCTTCCCGCACACGAAACTTTTATGTCCGAAAAAGTCATATTTAAAACATTTTTGACCATGGCCTTTATCTGAACAACTATGGAACCCGTATTTCTTACTGTCACAATTGAACAACTCCGGCCGTTTATTTTCACTGTATTTTTATCAAAGCAATCACTCTTGACAAGTGTATTTGCCGCACTTTTCTCCGTTTGTCGGTCTTTCATTATTTCATAAACTTTCTTGAGCTCTTTTACACTTTTGGCTTCGTAAAGCACCAGTTTATTCGTTTCGGAATCTTCAATTCCATCAATCGCGTAATCGGTTAGAGCCGTGTCTTCTACTTCGCCTATTGCTATTTCCATTAAACCGTATAAAAACTCGCGACAACTTTCGTTATGTAATTTTTTCCGCCCCCGCAACTGTTTGTGAATATCGGCTGAACTAACTCCTTCTTGAAATTCGGAAATCAGACATTCAACGTATCTGCGTATGATTTGCGCTTTAGCTCGTAATTAGCAAATAATTTTGCAGAGCCGCACAACAAACTTTTGCACCATGAGTACTTCTTAACTTCATCCCAACAGAAAATCTCAGCCTGCTCTTCAAAATTATCAATCCACTTTTTAATTTGGCACTTATTATCTCCACTGAATGGCTGTATCATATTTTCTATTAGAAACGCACTTAAATTATTTTCAAAGTCAGTTGCATTCGAATTATATTGAAATTCCCGAAACTGTTCCTCTTCGCACGGCTGCCCATTTTAACGCCTTACCGCAACAACCACCACTAACTAGGTACAGCACACCACCGAATGTTCTTTGTTTAGCCGACGACAACTTAGTCCACGAGTCTTATCAACTTTTTTTTTGTAATATCCGCTGTTCTAGGATTAACTTTCGCTTTTTCACTGCTCCACTTCTTTTGACACAACTTCACCAAGCTTACAGATTTAAACGGTTAACTTTTTTGTTTCTTTGAGCTAAACCACTAACTCCACTTCTTATCTACTCTAAACACAGATTTGCAATGAGTGCATCAACCCAAAACAAACGCTACTGTACTTTGTTGTTTTTCTTTTTACACTAATTTGTCTTTAGCCATCTACTAATTTAGTAAATTAATTGCTTTTGAATTTATTTTTCTCACAATCCCGGTTGAGCCCCCAAAAAAGATTAATGGTTTAGTTCGTTATTTTATTGAATTTGCGATAAAGAAAAAATTATTCAAAATAATATAAATAAAAAATGAACTTTAAATATGAACTAAAAAGAAAATTAATTTTATTTTTTCTTTATTTATTTGTTAAATTTCCAAATGGAGTATTTCTGAAGTACGAGTATTTATTATTTTATGTTGTTTTAATAAAATATTTTAAGGTGCATATTGAATAGACAGCATTATTTCATCTCGAATAGCTCCTGCAGCTGCTTCGCTAGTAACACCTTGCTCGTCATTGACTTCATTAATTTGTTCTGCATTCGAATCAATTTGTGGAACTTCAAATTCTACTTTAAATTGTTGGCTTACATTATGTAGTATACAACAGGCATTGATAGTTTTCGTAGCTTTTTCTGGACTGTAGTGTAGTCCTCGAGCAGAAAGTAGACAGCGAAACTTGTTTTTAACAACCCAATGGTTCTTTCAATGATGTTCCTTGCCATTGCATGCGTTGTATTAAATTGAGCTTCCGGACTTCCACTTTCAGCCATGCGAAAAGGTGTTATCAGGGTTGTTTGCAATCGGTACCCGGCGTCGCCTAAAAAATTAATTGATATCAACCGAAATAGTTTTAAAAATTTGCAGGTATTCGAGTACAACCTAAAATCCACGAATTGAGTTGACTATTTGTTTGTAAAAACTCTTTGTAGTCACTCATATTCCAAATAAAAGAATCATGATTTGAGGCAGGTTTTCTTGCGTCTACATAGCGGAGTGTTCATTTAAAACTATTAAAACTATTTAACTTTTATCTGTAATTGCGATTCAATTACTTACCATCATAACATTTAAGCTATAATATCCTTTTCTGTTCAAATATAGAAGCTGGAGATCCTTTTTGGGAGATAAAATATGAACATGTGTCACGTCTACACACCCGATTATTCCGGGAAAACCAGTCTTCTGATAAAAATATAGTTTCGATTCACTCTGTTCCTTTTCTGACAATTGGGCTTTTATCAATTTTGGACTTAAATGATCATATAGCACTCTCAGTACTTCCGTTATAACCACTGAGAATGTCGGAATGCTAGCCCTACATTGAGGTCATTTCCACTACACTTTTGGTAACTTCCTTCGGATAAAAATCGAAGTGCAGTAGCTAATTTTAAAATTGGTGGAATTGATGACGAACGGATAATCTCTTTCAAGAAATCCTTCACTTCATCCAGAATGTAAGAAAACGCTTCCTTATGCAGCCGAAAATAGCTAATAAATCTGTAAGCCCAAAATACGTTTGGAAGTTTTAAATTTTCAATATTTTACTTGGCATTTGGAAGTACTAAAGGGTTAGAACTATCACGGATTTGTTTTCTTATGCGCGCAACATCAACAATATCGTCCTCATACTCGTCATCGAAAAATAAATCGAAAGTAGTTTCCATTTTTCCTTTTTTATTGTAATTTATAAAAAAAAAAAATCACAAAATTATTGCAATTTATAAAAAAAAAACTCACAAAATTGTCACTTTCATTTTTCAATTTCCGTAAATTAAGTTGGCTGCATTAGCTCAACTGAAAATGGTTGTATTCCGTAATACCGCAAATTAGTTAGGTTGTTCCAAAGTTGAGTTGTCTCGATGACAACACAACTGAGTTGAGTTGTGTACTGTAATAAGGGTATTAATCTCAATTGCTCTTTCAAAGCATAAAGCATTATATAGAGTTGAAGGCTGCTTCGGTACTTTTTTCCGTTTCAGAATTTTGGCTCCGTCTGTGTGAATTGGTGAACTGTGTGCTTCGCAGATTTCTGGGAGGAGACTCTCTTCGATTGTGTAAAAACCTCTTTCTGTCAGAATATTTTTGATTCGAGTAGTTCGAAATGATCTAAGACTTGTTCTTATTGCCGCGTGGTAGCATTTTAGATGCGAAAATAGTTTTGGTTGTGTTGATGAGGGTGTTAGTATGAATATAGCTATTGCGTGATGCCAGATAATTTAAGATATTCTGTCTAGTATCTATTTTTTTTAATTCTATACAAATTGTTTTGAAATTAAATTTATTATCAAACAATATTCCTAAGATATTTAAATAGCTAATATTTTCTATTTGTATATTTTGCACTTCAGTATCAAAACTTAAACAATTCAGTTTTCTGTAGATGTGCAGATGTTTGTTTTTATTTAAAGATATTTTTGCTCCAGACTGGATGCACCAGTTGCAAATGTCTTTAAATTTTATAATTATATCACTAATGTCATTATATGCACTTATAAAAAAAATAACCAACATCGGAGATCGTTGTGGTAAACCATTATTCATTTTATGCAATTTTCAGAAATAGTTCTTAACTTTCGATCTAAAAGATCTATTTTTTAAAAATGCTTTAATAAAGTGGAACATTTTTCGACCAATATTCCATTTGATTAATTTGTTTAAGATAACGTGGATTCCTATATGTTCAAATGCTTTCTGAAAGTCAATTGAAACTATTGAGACATGGTTTTTACATGACAGAACTGTAACTATTTGTGTCAGTTGGGTGTTTATTAGGTTTTAGAATGGGAACTATGGTAGCGGTTTTCCATGTATGTGGACCAACCACATATGTAAAAATATTGTTAAATAATAACGGTATACGTTTCTTAATTTGGAATGGCGTGTTTTTGATTATCGGATACGATATTCGATCGTACCCAGGTGTTTTCCCTTTGACTGATTTTGGGCAGCTTTCGAATCCGAGTAAATTAAAAGGTAGTCCCAATTGCCTTGTAGACAAAGATAGGTTACAAGTGGTAACGTTATGGTTCCATGCTGCAAGTTTGCTCAAAATTTAGGAGAGAAATTTAAACAGCTACAATAAGCGGACCAGTATTTGGCAAAGTGTTCAGCAACCACGCTTGAATCCGTTAGAGATTCGGAGTTAGTGTGTATAATTTTTATCTTATATCTGCACATGTTTTTTAGCTTGTCGTGTTAGGATTTAGTTTTGAGGTGAATTTTTGGAAACTTTCAATCTTGGAAGCCTTGGCTTTTATACGAAATAATGCATTGGCTTTCCGATAATTGATAAGGTTTTTTTCATTAGGATACTTTCTAAGGATTTTCCATAAATCACTTCCCGCAGAGCAGCGATTTCAAGGTTTCACCAGGGGACTATGGTTTTTACTGTTTTGATTGACCGCTAACCGCAGTCCTTTACTTAATAACTCTGCCTCATTGTTGACGTTTGTGGATTGTGGTTTTTTGCAAAAAAAAATAATCAATGGCCTTTAATCGGAAAAGATTCCAGTCGGCGCGGTCGGTTAAAAATTTAGGAATTGGCTTAGAGTAAATTTTGTTGCTTTTGAGATTAATGTTGATTATTATGGGGAAGTCGTCGCTGTCGTGGAGAAAATCCAATGTGTCCCAGGAGCTGTTAGGTAAAATTTGAGGAGATACGTGAGGTCAACGTGCATAGGAGTACTATGGGTAGAGAAGGTGTAGGCCTTCCGTCGTTAAGAAGGGAGAGGTTTGAATTTATTAAGAAGTTCTCAACTACTTTGCCCCTTGTATTTGAAGTTAGGGAACTCCAGAGAGGGTTGAAATCGCCAGTGAGGATTATTGCGGAGTTCACTGAACTTAAAGTATCTTCTAAGTAGAATTCCAACTCCTTGTTTTGCGATTGAACTTAAATTATGAAAATATTCTGAGTATTGTTTTGGAACTTTAACCCGAATATTATCGTAAATGTGAGTTTCCTATAGAGAAATTATGTGTCGTTTGTACTCTTTTATTAATAGCTCAAGTTCATTATAGTAATTGAGATATCCTTTCAGACTCCACTGAAGAATTTTGAGGATTGTTTGAGCTGTCCTGGAAGGATTATGTGCAGTATAAGAGACCTTATACTGTAAAAAATTGTTAGAGTGTAAAATTGTTTGATAATTTGAATGATTCAATATTTAAATGACAGAATCAGTATTCGGAGAACCGATTAAATGATTAGATGTCTTCATCACAATCCTTTTCGGAAAATTTTTCAGTATCGATGATCATGGATGGAGTTGATTCGGTTGTGCGTGTTAAGATAGTTTTGGAGTATGAGTTTAAAGTGTTATATGTGTGTGTAGGGATGAGAGTCATATTATAATTAGATGAAGAGTGAAAATTGGAATTCATTGTTTATAGGAGAAGTATGTGTGATTGTTGAGAGAGTGCTTTTGTTTGGCAGTGAGTTGGATGTTTTTGGTGTTATGCAAGGTTTTTTTTTCATGGGTAGGTGTGAAATCTTCATAGACACTATAAACCCGGTGCTCATATTAGTGTGAGATTCTTAATCACTAAAAAACGCCTCCCTTCTTGTCGACTACAACTAAATTACATTATCAAGTAGTTTCCGTTTCAAATAATATTCGCGTGGGGCAGGTAGCTTTCCAGTAAAAGTACCTGCTAGTACTGTTATTATATGCGGATAGTTCTTATCGCACCAGATCGAACGGTCTCGTTCCTTGTAATCGACCCACTAAGTTTGTCTCGTCCAGAATTTGGAGTATTTTATTATTACAATGACCATGAAGACGAATACGGAGTTTGCGAGTAAAGTTCATTATTTCATCCTCGACGGTCACTATTCCTAAGTCTCTGTGGATACCACTGATATACCGTGGGGCGTTCAGGATTTCTCTTAGAACTTTGTTTTGAGAGGTTTGGAGAATATTTCGCTTGCTTGATTTAGTACAACTCCAAAGTTGTATACCATACCTGCATACAGGTTTTAGCACTTGCTTATAGATGAGCAGTTTGTTATGTATGCTTAACTTGGAATGCTTTCCTAGTGGCCAATAAATTCGTCTGAATTTGTTTTCAAGTTCATCACGTTTCTTTTTAACATGCAGCTTCCATTTCAGTTTTACATCTAATGTCATTCCTAGATACTTTACTTCATTTGCATATGGTATTTGTACCGAGTTAATGAAAAAGGGAAGGTTGTTTATTTTCCGGTAAGTGAAATTAACATGAATAGATTTGGACTCGTTGAGAACAATTCGGCAAATCTTTTTCCACTCGTAGATTTTATCCAAAGCCATTTTTAGGTTTCCAGTAGCTAACTCGACTGAATTATCTGTAGCGAGCATAGCCGTATCGTCCACGAACGCGGCTACTATGGTACCTAATTGTTCCGGTATGTCTCGAGTATAAATTAACACGAACAATTCTGTTTTCCAGGTTCGATTCCAGACTCGTATGCAGTTTTCTCGGAAGAACCTGACTATGCTTAAAATTCAAGCCTTCGTGCCATACCTTATCGAAAGCTTGAGACACGTCAAGAAAAACGCTAGAACATATCTTTTTCCCATCTAAGGCTTTCTCAATTTCATTCGTAATTCTATAAGCCTGGCCAATTGGGAAGTGCTTAGTTCTAAAACCGAATTGATGCCCAGGAATTAGACGTCTCTCTTCAATGATCGGTTGCAAGCGCTTCAATAGGAGTTCTTCAAACATTTTAGATATTAACGGCAGAAGCGATATGGGTCTGTAGAACTTTTTTTCATTTAGAGATTTGCCTGCTTTAGGAACCATTATAACTTCGGCAACATTTAGTTGCCGGATTTAGTGCGTTTGTCTATTTTATTTGCGGAACATTGCACACAACGGCGTCTTTGTGCTGTAACTTCTGGCATATGGTCTCCGACGTTTAGCATATGTTTTTTTTTTTTTTTTTTGATGGACGACCAGAACTGTGCCTCCTCTTTAGTGTTCTTGATTTCTCCTTTCCGACATCTATCATCTGCTCAGCCAAAGGAACGAGAAACTGTAGAAGTTCAAACTTTTTATGGTGTAATTCTGAGTATACTGTGGAAGCATTTACAACAGCTATGTTCAGAATCTTGAAGAAAACTTTTATCCACCATTTACCAGATCTTCGGCCCAAATCATAGGTAGAAATTTTTTGGTCAGCTAGATCCACGCCTCCCATTATATCATTATATCTTTTTATCGCAACAGGTATAGGAACTTCAATTTAATTTCCGTCTTTCATTTTACGTAGACCATTGGCGATTTTTGGTGAGTGGCAGTTTGACAAAACTATAACCTCCTTCGAATCGATCCACTTTGCCGCTAAAATTCCACCATTGCTGATTTTGAGTTCAACCTCGTATTTTTCCATTTTACTAGCAAATATTGGTAGATTTTTTCTCGATTTTATCACTGTTCCAACTGCAGCATAGTCAAGTTTTTATAATAGCAGAGTGCTAGTGAAAAATCGATCCATTGCAATCATTACATCCGGCTCTCGGATCGTACTGCGAAGCTTTTTTACAACTCTCTCCCCAAGAGTTCCTTCTGAGAACGTCTCCTCCTTTCCAGCATATATATTCAAGTCATAAGTATAACCTGTTTTCGCGTCACATCTCATCCAAATTTTTATACCTCTCTTTATGGGTTTCAACGGTTGATACTGCTTCAAAGAAGACTTACCTTTGAACTTTGTCATGCTTTCATCTATGGATTGGAAAGGTGAATCTGTTCTTTGAGCTCGAAATATTGATTTTAGACAATTTACCAATTCTTCGATATAATAAAGCTTTGAATAATCTGCAGGTTTGGACGGATAGTTAACATATAATTTTGACATCAAAAGCTGAAATCTATTTCTCGATATAGCATTTTTAATTGCAACATTACCAAGAGATGTATTCACGCTCCAATAGTCTTGCATTTTAGGTAATCTATTGTAGCTCATAACAAGGCAAACACCACGAAAAGATAGAATTTCGTGCGGGTCAATCCTGGGGAACTTCTTACCCGATTTCTTTTTCAAAACATAAATCCTTTTACTCGTACGATTATACCGAAACTCGGATGCACCTGACTCAAGGGATAGGCTTACGTCCGAGTAACCGACCTACTAACTTTCCCGACCCTTGTAACCCAAAATAATAGGACCCTTTTGGGGTCAATCCAGACAGATTAGTAGGTGGGGTGTCCACAGCATGTTTTACCTTAGTGCTACGGGTATTATATGTTTTTTCATAATGATTATGAGCCGTGTTTAGTTTTTCCCTGAGGTACGAGCGCAAGATATTCATTTTCGCTGGCTTTGGTATCAGATTAAGCTCAGAGTTATTTATACCTCCCAGGTATCTTAAAATCGTGTAGTCGCTAGCATGTTTGATCATGCGCTGGCCGAAAAGCGCTTCGTAAGGTGACATCTTAATTGCGGAGTGTACGGCAGATCATAGTGCGCTACCAATCTGTGGCAGCTGTAAATCCAAGTTTGACTGACTTTCATCGATATATGAACGAATCGCAGCTAGGATCGATCTATCGACGCGCTCACTGTCATTTGCTTGTGGTGAATAGGAAGCTGTTTTTGTATGTTTAACACCATATGGCTTAATAAAATTTTCAAATTCTTTACTGAAAAAGTGCTTCCCATTATCCGACAGTATTGTTTCAGGCACACCAAACATTAGGAAAATGTGGTCGCGCACGAATCTCAACGCAGTTTCGGATGTGGCTCTTCTAAGGGCTTTTACTAGAACAAACTTCGTCAGTTGATCTGGAGCAACAATAATGTGGGTGTAACCTAGCTTCGACCGCTGATAAGGACTTAAAAAATCAATGTAGATGTGCTGAAAAGGTCTTTCTATTACGAATGCATTACCCATCGGTGCTCTCAAGATTGTATTAGGTGCTTTTGTTTTTTTTGTATACGTCACATTCGGAAATAAATTTCGTAACCTGGGTAGCCATGTTAGGCCAATATAGGTAGATTATTGTTTAGTACTGTCGGAATCCATAACTTCCAGGTCATTTCATCTAGAATGGATTACTTGGTCTATGAAAAACTCTCTTATACACGAAACCGTCTGAGACCAGAAGGTCAGGTAACTGATATTTGTTCTTTTCTACATTTTCCGCGATACGATGGTATTCTTCTGATTGGAAAGCGGAATCCTATAGATCAATGTGCATTATGTCGGTTACATTTTTAGAGATCGGAGGAGAAGGTTTTATAGCTTCCACCTCGTAAATGCGCGATACCGCTTCGGGTACGACATTTAAGCTACATTTACGGTGCTCAATCTTAAAGGTATATCCTTGAAGCTCTAGGCTCCAGAGTGCTAAACGTCCTTTGAAATTTTTCAAACTCATAAGCCACTTCAGACTTGCATGATCTGTGATGACTTTAAACTGATACCCTTCCACGTAAATTTTTCGATACCCATTACCGATGCTAAGCATTCTCGCTCCGTATGTTTGTTTAGTTTATGAGAATAGAAATAAATTGGCTTTTCCGCACCAGTTTCATCCTCCTGACATAGCACAGCGCCTATTCCAGTCGAAGAGGCATCCCAGATTATTAAGAACTGTTTGCTGAAATCAGGATTAGCCAAAACTGGTGCGGTGGTCAATATCTCTTTAATTGCATTGAATGATTCCATCGCTTTTTCGCTCAAATTAAACTTCACGCCTTTCTTAAGAGTGTCTGACCGGTGTGATGCTTGCGATGAGAAATTCGGCACGAA
The DNA here is from genome assembly GCA_949129095.1 of Volucella bombylans. NCBI lineage: Eukaryota > Metazoa > Arthropoda > Insecta > Diptera > Syrphidae > Volucella > Volucella bombylans. The sequence continues at coordinate 58,132,612 of OX422141.1, forward strand.
TCTTCGATACCAGCCTGCTAAGCCTAGAAATCGTCTTACTTGACGTACAGTCGTTGGTACTGGAAAATCTTTTATTGTCGTGACTTTGCAGTCATTCACCTTAAGAATTCCATTTCCTACAATAAAGCCTAAGTACCGGAGTTCTCTATAGCAAAATTTGGATTTCTCAACATTTATAGTCAAACCTGCATTTTGTAATTTAGCAGCAACAAGATTAAGAAGCCTAAGGTTCTCTTCGAAAGTGCGAGAGAAGATCATCAAGTCATCCAAATAGACAAATACTTGTTGTCTTAATTCGTGGGGAATGATTTTATCCATAAATCTGCAAAGACGTTGAGGCGCGTTGCATAGACCAAAAGGCATTATTTTGAATTGGTATAATGGTCTGCCTGGGACGGTAAATGCAGTCTTTTCCCTTGATTTTTTTTCTAATGGTATTTGCCAAAAGGCATCCTTTAGATCCACGCTGGAGATGAAGAATGTATCTGTAAGACGTCCTAGCAATCCTTCTATATGAGGCAGTGGATATGCGTCCTTTTTAGTGACCTTGTTAAGCTTTCGAACATCCAAGCACATACGGTTCTTATCAGGTTTTCTTACAAGAACAACAGGAGAACTCCATGAACTTGAACTTTCTTCAATCACGTCCAAAGCTAGCATTCGCTCTAATTGAGCATACAAAAGAGCCTGTATTGCCGGGGATATGGGATAATGACGTTGTTTTATGGGTAGCGCATCTGCAGTATCGATGATATGTTCTTCCAAATTGGTTTTCCCTAAGTCAATTTTGGCAAATGATGGAAACAAACGTATAGCATTGTCTAATATTTTGTATTCCTCGTCGGTCAATTCATGGGCAAGCGATAGTACTTTTCTTATGAATGTCATGGATCACGTCCCGTCCCAAGGAAATGCTTTCGAGGTCGAGAACTCTATCTGATATTTGCAAAATTACATTGGGTGCTATATTAAATTTCTGCCAGAAATCCTCGCCAAGGTAGAGGTCTTTAGTCAATGACGGGACGACATATAGGATGATTTCCTCAACCTGACTTTTGTATGCAATCACATTTAATTACACCAATAATTTCTTGTTTCTCACTATCAGCGGTTGAAACTGCTGAAGAAAACTTTTTAAAGGCAATATTATGTTTTCGTAAGAATTCTATACCCCTATCCACTATCCAGTAGACCTAACCAATCTTTACCGAAAATTCTTACCATGGCACACCCTTAGGGTCTGATGAGTTTTGCAGGTTGGTTGCCGCAACCGCTCGGTACAACTTTTTTTCATGCCAAATTGCTTTCGAAGCGTTTGTACTTTCGTTGGTTTTGCTGGATTTACAAAGATTTGATTTCTCGCCTCATTGTAAGCCTGAATTCATTGATGTAGAGTCTTATTCGGAGGGCAACTGTATCTTTCGTCCATATCTGTTAAGCAAGGAGGAATTGGGGGACGTTTCACAATAGAGAACAACTGAGAGGGTTCTGTCTTGCCTATTGTTTTGCCGGGTTGAGGTTTCTGGAACAATTCTTCCCGGTCGAAAGATTGCTCTTCGGGTAGTTTCCCGAACAAAGTTGGCAATGTGGAATTGTGGTATTTTCCCGACCACACTTGAAGCAAAACAATGCACGCTGAGGGGTTGGACAATCGAAGAATGTATGCCTCGGTTCCTTGCAATTCCAGCATTTCAGGGGATTCATATTTTTCTGGCGATAATACATGGCTTCGACTTGTACTTCTGACGTACAAGAAGTATCTTCGACCCTGATTTCAATTTCGTTCAGGTTACGACGGAGTGGAGGAGCGTATTGCAAACGTTGCCTTTGTGCGTCGTGTTCGTACACAAACTTTTCGATAGTACGGCATACATGTATCATTTCGGGGAAACTATGGGTATTAAATGTGATTAGGTGTTCACCTACTTTCCGTTTAACATTTGCCTTTATAAGTTCTATAAGTTCCTGACTTGATTTTGGAATGCGTAACCGAGAATTGAGTTGCAGCAACTCACCAGAAAAGTCGTCGAATGGTTCTGTTGAACCTTGTTTTCTGTCGGACATTCTTCGTGACAGCTCAAAATCTGACTCCAAACTGCGATATTGCTCAATCAGAGCAAGCCGAAGAGTAGACCAATTGACCGAAGGATTTCTCCTGAGCTAAATCCCGAACCAAGTTTCCACTGGCCCTGATATGAAATTTTCAACAATGGCTACCCAAGTTACATTATAACAATTTTTGAGTCTTTCAAGACGAGACAAGAAGTCATCTACAGTCATTTTCTTGCTGTCAAATTTAATTCCCCATTTATGGTAATAAGGAAATTTAACGACTGAATTCGAAGTGTTACCTGCTGGGAGGGAGTTTTCTGGACGAGGGGTTGAATCGCTTAGATTAATATTCCCGAACTGACGCAAAAAGTTATCTACGTTATTACTCTGAGCCATGTGTACTGGATACACAATAGGGGTAGTGACAAGTGGGATATTTTGCTGAGGGACTGCAGGTCGATCAACAAATTCTGGCGGCTGTCTATTCACTTCATAAATAGGGCTGTGATTAGTTGGTCGCATATCCGTTGGTATTTCGCGAGTAGGAAGAGGCACTACCGGCGGCTGGGTGGGAGTAGGTGCGGCTAGTATTGAGCGTAGCTTCGCCTCAATTCGTCGCTCCATCTTTAAACTGTGTTTCTCTAATGTCTCTTTTAAGAACCGACGTTCTTTTACTCGAGTTTGGCCGAGTGTAGCTGATATAATGTTTTGTATGTATTCGTGTTGAGTATAAGGTGGAGAATCGTTCGTTCTATGAGCTTCGCCTGAAGTGTTTGTTGCATTATTTACAGCGGTTTCGGACATTGGCTCTAAAGAAAGCGAACAACCTGCCTGCGAATGTAATGGAGCGTTCGTATTAATACTCCTTTGAACACATTCTGCCATATTTGTCTCTTTTTGGTGTCCTTTGCTTAATGTACCTTTACTACGAGTGGAGTATCCACCGAAAGATGTAGTTGGTAGCTTTGATCCAGGGCTAGACATACTACAGAAACAAAATTTCAAACTTCGGCCTTATCTCAATAAGTTCTTATTCCTTATGCAGAGAAAAACGAATAAATTTTCTTGTGTAAAAAAATGGAACTAATAGTAACTTAATGACACTTATGTATATATATCTGTATGTACGTACAAATGTACATATGCACTATAATATTCACCGGTAAACTAATAATGAAAATTCTAAGATCCTTAAACCAGATAGACACTATAGTTGTTTACAAAAAAAAAAAATTGAAATGTGTATATAATAGCGTTGTATCGGGAATGTGACAGTATAATCAGGACGTATGAGTAGGGGAATGCTAATTATTTAAATCTCAATTCTCAATATGGATTGATGCTAATCAAACATAGTGAAATATTGACAACGTTCAAGAAGGTAATATTTTGAACTAAATTCTTTGTTCTAAGTACATTTGTGATTTGTTGTATCTAGTACCACTTGCAAAGCAACAGTCATAAATCGGGACTAAGCTCAACCCACTTACCGAACTTAACACAAACTGTATTAGCCAAATCATATCTCAGAACGTGGCAATGAATTCTTGCAAAGACATTAACGGAGAACTACCTTCATCCACTAACCGGACAAGAAATTAAGTATTAGGAAAAACAGTGTTGTCTAGGAAATGTTCACATGTACGACAGTAATACATAGATAAGAACCATTCTCAAACTGTCTACCGGATACATGACGTAGAAATCCAAAATGTTATGTATATGTTTGCATATTTTACTGGCGAGAAGATCGAAATCAGCAACAGACATACTCGAGGACCTACATCACCTCAAGTATTGGACTAATTTCGTATCCAACAAACCGGATACCGTAGGTTTTTGAGAAGGTAAATTAATTTAGGAACTTCGGGCTCCACCTTGGGTGCCACCTATAACGAAACCCGGATGCGCCTGACTCAAAGGATAGGCTTGCGTCCGAGTAACCCACCTACTATCTTTCCCCACCCTTATAACCCAAAATAATAAGACCCTTTGGGTCAATTCGGGCAGTTTAGTAGGTGGGGTGTCCAGCTTCCTCGCGGCTCAGGCATGATCATCCCCTCAGTAGCTCATCGGATGGGTATGGGAACTTGCCACGAGGCCTAGACAGGAGCTACGTTATTATTTACATGCCTGAAAACAAAATGCAAAGAAAAAGAAAGAAGTTGCCCTAGTAGCAGAAAGGTAACACATCTGCCGTCGTAACCAAAAAAAAAGCAACAACAAGTTAGATTGCGAGGCCCGAGTTCCCATCAATTTACCATCCACACGTATCCATAGAGTGAATGAGGGGGAGAAGGAAGGTGTAAATTCTCCTTGAGCTGGCTCACCCCTAGCTAAATATGATATATTCAACATCCATGGTAATCACAGCGCTCTGTTTGCGACTACCCCGAAGTTAAGTCAGTATCTAATCTAAAAAGGTTGCATACCCCTATTACAATTGCTACCCACACATCCTGTCACCACTTTCTCGATCATTCCGTCACATTCTCCGTTTCTCACATTCTCAAAAAAAGAGAACAAAAAATTAATACAAAAATACTTCAGCTCGACACCCACGCGTCCGAACGATTACTCGAAATTTTTCCTCTCTCGCCGGAAGCCGACAAAACGGATCTTTGCCCATTTTGTCATAAACATGGCAGGTTATACTCATATCTCTATCTCGCTTGCACTAACTTTTGAATGGTGGAATTTGAAAGGTGCTAGATTTCCGTGTCATTTATTTAAAAAAATCCGATACTACGCCTAAAGTTTAACTCGCATTTTTCCTCTTTGATTCGGTGTTTTCTTTTTTCATTCTGAATAAAATCCTGATAGCTGGTGAGGTTTGAAAGTTACGCCATAATCTGAACCATAAAGTTCTGGGCTCACGCATATCTAGATTTCCGGTGTTGATAAGGTAGTCGCTAGTTTACATGCGAGGTTGTAGTGCTCGGCTTTAAAGTGAGAATGGTTTGCCACACATTCTGCTACAAATATGAGCAAGATTTTAGGAAAAAACTTACAGAAAACATCCAGCTCAGAATATCCTCTGTTGAGGTTTGCAGTGATAAGAGTTCGAGGATCGTTGGGAACACCTTTGCGTGCTACGAAGTTGGAAACTGGAGAAGACCACACAATAAGATTATTGCTTTGGTCTGTGGAAATTGTGGGATGGTTAGTGGCTCCCCTCATTTCTGTCTCCGGAGGTTCCTCATTGGACACATTTCTGTGTCCCAAGACACAGAAGGACTTATAAGTCCCATTGGAATATACCAAGGGACATATATCCCAAACTAGTTTTTTAGAAAAAAAATCTACTTATAATTATTTTTCTTAACTTTTTTGAGTTCTTTGAATACGTAATTCACTTTATGTTATTCAAACACTATGAAAATATCAAAATCATAGAGATTTACAAATAATAATCTACTTTGTACAAGAAAATTGAATGCACAATCCCGCAACTCACAGTAAACTAATTTGTTTTGACTCCTTACACAAGTAGGCAAAAATGCAAACCTGTGAAAATAACGGTTAAAAAGCATTTCATACTCAAAATTACCAATGGGACAAATTTCAATAGCATTTTGTATCAAATATGTAATTCTGGGAATCTTCGAACTTTGACATATGATTCCAATGGGAGCGAAAGGGCTAAAGTTGTCCGGTGCCGTAATTATATAACTAGAACATCCTGTTAAAGCCTGTCCATCAAAAGGTTTAAACGTTTCTTCTCGGCAAATAAATCCGCCTTCTCTTGACCTCTATTCGCCATTCGCGATTATTTTTTCTCATGAGAGGAATTTCCATTTGAAGCCTTTTGATTTCTTTCATGGCTTTCTACATGAGATCGAGTAATTTGAATTTCTGCAGTCAGACCTTCGAGATATGTATAGATATTCCGACTTTTGCAATCTCGTATTGCTTCTTTCAATTTGCTGCATATGTGGTTCAAGTATATTTTATGCTGGGGAGCACGGGATTGTTGCCATCTTTTGTGCGCTCTCCTCTTTTCTCTCACTAGTTCTTTTATTTCCGGCGGATATTTTATTTCACTACTTGCTTCCTTTTTTCTCCTAGTGGGAGTGTTGTTCTAGGCAGCGTTTTGCAAGACCTTGATGAATTTGTCGACTTCGTCTTCTATTTCGTTTTAGTGTCAAATGACTGGTGAGTGATCTGAGGAAATAACTTTCCTCGATGCTTGTACTCCCTTTGGCTACTCCCTTTGTGGCAAAGTAGTCTACAAGATCGGGTATCTTTGTTATATCCGAAGGCCAATATGTTGGTTTTCCTGTGGAGAAAAGACAATTACAGATTGCATACCGGCTTCTTGTTTTTCAATTGTCAACCTGTGCGGACGTGTTTTTCTTTTTCTCCCGTATACCGAGTTCAGTTATTATTTTCCACTTTTTTTTCAAAGTCCCGTAAACTGCCGACTCAGTATATCTACCGTTGTTCGTCGACCTAGTTTTGTCTGCCGATTCCTCAAACTCGACTGTGCCAGTTTTGACCCCAAAACAAAACAAAACCAAAACGAAAACAAAACAAAACAAAAAAAACAAATCCAAACAAAAATTAACCTCAATAAACTAATAATGGAAAAGTGCTGTGCTAGTGTTTTGTGCTCAATTGTTGACCCCAACGCCGAATGGGTAGCATGCAATGGTCTCTGTGGAAAATCATTCCATGCCATATGCATCGGACTAACCCGGAGATCCATAACCTATCTCAAGGAGTATTGCAGTCTTTTCAATTTTTACTGCGACGAGTGCAAAGAGATCACCTTGGCTCACGTTATGTTGGCAATTAAATGCAACAACGAGTCTATCAATGCGATGCTAACCGAGAATGGTCATATTAGCAGAACTATTTTGGACAGAATAGAAAAGATTGAAGACTCAATACACTGCATTGATAGTAATGTGGATGCTTACAAGTCCACAGGAAGAATGATCGAAAAGCAACTGGCAGCGATCCAAAACCTATCGAAAAACAAATCTAACCACGACAACGAGAGCGAAGTGATCAAATATCACTTCGACGGAATTAAAGCTTTCCTCAAAACAAATTTTGCCAACCTCCTTAAGTCGAACGAACTCACACACATAAACGACTCTATCAACCTTCTCCGTACTGATCTCGACTTGCTTTTTCAATCCTCCTCCAAAACAACACATCACATCCCGTATCCATCAGATTCTACGCTCGATGACCTGACCCTAAAAATGATTGATGTCAGCGAGGAACTCATAGCAACACGGTTGACCGTTGCCGAAATCGGTAAAGAAGTGAGATTGGCTTCCCACAAAATCGATGGAATACCCGATCAAATTCAGTTCCAGGCTAGTTCCCCGTACAATGTCTCAATTCATAATGAATTAGTAGACACGGAGTCTCATTTGCCATCATTTTCAAATACTCCTCCCGCCACCCTAACAACGGAAACCGAAACCGTCTTGCCTTTACCAACTAAAATCCCACCCGTCGCCGCTCCACGCAAACTGCTCAATCAATTTGGAACTTCATGGACCCCCTCCGAATGGAAAAACAGACTCGAAAAGCTGAAACAGGGAAACCATACGGCATTCTTCGTTGAAGGGGCCCCTCAACACGCTGATGTTTCTTGGGTGCGGAATTTCTTTCACCGAAGTTACGCTAACACCATTAGCGAGTGCCAGATGATTTCCCCCGCTGACTCCAACAGTTCCTGCAGCTTCAAAGTCAACATCCCAACCAAATATTCGTGGTTGTTCCCTACTCCTCCTGGTAAGACAACTAAACCTGGGAAGATAAGAATTACAAAATGCTCTGAAGAACGAGAAAACGCACATCTCGAGAGTAATGAAAGTGTTAAAAATAATCGTAGTGTTAACAATAAAATTAAAAAAAGACCCCTCTCCAACTCCCTTCCAAATAAAAAATATGCTTCCAAAAAACGAAGCCCTAATCTCGACCCCAACTGGAGCTTCAAAACAAACTTATTCCCCAATTTTAGTCCTCCCTCCTCACTTATCCGACACAAAGCCCTTACACACCAATCTTCTAATCCCCCAATTCCCCCCGTTCCACCGAAGTCGCCGCGCCAACACGTCTCTTTCAACTTAACCCCAACCACCCATATTATTCCTTCTCAACCTTCTACGCCACCAAACCCAGCTAGCAACCCAATTCCCAACTTCGACCTTAAAACTGGAGCTAAGTACCCTAACTTCATTAACTCCCATACCTTAAACCCCGCATCTCATCCCTCGTCCAACTCCATATCCAATCATTTATCTCTATCTCCCTCCTCCAATGCTCCTATTCTTGATCCCCTTTTTCCCCCCACTGTTAAACTAACACAGCAAACCAATGGCACTACAGAAAGTCGATATGCTCTCTCTAGGCTCAGAGAACGAAAGATATATGAAAACATTCGTCTCTTTCTTGCCTATTTACATGACAAATCTGACTCGGTCTGCTACGAAGGGAAAACCAAAACAAGCGTCATGGTTTCCATCCAGCAGGAAGGCCTCCCTACCGATCCTATCAGTCTCAGGAACCTTTATGTCAGGTACCACGAGATATTTAAAATGTTCCCTCAGAAAGTAGCAGACGACCTTGCTGCATTCGGCAACTATGTTCACTCTAAACGAGTATCACACCTACAACGAAGCCGAGCCGACCACGACAAATTTTTTCGTCCATAACGTGCCTCCCTTGCCAGCGCTTAAACCATCCTGCCTCACACCTCCACCCCACAACATCCCTCTTACATTTTACTACCAGAATGTAAGAGGTCTTCGCTCTAAAACCAATGCTGTCCTACGTCAATCGCATGCTCTTCTCTTTGATATTTACGCCTTGACCGAAACCAATTTGATTCCCGACATAAAGAACCAGGAATTGTTCCCTCCTACTTTTAATGTTTTCCGCAAAGACGATCCTACCCGCACAAATAAAGATTCCCCCTGTCGAGGCGTCCTACTGGCGATGGACAACAGCCTTAACTCTTCTCCCATTACAATTTCTTCATCCTCTAAAGCCGACTTTGTCGCAATAAAAATATCACTGACTCTCAAGTCCCTTTACGTTATATGTTGCTACATCCTACCAGCTCAACCTATCGAATCTTACCAATTTGTTATTGATGCGATCGATCATTTAATTGACCTGTCAAACCCTGCTGATGATATCCTTATTTTCGGCGACTTTAATCTTCCTCAGCTACAGTGGACTCCATCAGATGATCAATCGTTTTTCATCGCTTCAAATGCCATCTCAGCTAAGGAATGTCTCTTCTTAGATCGCTTAACAGACTCAAGTCTATGCCAAGTCAGTGGTATATCCAATTATATGGGCAGGCAATTAGACCTTATTTTCATAACAGATCCAATTAACTCCTCAGTCTCACTTTGTCCCCTATCACTCTCAACAATCGATAACTACCATCCCCCCCTTCTACTTTCATTTTTTCATAACTCTTCATTCCAGTCCACTCCCCCCACAACTCTCTCATCCCACGACTTTCATAAAGCAAACTTTCACAAAATCAGTGAATATCTCAGCAGATCCCACTTTAACTTTCACAACTTAAGTATAAATGATGCCTTATCCATTTTTTATAAAGAAATATTTAATTCTTTTTCCCTTTACGTTCCGTTTTCCCGCCTTAAAACATCATCTACTAGTCCCTCCTGGTATAATCGCAAGCTTCGTTCCTTACGAAATCAGAGAAATAAGTTATGGGCTGTTTTCCTGCGTACCAGATCCTTTACCGACTATTCAAACTATCTTGGTGCTTATCTTCATTTCACCGAACTTTACGATTCCGTTTACCAGGGCTACCTTAACAATGCGCAAGTCAACCTTATAAACCATCCTAAGTCCTTTTTCCAATTTGTTAACTACAAAAGAAAGTCCGATGGTTACCCTCCTTCCCTCTCTTTCAACAACAGGTCATCAACCGATCCACTCACCATTGCCAACCTATTTGCCACCTTTTTTAAACAATCCTTCACCAACGACTCCTTTGTACCAGATCCATCCTATTTTAGTTACCTGCTGAACTTCTCCAATGTCCCACTTCTCTCTCATATTTTTGACCCGTCTTATATCGAATATAAATTACACCAACTCAATGACGAATTCACACCCGGCCCAGATGGCCTCCCTGCCATATTTCTTTAAAAATGTTCCTCCTCTCTTTCCCTTGCCCTTTCTAATCTCTTCCGTCTATCCCTTTCACAAGGAGAGTTTCCTCAGGCTTGGAAATCCTCCTTCATAACCCCGATCCACAAGAAAGGATCAATAATGAAATAACTATAACTATAACTATCGTCTCATCACTAAACTCTCCCATATACCCAAACTCTTCGAAAGTATTTTGTATGAAGCTCTAAGCTTCCAATGCAAATCACTTATTTCTCCTAGAGAACATGGCTTCCTAAAGGGCAGGTCAACCACCACAAATCTCGTTGAATTCGTATCATTTGCCCTCTCTGCCCTAGAAAATGGCAATGAAGTTGATGTAGTTGCAACCGATTTTAGCAAAGCCTTCGATAAAATCTCTCATCGGTTAATCATCTTTAAATTGTCTGCCATCGGCTTTGAACCCATACTGTTAAAATGGATATCCTCTTACCTCGAAAACCGTTTTTATAGTGTTCGTTTTAGGTCAGCCCAGTCCGCTCCATTTTTGGCCACCTCTGGAGTTCCACAAGGCAGCCATCTCGGTCCCCTTCTTTTTATATTAACCATAAATGATCTCGATATGATCATCAAACACTCGTCTGTCTCCCTTTACGCCGACGATACCAAATTTTTCAAAACCATTTCCTCTCCCCATGACTCTTTCCTCCTTCAACAAGATCTTGATAGTTTCTCGATCTGGTGCCTCAAAAATTCTTTGGAACTTAACATCGCCAAATGCCAATCCATCACCTTCTCACATAAGCGGAACCAATCTCCTCCCCGACTCTATCTTCTCCATAACCAACCTATCTCCTCCGTACAGTCTCTTCGCGACCTCGGCATTTTGTGTGACAGCGAGCTCAACTTCCGTTTACATATGGATGAGATAATCCTCAAAGCCGACTCTGCACTAGGTTTTGTAAAACGGTGGTCCAAAGAATTCACCAACCCATACGTGACCAGGTCCCTCTATATTACCTTTGTTCGCCCCCTCCTAGAGTACGCCAGTCAAGTATGGTCCCCATATCATCGTGTTCATATCTCGAGAATTGAAAGCATTCAGCGCCGTTTTCTTCGATTTGCTCTCCGAGGTATGTCCTGGTACGATCCTTTTAATCTGCCCCCCTATCAAAATCGTCTCAACCTTATCAACTTAAACACCCTCGAAGATCGCAGAGATGCAGCAGACATTCTCTTCATTCATCGACTCCTTTCAGATCACGTTGAATGCGCGTCCCTTCACAACTCCATTTTCCTCAACACTAACCCTCGTAATCTACGTACCCCTCGACTCTTCTATCTACCAACCCACCCCACATCCTATGGCGCGAACGAACCAATCTCCCGTATGCTACGTCAAATCAACTCAAACCCTACCGTCTTTGACTTTCACCGCACCACTTCCTACCTCAAATCTGTTCTCCTTCACCACTCCAACCAACCTTAGTTTTAAGTTTCAGTTTAAGTTTATTTTTTAAGTTATAGCTTGTATTAAGCCGAATAAATGGGGGCATTCGCCCCCACCAAAATTAAAATTAAATTAAATTAAATTAAAATAGAGTCGTCTGCCTTTCGTTGTATTACATCTTGAGCAGCAGAAGGTATGTTTCGAATTCGGTCCGAGTGAATCAAAGATACCTTTAAAGTCATTCTTCTCTAGCTTGCATCGTGGAGGACAATAAATGGATGCAGCTGGTTATGTTTTACGTGAACTGAACTTAACTGCATTGCATCGCTTTCAATCATCATATTTATAGAATGCTCAATATAATCTTTAATGATTAGTGAGGATCCGAGTCTAGCATTTTCTGATGGATGGTATGCATGATAATAATAGTATCCCTTTAGTTCCACACGAGGTATTTTCCTCAAGTGAGTTTCAGAAATGAAGCAAATGTCAATGTTGGCTTTTCGTAAGAACACTTACAGTTCGTCGAGTTTTTTAATAAGGCCCTTTGCGTTCCACGTCAATATTTTAAGCAGCTGCTTCGTATTCATACTTGAGATCGATTTTTACGTATTTCTTTAGCGAGATTGGTCAATTTTTGTACTAGGAATTTATTTGTTCTACTTTGCTCCTCAAGTGTCGAGAGAATTAGGGAGGAAACTTGTGCCACTGGATGTGGCGTAACACCGCTTTTTTGATTTTCTTGCGACGCTGCTTGTGCATATGTTAGCGCGCCAGTGGGTGGCGACTTTTCCTTTCCTTTATCGATATCTTCTTTATTTTCGGACTTATCGATACTAAGCACAAACAGTGGCTGTTTAGTTGAGAATATTCTGACTCCTTACCACTGGTGGGGGAAAGTCAATAACAACACAACTATTTTAACGAACTGAACTTTATTTAAATTAATTTTGCCTTAAATACTACAATTTTGCTTATTCTACATTATTTACACACCTTAAGCAGGCTAAGAAACAAATCGTACGAGGTGTTCAGTTACGTGGCATGTGCAAGTAACTTAATAAGCTGTGCGCTTTGGAATGCACTGCTTAGTTTTCAAAAAAATTGCAGAGTTTTAATTTGTGCGTTGTTCGTCGTTTGTTGTTTGCTGCTTGTTGTTGTGATTATTCACAACATGCTGGGGCCGGCTTAAATGGACGTCACGCAGAAGTCTGATTCATCAAATTTTCGGGTTGTAGAGGGTTCAATGCTATGTAGCTGCGTGCTTGTGGTTTTACCTGGTTTGTTCTTGAAGAGTCGCGTTCTTATGTTTATAACTATGAAAATAAATGCAGCTATAAAGGGCAGTGTCGTAACAGAGCCGATGGTGGTGTAATGTTGGATCTTGTGTGTCCTCAGTAACAGCAGCAATTTTTCCTGACCTTGTTGGACTTCAAGAGCGTTTTCTACCTTGCTAATATCTTTAAATATGTCTGGCCGTAGAACTGGAGCTTCTTGCCTCATGTGCGTGAAATTCGTCAGCTGCTGCGATATGTTGCTTGTTGGCAAAAAAAATGCTTGCAATCGACTTGACAGAATTCGTTTCCCAATGATAATCATCCCTTCTTGACGTATCATGCAGGTTTCTTGCAGACTTATGGTTCCGCTGCCAAATAATGAGATCTGCTTCGTTTCTTGGTCACAGATAACGTCTACACTTCTTTTAAAGGGCATGCTAAATATCCAGGTATTAGGATGATGCATCTCTACCCAATATGCTCTGGCAGGAACTGTATGGGTAGTACAGGCTGTTGAGAGTAAGTTGTTGTGTTGAAGTATGCTCATCTCGCATGCACTAATGGTGGAGCCAGGTGTATAAATTGGATGGATTAAATTGCACCTGTACATGCCAGCTGACCTCTTCTTGCAGGAATTGATTTCTTGCTTTGTCATAGGGTAGAATCGATCCAATTGTAGACTAACTAATAGGTACTCTGATGATGGTACTAAGTACGTGAAATTCCCGTTATGCCAAGTTGGTACTGGTAACACATTGAAAACCTTGAATTCCTCGTTGAACAGTAAGGGAATCGTGATTTCACCCTTTGGATGAAGGTCTTTATAGAGTTGGAGAATCGGTTCATGTTGTCGTTCCCCCGGTATCATTAATGTGCGAGGGATGTTGTCATGTATCCTTATCAATTCATTCTGCAGCTGGTTCACACTAAGTATAAGAGGATGCATTCTGCCCTGATGTGTTGATAGTACAATATCCAGCATTATGTTTTGAGTGTTCTGGTAGTTGATCATCATTAACATTGCATTCATTGCGGTAGATACCAAAATTTTAAATGAGTTGAACTTATCGTGTTGTTTATTCAAGTCATTTATAAGAGAAGTCAGAAAGGCTTGTTGTTTTTGGTTGGACATTCGTTCTTTCTTGAATATATTGCTTCTTGAATCGATGATGGTAGTTTGATTCTTCATTAACTGTAATATGTGTTCTTCATTTCCTTGCACCATTTAAATTGTTTGCTCGTATTTTTGAGCAAATCGTTGATCCAGCACTCCAAAGAGCTCATTTGCTACAGTTCCCATGAAGTCGAATGGTGATCGCTTAGTCCTTAATGGCACGTTGTTTGCGTGCAATAGCACATCGTTATTCAGTTCTATCTGCTGCAATTGTTGTTCGAATTGTGCCAAGGTATTATCGCAAAGAACTGTAAAGCCTTCTGATATATTGCTAATGCAAACGTCTTGCATCCGCCTCACGCATTCCTTGTATGTATAAAATTCGGACCAGTAGCTTGTCAAATTAAAAAACACGATAGCTTTCCATGTACTGGCGATCATGTTTGCGCGGCCAACGTCTTCAAAGAATATACCAGGCTGAGTTTCGAATGGATTGACGTGGACTTGGTTCATATTCTGATTAGACATAGCTGTGGTGATAAATGCTGCTATTAAGCATATCCAAAAAAGAGGACTGTTTATTGTTATATTAGTCTACCAGAGCGCTTTCCTTGGTCTTGAGTTTGTTAAATCTTTGGTTGCAATTGAATTTGAACGATTGCATTCTCTTCAGCTCTGTTTACTTCATTATTGGGTAATGGGCATAGCTCAGCAATTGGTCTTTTGTAGTGTGCGCCATTACTCAGAACTGTTGCAGCTCGAACCCTTTCATCTTTTCCTGGGTGTACCTCCGTCACTCTTCCTAGTAGCCATTTTGTATGTTGCAGTCGGTCATCTTTAATGAGAACTACGTCACCGAGACTTAAGTTTGCTTCCTTTTGTTTCCATTTGGAGCGTTGCTGAAGTTGTGATAGATAGTCATTCGACCAAGCTTTCCAGAAGTCGTGAGTCATTTTTTGGATTAACATCCACCGGGAGCCGTAACTACGTGTTCGGTCAATTACTGGTTCAGGTAAGGCGTTGAGCGCAGATCCAATTAAAAAGTGACCTGGAGTGAGTATCAGCTTATCTTCAATATCGTTGCTTACAACGGTAAGGGTTCGAGAGTTTAGGCATGCTTCTATTTGGGTAAGTAGCGTTGAAAGTTCCTCAAACGTAAGCGTTGTTTCACCAATTATTCTTTTCATATGATATTTCACCGACTTAACACCTGCTTCCCATAGTCCGCCAAAGTGTGGGGCAGCAGGCGGAATAAAATGCCATTTGATACCATCAACTGCCAACTTCTCAGTGATTTCATCTCTCCACTGTGCTATAGTCAACTTGATTAAGCTCTGTATTTCTTTGTTTGCTCCTATAAATGTCGTGCCACAATCAGAGTAAATATCTGAACATACACCTCTTCTTGATGTAAATCTTCGGACGGCAGCCAAAAACGCCTCTGATGTGAGGTCGCTTACTAGTTCTATGTGAATAGCCTTAGTAGCTAAGCACACAAAAACTGCTATGTATCCCTTTGTAGTGCGATTACCTCTTCCTTTGGACAAAAGAATTTTTAGTGGGCCAGCATAGTCTACACCAGAATGAGTAAAGGGTCTCGAAGGTGTTACTCTTGGTGTTGGTAATATTCCTATTATTTGAGCTTTATTTATTGCTCTAAAGCGATGGCATCGTACACATTCGTGAATTGCTTACATGACAACTCGTTTGGATTGCAAAATCCAATAGGACTGTCTTAAAGTTCCTAAGGTCAGTTGAATACCTCCATGCAATGTTTTTTCGTGAGTGTGTTTCACCAACAACCTTGTAAAAATACTACGGTATGGTAGTATAATTGGATGTTTCTGGGATTCTGTCAGAGGTGCATTTTCCAGTCGACCTCCGACTACTATAATGTTGTCATTGTTCATTAGAGGATTCAATGATAACAGCTTACTCTTCCTGTCTAGGAAACGTCCACCTTGTAGACAGGCCCATTCTTCTTTGAATTCCCTTTGTTGAACGACGCGTATGACGGTCTTACGACTGGCTTCTAACTCCTTTGTTGTCAATGGTCCTACGTGTGTATTCGTCCTTTTGCACTTTGAAATGAAGCGTTTACAGTACGCAGTAACTCTTATAAGTTTGTTGTATGAGGAAAATCTTGTGAACATGCATGCGGCCTCAAACACCGACAGTGTCATAGTTATCTTTACCTCAGGAACTGTAACGTCAACAGCTACTTCTGCCGGCCAATGGGATGAAGGGAGCTTTAGCCATTCGGGGCCCATCACCCACCATAACGAGTGATCCTTCAATTGGTTTGGTGCAATTCCTCTAGAGGCACAGTCAGCGGGATTTTCAGACGATGTAATGTGTCTCCAGTGCTTTGTTGCAATTTTTCATGAATTTGCGATACCCTATTAGCTACAAATGTTTTCAACGTAGAAGGACATCGCTTAATCCATGCTAGGGTAATCGTCGAATCTGTCCAGGCAAAAACATCACCCAGTTGTGTCCGGAATACCTGTTGCGTTTCCCAGAGTAACCTTGACTTCTAGTTTTGGAATTTTTGTTTTGATAGGTGCGACCTTTGTCTTTGCCATCAATAATGTTATTCGGTATGAACCATCTTGAAGAGATATTCTGGAGTACACTACTGCAGCGTAAGCGGATTCTGAAGCGTCACAAAACCCGTGTAAGTCAATTTTGTGTTTCTTATTAGTTCCCATCCATCTTGGGATTTTTATATCTTCAATAGTGTTCAAATTATTTCTGAGACTATTCCAGGATTGTTGTAGCTCTGAAGTTAAAGGTTCATCCCACGATAAGTTGGTCTTCCATAGTTCTTGCATTAATAATTTTGCCCTAATAGTGACAGGTGCCAACCATCCCAACGGGTCGTACAACTTAACTATTTCCGAAAGTGTGGCACGCTTCGTTAAAGTTTGTTGATTTGGTTCTTTCTTGACTTTAAATTGAAGTGTATCAGACGAAAAACTCCAGTGTATACCTAGTGCCTTGATTGTGTCTTCTTTATTAATTTCAATTTCTCGGTGCCCCTGATTAT
The DNA here is from genome assembly GCA_949129095.1 of Volucella bombylans. Classification (NCBI taxonomy): domain Eukaryota; kingdom Metazoa; phylum Arthropoda; class Insecta; order Diptera; family Syrphidae; genus Volucella; species Volucella bombylans. The sequence goes on from OX422141.1 coordinate 58,149,672, forward strand.
CAACTTCTCTGTCTTGTAGCTTAATATTGTTCGTTGCCCATTTCCGGAGATTGAATCCTGCTTCTTTCAAAAGTTGAACGAGCTGTGCCTTTGCTTCTTTGCATTCGCTTAACGTGCTTCTTCCAGACATCAGATCATCTACATAAAAATCATTTTTAAGGATATCGGATCCAATTGGATACCTTTGTTGCTCATCAATGGCCAATTGTTGAAGGGTTTTGACTGCTAAGTACGGTGCCGATGCTGTTCCCTATGTCACAGTGGTGAGTCTGTATTCCTTTATCTGTTCCCTTTCTGAGTTTCGCCACAAAATTCGTTGATAATCCTGATGATAGTTGTTGACCTTTATCTGGCGGTACATTTTCTCTATATCCGCTGTGAAAACGTACTTATGACGTCTCCATCGCAATAAGATTGTTGTTAAATCTTCTTGCAGCTTGGGCCCCACCAGCATGAGTTGGTTTAAACTCACGCCTGTTGTAGTTTTAGCCGATGCATCAAACACAACCCGTAGCTTTGTTGTCGTGCTATCAGGTTTATGAACTGCGTGGTGCGGCATGTAGTAGACATCACTTATGGTATTGTTGGCTAGAGGCACTTCGACCATATGTCCAAGGTCTAAAAACTCCTTCATAAACTTTGTGTATTCTTCTTTTAATTTCAAATCTTTACTAAACTGCTGTTCCAGTTGACGTAGCCTGGCTATTGCCTTATTTTTAGAATCTCCTAGTTTATGGTTTTGCATCAATTTTATGTTGAATGGTATATTCACCACATATCTACCATTATCATCTCTGTAGTGAGTTTCACTGTATATTTGCTCACATTCCTGGTCTTCCTCTTTTAGATAGTTGCGGTCTTGAAATTCTTCTAGTTCCCAGAATTTTTGAAGCTGCTTTTCTAAGGAGGTTTGTACTACCATCCCAGTTACCCTGACACCATAGCCTTTCTGGGAAGATGTTCGACCTGTTATGAGCCACCCTAAATGAGAATTTTGTGCTATTGGAAAACCCTTTGTGCCCTTTCGCACTCCTTCTAGGATTATTTCTCCATATATGTCAGCACCTAGTATCATGTCGATAGTACCTGGAGCATTATATCCTGGATCGGCAAGGGTAAGCTCTTGAAACTGTTTGGCTTTTAAAGTTATTGTTTTCTTGGCTGGCAGCAATCTTGTTAGTTTTGGTAGAACAAGGGCTTCTACGTGTATCTTGAATTTTGATGCTACTCTTGATGATATGGAGAAATTTACTTTACTACGTGCAGTTCCTGCATCTGTTGCTCCTAGACCACTAACAGGTACAAACACTCTTTGTTTAGATAGTCTAAGCGATTGAGCTACGTCTTCTGTGATCAAAGTAGCTTGTGAGCCTGGATCAATAAGGGCTCTTATTTGCCTGCTTTCCCCGTTATTATTTTTAGCAATGATTATAGCTGTGGCAAGGAGGACGCTCTGGTTATGATCGCCATGGTTAACTTGGGGTTGCTCTGATTGAGTTATATTAGGTTTTCGTTTTTCGAAATGTTCCATGTGCAAAAGTGAATTATACCTTTTATTACAATGTTTGCACAGTCTCTTGCTGAGGCATGCTCCCTGTTTGTCATGGCGTAAGCAATTCATACACAGTTTTGCTGATTTCACTTGTTCATAACGCTTTTTTGGGGTCCAGCTCAAAAATTTATTGCAAACGTAAACAGCATGTTCACCTTTGCAGAATGCGCATTCAGTTGCTGTTCCAATATGGCAGTTGCGCGCTGTAAATTTCGATTCCTCTCTTGGTGTCTTCTGCTTTGATGACGACAATACTTCCAATGCTCGGTATCGTCTTGTTAGAAACTCAAAGAGTGCTTCTTGAGTGGGCATCTTGTTTGGGTTTTCAATGCTTTACTCAAACAAGTTCCTGCTTTCTGGATCTAATGTTTTCAATATAAGATGAACAATGATTGGTCCACATGAGGAAGTGTTGAAGCCCATGGTTTTCAGACCCGCAATCCCTTCTTTATTTGCGTCCATGATTTGCTTAAGATGATTTGATGATGGATGGTTCCCAGTATGATTTCCTTTAAACATTCTGTCCAGATGCATGGTAATGATTTTTCTTTCATTGGTATATCGTACCTTTAAGGTTTCCCAGGCATTTTGATAATTATCACTTGATATTGTGAAATGTTGTATTAACTGAAGAGGTTCGCCTTCTAAGTGAGTTTTAAGATACTCCATTTTTTCTGTTACGCCCAGAGTAACTTTGTTATGAATTAATGTGGTAAAAATGTCGCAAAACGATTGCCATTCTAAATAATTACCCTTGAATATTGGTATTCTCAATTGGGGAAGGCGGATTTCTGGAGTGGAAGAGGAGTGGTTTTGATTATTTGTTTCTGATGATTTCAATGCGATTTGTAAGAGACAGTTGTTTACATCATCTTCAACTCCCTCGTAACGATTTTCCTGCATGTAGGGAATCGTATAATCCTGTTCTGATGCTTTCGACAAAAATTCTTCGTGGAGTTCAGTTAGGTTCCTCCACTGTTCCAGCAATATTTTCTGTTGGTATTCATGAACTTCTTTTGAATATTTATGAAATGTCTGCTCGAAAGCATCAATGCTCCTTGATATCGCCGCTATTTTAATGTTCAATTTTTTGAGCTTCTGTGTCTGTTGCTCATTTCCTGCTAGTTCTTCTTCATTACTACTAGCGGAAGATACATTTTCCAAGGCATTTTTCAATTTTTCGTACATAGATTTAACCACTTGAACGGTGTCTCTTTGTATGTACGGTGTGTCCGGTTTAATCACCTCTTTAATTTTTTGGTGATTGGTTTGGAATTCAGTCCAGATTTTTTCGATTTTCTGTAGTCTTTCCTGTATGTAGCGACTTGTCTTTCTAGATGTGCTGTCTTTTCCGAAATTTGTTTGTATTTTCTCCAGTTCCGTTGCAAGAGATTTTTGTCTTGCGACGATAAGGTAAATATCCACATCCTCCATATTTTTGTTACTCTTTTATTTGTTCTTTTTTTATAATTTTATTTCAAAAAAAATACCCAGTGTTGCTAGCCCTGGTAACGCTTTTTTTCGTTTTTGTTAATTTTTAGTTATGACTGTGTATGTATTTTCACCAATGTTTGTAGCCCTGGTGACGCTATGTTAAAGATAACAAAAAAATGTTTGTTTCACTTAGATGTACCAGTGTTTGTAGCCCTGGTAACGCTTTCCTTTCTTATGGCTTCGAAGGACCAATGTTTAGTTGAGAATATTCTGACTCCTTACCACTGGTGGGGGGAAGTCAATAACAACACAACTATTTTAACGAACTGAACTTTATTTAAATTAATTTTGCCTTAAATACTAAAATTTTGCTTATTCTACATTATTTACACACCTTAAGCAGGCTAAGAAACAAATCGTACGAGGTGTTCAGTTACGTGGCATGTACAAGTAACTTAATAAGCTGTGCGCTTTGGAATGCACTGCTTAGTTCTCAAAAAAATTGCAGAGTTTTAATTTGTGCGTTGTTCGTCGTTTGTTGTTTGATGCTTGTTGTTGTGATTATTCACAACAGTGGCAGTCCCCGCTTAACCAAGATTTCCTCGTCTTGCTCTGTTTTTTTCTTTTATTTTTTAATAATATTTACGACGTCGAGAATTTTAAAGCCCTTTGCATGGGGGTTGCTTATAATGCCGCCTTTAGTGAACGAAGGCGACATCTCGCTACTACACATAATGGTCTTTCTGACTTGCTCTCGAAAGTGTATCATAGGATCCTCTCAGTGTTTATTTTGTCGGACAATGCTCGGTAGTCATCGGAGTCGTCGACGTTAACTTTCGACACATTGTCGCGCAGTGGTGTAATCTTATACTTAGATTTTAGCGTTTCTTTGAGAAAACAATGCAGCTTGTTATAGTCTAAAACCCCAACAACGTTGATTGGAGGCGGAAGACGTAATTTTTTTCTGAGTTGGCTTTTTTGTGACTCCTGGCTCTTATCTGGAATGATTGGGGAGAAGAACCAGCTTTACGTTTCTTAGACGGTCTTTTCTTGGCGATCCAATTTGTTTCGCGTGCAAGCTCTTCTTCGTCCGTATGGTAATCCCGACTAGTTGAGCGGGGTGGGCTGCCTTCGTGGGCTTCGTTTATATGCATTTTTTTCAGGGTCTTGTTTTCTTCTCGGAGTAAATCTACTTCTTTTTTGAGCTCTTCTAAAAGTAACTCCATTTGCTTAAGTGTGTTGTTTTCCTCCTCCAGGCTTTTGTTACTCGCTGACTCCGTTTTTTCGCGCGTAGGCGCTTCGGTTGGACTGCTTTCCCCGGAAACATTCTATCTTGGCTGTGAAGATCGTGATACCCTGGAACTTTTAGAGAAGGGATTAAACTACTGCGGTAAATTCGTTGAGTTTACTGCGTTATTTGGGTTGTATGTATTATTTAATTTATTTGTTTTGTCTTTATTTAGGTCCATATGTAGATCCCACGAGTATGGGGGAAATGAGGTGCACCGCATAAGAGACCCCTGTAATGCGGTAAGGCTACGTTACAACCAGAGGACGCCAAGTATCCGGAGGGCTCCGTTCACGGTGCTATATTGATTTTGCATCACACCATACAGGCCTCGCATAACACCTTGCCTTGAGGATGGGATACTTATTTGAGTGGGATCGCTTACCCTCACCCTCGCGGGTCTGGGAATCTGGCCCAGAGAGATTTTCGTCCCCTTTTACGACAGGCATTCCTACCGCGGGTATGTTCTAACCCCTATCCTCAGGTGGGGTTATGCAAGATAAAGATGAAATCGTAAAGTTTGATGTGTTTTGGTTTAAATTAATTGGAGGAGATATTGAACGAGTAGAGTCATTTATTAGTTGTTTTTTTTGTTTGGATTATCGGTATATTTTTAATAGTAGACTCTGTTGATATGGTAGGTGTGAGATCTGGGCTGGGGAATTGCGCAAAACAGGTTCTGTCCCATTCCTAACAAGGGACGAAAAAGAAAGAGATGGCCTAAGTGGATTTTGCTCGCTGTAGATTTGTTTAGCTTCTGCCATGCTACATTTTTTATTGCCTTTATTTTTAAAACCTCTTTTGCTTGAACATAGAGTTTTCATAGCTTTGATGAAGCTGGATGGTTTTCTGCACAATTAGCACAAGCTGGTTATGCAATGAAACTGAGATTGGACAGAGGTTGGAAAGATTTTTTTTTCGAAAGAAATAAGTTTGCGATTTGTTGCGATTTAACGAGTACGAGTATGTGCTTATTGAATCAATGGCTTTTTTTAAATAAAAATGCACTTATGGAAGTAAGAAGTTTTTTGGCATCAGTAAGGGTTATAACAATAAATTTGGGATTTTTAGAGTTAGAATGGGAGGGAATGTCTTTGTTGGTCGCTTCAGGGGAATATGTACGTTTTTTAATTTTTTCTTAGACGGGTCGGAATGCTGATATAACTCAGAAAAACTATTGCCTAAGAGCACTTTTGGCCCAGAGGCCATAATCCGCTGTTTTTAGCACTTATTGAGATAGATTACACTCACTCGAAACGAGAAAAGAGATGGGAAGAGTAAAGCGCGAAAGGAAGAAGTTACCAACTTTGGGAGAGCAGAGAAACACAATCGAAAAACGATGTTGGCGGCTCGAAGTACGGTCGGTGACTGAACTAGAAGAATTTTTTATCCGTTTTGTATTGTTTGGGTGTAATTTACTGTAGATAGAGTTTTGCACTTAAATCTATCAGCAGACAAAAAAAAATGAATTCTAGCACTTGGGTTTAAAAACCGGAAAATGCTATTTGACGAAAATTAGAACTGAAAATTAAACAGGTGAATAGGGAGAACAAGAAAAACACGCCTGACTGGTTTGAGTAACTGTTATTAACTTGAACTTTAAAGAGTCCTAGAGAGTATAATTGATGAAAAAAATTACGCAGTGGTTTGGGCAACGAAGGAGAAGATGAGTTATATCATCTGAACCAGCAGATTCATGTATGTTAAGGTCTTAAACACTACAAAAGTGTGAAAGTGAATTCGTCCCATGGAAGATTCGATGTACAAAACACAATCTGGAAGTGTTGAACTAGCTGGGCAGTAAGCAGATTGGCTTGACATTATAAATGAGCATTGGGATGGAGATGAGAATTTCTAATATGGCCAACGACCAACAATTTTTACTACCTTCGGGACATTGTAGTATTTCTTGCCTCAGTTTTTGGTCGTATTGAAATTTCACACCTTTAAGAAAGGCGGTGCAGTCATTTCTGGCTCGTTTGAACTTTTTTCGGTTTTCCTCTGTGGGTTCGGTCCTGTTGGACGGAAAAATATTTCTCTAACCCTGAGAGCCTCTTTGCATCTCCAGTCATACCATGTCTTTTCTTTTGGTTTGATATTCTTCATGAGATAACGGATCTCATTCCAAAGAGAATAGTGGAAAAATGTCGAAGCCACCCAGAAGTCTGTATATTGAAATCGCCCGTAAAAACGATTCCAGGACGAGAATATGAATTGGAATTATTTGAATAGATAGACAGCGCATCAAGCTCATTAAAGTAAAAGTAAAGTAAAAAGTAACATAAGTAAAATAAAAAGTAACTCATAAAATACAAATATCTTTAGCTGATTTACGTAACGCTGGGTTGTGTTTTTTATATTTGTTTTCACCTTTTTCTTTTTGTGGTACTAGGGTAGTCAATTGATATTCCAGGGTCCCGGAATCTCTTTTATTTGGGTTGTGCGACACTTCGCCATGCTTTCCCGATTCGAAGGAGTCTTATATGACTCGAGAGCCCCATCGGTGATCTATGTTAGTTTCCGATCACACTGAGGATACTGAGGATACAATTTAAGAATTCTTTCCACACTTTTCCTCCAGGAGCTGACTTTTTCTGGTTGCCTGAAAAAGGCTCGCAGGCTTTTAATAACATTACCGATTTTCTCCGTGTCGGGTTGATCTCTGACCCCGGAAACCTCTACTAGCGTTATTTATTTCCGCGCCTGGGCTTATAAAGTCATAAATACATATTGGGTTTCTAATACTTTCTCAATTAAATTTTTCAACTGTCTTACAATTTCTGGGTTGGGGTTATTTAATATTATTTAGGGTTGCTTGGATTAGCCATAGTTCCTGATTTTTTGTTTATGGTATGTAGTTAGGTAATTCTCAAACATTTTTTTAAAATTGATGAATTACAAAAAGAGTTTTAAGTGTACTTAAAAAGATTCCTTTTTATGATAAAACTAAACATATATATAATTCACTGTTTTTTGTATAAAGAAATTGTGTTAATATAATTTTATAATTTCATTTGCCTTTTTTTATCAGTTAACCCATTTCTAATGCTAACAGTAATGTAACCATCTCCGGGATGGTAAAACTTTCAGTCTGCTCTTAGTCAAAGCGGCCGTTGAGATATTTCAACGTCCCTTTTTTGCTTCTAGTTATCGGAATTGCTCGGTGGCATTGTTCCTTGAAACACGTTTTCTCCCTCGTGGTTCTGTTTTCCCACCGTACGAGGGGCGTTCAATATATTCTCGGTATCGATATGAAGGAAAATGCGAATTCAATTTAAATTATTTTTCAATATAATCTCCCCTAACATCAATGCATTTGTTACATCTTGAGATAAGCTTTTTTAAACCCTCAAAAAAATAAATTTCCTCTTTCTCTGCAAAATACCCATTTATTGCCGACTTGAGTTCTTCATCATCCGAAAATCTTTTTCCACGAAGACATTTTTTCAAATCCGGAAACAGGGAATAATCACTAGGGGCAAGGTCTGGACTGTAGGATGGGTGTTGGATTTCTTCGAAACCACAATCTCGCGCAGCAGCCTTGGAAACTCGCGCCGTGTGAACAGGAGCGTTGTCATGAAGAAGCAACACACCCGCTGCGAGTTTACCCCGTCTTTTCTTTTTAATTTCCTCCCGCAAATTATGCAAAGTGGAAGCGTAGGATGTGGCGTTGATGGTTTCACCTTTTTTTCTGTACTCAATGAGCAAGATTCCCTTTGAGTCCCAAAAAACTGTGGCCATGAGCTTCCCGGCAGACGGAGTGACTTTGAACTTCTTCGGGGGCTGTTCCTTTTTTATGCCACTGCATGGACTCTTGTTTGCTTTCAGGGTCATAGTGGTGGACCCATGTTTCGTCCCCAGTGACAATTCGATCCATAACACCGTTCGCGTTCTCACTACACATCTCCAAAAGCTCTCTACAGCATGCGATTCTCACTTTTTTCTGAGGCGTTGTGAGCATTCGTGGCACCCACCTTGCACTGACCTTTGAAAGGTTAAGATGGTCATGAAGAATGGTGTGAATGGTACCAATTGAAAGCTTGGTGATCTCTGCCATCATTTTCACCTTTATTCGGGCATCCTCAAGAACAAGTTTTTCGACTTCTTTGATGCTTTCTCCCGTACAAGCAGTAGCCGGGGCGCCGGAGCGGGGGTCGTCTTCAATGCTCTCTTTGCCTCTCTTGAACTCACTTGACCACTTTTGCACAGTTGATAATGAAGGTGCGGAACCCTGGTAAACAGCCACCATCTCTTCATGAATAGTTTTTTTACTTTTTCCTTGCTTAGTGAGAAATTTAATTACAGCGCGATGCTCAATTTTCACCATCATCGTCTCAGTTGCCATTATGATTCTGTTTAACTAGAGATAAAACGCGAATTAATAATCACATTTATATGAAATTTTACATGAATGCACTAAAATAATAGTATTACTTGATAAATAAGTCAATTTATATATACGAGGGCGGGTCAATAAGTCCGTGACTTTTGGAATAAAACACAGATTTTTTGATAAAAAAATAATTTTATTTTTCAACGTAGTCTCCCTTGAGCTCTATACACTTTGTCCAATGCTTCTCCAATTTTTGTATCCCTTCCAAAAAAAATGATTTGTCGAGGTCCTCAAAATAGGCCTTTGTTTGCGAGATGACTTCATCATTGGAGTCAAATCTTTTTCCACCAAGCCATTTCTTCAGGTTTGGGAACAAGAAGTAGTCGCTCGGAGCCAAATCTGGAGAATAGGGTGGATGAGGAACAATTCATAGCCCAATTCATGGATTTTTGCCATGGCAACTGCACATGTGTGCACCCTTGCATTGTCTTGGTGGAAAAGAACTTTTTTCTTGGCCAAATGAGGTCGGTTTTTTTTCAAATCGTCATTGAATCGGTCCAATAAGTTGGCATAATATTCCCCATTGATTGTTCTTCACTTTTGAAGGTAGTCAATGTGGATTATCCCGCGTGCATCCCAAAAAAACAGTCGCCATAACTTTATTGGCTGACCCACCTTGGCCTTCTTTGGCGCCGATTCACCCTTAGAAACCCACTGTTTTGACTGTTGTTTGTTCTCTGGTGTGTTGTGATGGATCTATGTTTCGTCCACGGTTACAAAACGGCGCAAAAACTCCTCCATATTGCGATTAAACAACGCCAAACCTTCCTGTGAAGTGAAGCACACGAAATTCACTTTTTTCCATTTTCTCCTCAAATCAGTGAGTAGTCTGATAAAAATAGCTGTCAAACACAAACTAACTGACGCAGCAAGTTTAAATTTTGACAGGAGTCAACTGACAGATGCCTGTTGACAGGAGCAGTGTTGCTGTTTCAGTAAAGAGGTCAGAAATTCAAAAAGTCACGGACTTATTGACCCGCCCTGGTACAACCACAGCTTCACCCCGATACCGAGAATATGTTGAACGCCCTTAGTATATTTAAGCATGGTTTTTCATTATTTCTCTGCACTTGTTTATCGCACACAGCTTACACTTGGTTATTATTCAATTAACAAAATTTCTTACAAAATCCCCAAAAATAATTTATTATATTATAACATACAATTTACTTTTAACATAACTTGTTGAAATCGCATTAGCACCCTGTGCTCTTACTTTCAATACGCAAGTCCTGAGTTGCGCACAACATGGAAAGCCTTGATTGCTATTTAAATATATGAATAAGATGAAAGTTGCTTCAATAATAAAATAAGTGGTTTCCCTAAAAAGAAGGATAATTTTTGCGAAATTTGTGTTTGAGCACATTTTCGGATTTTCTAATAGTGCATGTCATGTAGGGCGATTACATCGGCCAAAAGCATTAGCATGTTAACTTAAAAGCTCTGAAAGCTTTTTAATGTCATTTTATTTTATTTATTAGGTTTTCAATATTAACTTGACATTTTCTGGTCTAATTTGCTGTGCAAAAATTGTTCCCATTAGTAACTGCAAGGACGGTTAGAAGTTGTGAACTAAATAATAAAACTCAAAATCAAGTGTGCATACTCGTACATACATTGTAAAATATTGTATTTATTTCCAAGTTCATATATATATATTAAAAATAAATAAACGGAACAAATAGAAACAAGGAACTTGTAAAGGTATCACTATTAGTGTTTATACTTTGTTAATCTGTTTTTATATACTTTCTGTAATATACTTCTGTATTATATATATGTATCTACCTATAGATATAAAATAATTATTAATACGAATGTGTTAAAAAATTAAGAAAATATATATATATTCGCTGGGATATAATATTTGCAACACAACTTAACTATAAAAATGTAGGCAATGCCGAAGGAAAACAGCAGCGACTGCATCCAGAGTAGTTGATTTATGTACTATATAAAATGAAATGAGGCTGAAGGTATTTCATCTGCAAATCCATACCATTATTACGGTTATTATTTGTTTGGGAAGTGTATGTAATTGTAGTTTCTGACTCTAAATTGAACCGAAAAATTGTTCAGAGACGTATCCGAAAAGTGTATTTCATTATCCTTTTTATACTTATAAATTTTTCTGCAGTTCAATTTGTATGACCATCATTTATTGTACGCATTCTTATCGTAAAGGCTGAAGGATATTTATGAAATTAAAAATGTGAAATGTTTAAATCCTCACTTATAAAAGCTTTTTTAGTACTTGACATACGAACAATGATATAATATCTGTAGTAATAGCGATCCCAAGGTTTTGTTTTCGCTACTAAAAAATACGAAAACGGTCCCATAAGTACGTGGTAGTTACCTACTAATAATCTTAAACTACTTATGTATGTATACGCATAATAACGATAAGTAACGGCTAACAATTGTATCTATATTTATGTGCTATTGAAACTTTCCATCTAGACATAAATTATTTTTAACTAAAAATCATTGTGTATTGTAATATCAGTATAATATCTTTTTCAGGGTAACCACCGAAAGGGAAATATTCGGCCTAAAAAAAGTCATTGATTCTCCTCGCCGTTATAATATATCCGCCAAATGTTTATGGCTTCAATCCCTTTGTCTAAATTTGAAATCACATGCTGTCGTAATTGCTCCTCTATTCCACCAATATGCTTTAGAATCTTATGCTTTAGCTGTTGAACTGAGATAACTCGACAAAAATGAAGAAGTCCAAGGATGCCAAATCGCACAATCCCGGTGGCCGATGGATATCGCTGTTTCGGAAGACAAAGTTATTACTGCATCGGCTGTGTGGCATGTGCAACCATGTTTTAGGAACCACACATCATTCACATCTATGTAATCCTATTTGAGACATAAAAAGTTAGGTACCACGGTACGAAAGCGTTAACCATTCACAGAACAGCATTGCCGGCACGTAGTGACTCGTTGATGCATCAGCTTTTCGACAATCTCACTTGGGTTGTTATCAGCCCAAAATCGGCAACTTTGCTTATAAACGTATCCGCTGAGATGAAAATGGGCCTCGTCACTGAAGACGATTTTCTTTGAAAGATGCTCATCAAGTTGTGTTTTCCGACGGATCCAATCAGTAAACGTATGGCACTGATTTCTGCCTGAAGTGAATTTCCTAAGCGCGCGTATTCAAATCTTTTCGGAAAATTCAACGTAATGTGGTTAGATAGATAGATAGATATTTACTGAATTGGTAAAGAACATCTTTGGTTTACGTTCAGTGTATATAGCACAGCTTGAACAGAGATATGATATTTACATGTTACTACTGGAAAAAGGTATTTAATAATAAATTTGTGATTATTGAAAACAAAAGTTTGTTCATTTGAAGGAAAACAAATAACAAAAAGCTTCATATACAAAGAGATTACAACTTAAGTAGTTCATATAAGATTAGGACTTAGTGGGTAATATCACAGAGAGAAAATAAAAAGGAAATATAAGTTAACATTAATAGCAATATATCTGCAAATTAGAAATAAGTAAATCCAATTTGCCAAGACCCACCACCTCTTCTCAAAACAGACCCAGCTCCAATTGGAGCTTTAAAACTAAAATGTTTCCTAATTGTAAGCCTCTCACCCATACTCCAACTCCCTCTATTCCACCCCAAACCAAGCCCCGACGTCAACGTGTCTCTTTTGACTTAACACCTTCAACTCAAACTCCCAGCAATCAACCCCTAACACACACGCCTTTCCCTAATAATACCGTCACTGCTCAACCACCCACACCCCCTCCCACACCCCCTCCCACGGATAAGAACAACTGTCTTCACAATTTCGACCTTACAACAGGAGCCAAATACCCAAACTTTATCAGCTCCCATATCTTAAATCCCGCTTCTAGCTCACATTCTCCCTCGGTTTCACGTGCCCAAGTCCCTATTTTTGATCCCCTTTCGCCGCCTAACGTTAAATTGACCCAAAAGAATATAGATACCACAGAATGCCGTTACGCTCTATCTAGGCTTAGGGATAAAAAGATATACGAAAATATATGTCTCCTTCTCGCATATATTTACGACAAATCCGACTCAGTTTGCTTTGAGGGAAAAACCAAAACAAGTGTCATGGTCTCCATCCAACAAGAACGCCTTCCTACCGATATAACTAGTCTCAGAAAGCTTTACAACAGGTACCACGAAATTTTCGACACACCTCCTCAAAAGGTTGCGGATGACCTCACTGCTTTCCGCAACTATGTACATTCTAAAAGAGTTTCCCACCTTCAGCGCAGTCGAGCTGACCACGACAAATTTTTTCGTTCCTAACTTGCCTTCTTTGCCTGCATCTCATCTACACATCCCTACTCCTCCACGCAACAAATTACCTCTTACATTTTACTACCAAAACGTAAGAGGCTTGCGCTCAAAAACGCGTGCTGTCTTGTCTAAATCACACGTTTCGACCGACGTCTATGCTCTTACAGAAACCAATCTGATCCCCGACATAAAGAGCCAGGAACTATTTCCATCTTCTTATAATGTTTTCCGAAATGACGATCACTCCCTTCCTATGTTTAATGATCCTGCCATCCCTAAAGTTGATTCTCCATGTACAGGTGTCCTACTTGCCATTCACAATAACCTCAACTCTTCTCTCATTGCTATCTCTTCTTCTGTTAATCTTGACTTTGTTTCAATTAAAAAAATACTTCCCAACAGGTCCCTGTACGTTATGTATTGCTACATTCTCCCAGCTCAGCGAATTGAATCCTACAACCTTGCTGTTAAAACAATTGACAAACTAATTGACTTAACGAATCATTGACGATATCCTTATCTTTGGTGACTTTAATCTGCACCTGCTAAAGTGGATTCCATCGAATAACCACTTATTTTTTACCGCGTCAAACGCCAGTTCATCCAAGGAGTGTTTTTTCATTGATAGCATAACTGACTCAAGCATGTGCCAAGTAAGTGGCGTACCTAATTCTATCGGTAGGCAACTAGATCTTATTTTCACTTGTGATCCTATTAACTCCACAGTAACGTTGTGCCCCTTTATCCTATCAACCGTCGACAACTTTCACCCCCTCGTCTTCTCTCATTTTTCCTTAACTCACCATCCCAGCCCACTTCTTCAAATACCATCTCTTCTTACAAGTTCCATGAAGCTAATTTTCACAAAATCAATACCTATCTTAGCAAATGTTCTTTTGATTTTACCAACCTATCCTTATCTGATGCTATCTCCATTTTCTACAGTGAAATATTTAATTCCATTTCTCTGTACGTCCCCTTTTCACGGCATAAAACATCATCTATTTCACCTCCATGGTACAACAGAAGACTTCGCTCTTTACAAAACAGAAGAAACAAATTATGGGCAGTTTTTCTTCGCACCAATTATTATTATGACTACTGTTAGAGTAGTAGGAACTTACCTGCAATTCACCCAGCTCTATAACTGCATCTATCAGCGCTTTCTCGACACAGCGCAGACCAACGCTATCAATGATCCTAAGACATTTTAAGACGGTTATCCCCCTCTCTCTCGTTCGATAATATATCATCGACCGACCCACATATTATTGACAACTATTTTGCAAATTTTTTAAACAGTCATTTGCAGACAACCTCTTCGTACCCGACTCTATCTATTTCAAGTACCTTCCCAGTTTCTCCATTGGCCCCTCTCTCTCTCAATCTTTTGATCCCACCCTTATCGAAGAAAAGTTACAAAATCTCAAGATGAATTTTTGTCCGGGCCAGACGGGCTCCCAGCAATATTTCTCAAAAAGTGTGCCTCCAATCTTTCGCACCCACTTTCCTCCCTCTTTCATTTGTCCCTCACACAAGGGGAATTCCACCAAGTTTGGAAGACCTCTTTCATAACCCCGGTTCGCAAAAAGGGATCAAAGAATGAAGTAACCAACTACCGTTCAATTGCTAAGCTTTCTCACATACCTAAAATATTCGAAAGTTTTTTATATGAAGTTCTAAGCTTTTAGTGCAAGTCACTTATATCACCCAGTTAGCACGGATTTCTAAAAGGTAGATCAACTACTACAACCTTAGTTGAATGCGTATCCTTTGCGCGTTCAGCCCTAGAAAATGGTAACGAAATTGACGTTATTGCTACAGATTTCGCTAAGGCCTTCGATAAAATATCACACCAATTGATCCTTTTCAAATTGTCTTCCCTCGGTTTTGACCCCATATTGTTATAATGGATATCTTCATATCTGGAGAGCCGTTACTATAGCGTTCGCTTTAGGTCAGCCTTCTCAACCCGGTTTTTAGCCACTTCTGGTGTCCCACAAGGCAGCCATCTAGGTCCCCTCTTTTTTCATTTTAACTATAAATGATCTTGAGAAGATTATCAAACACTGATCCGTATCCATTTACGCCGATGACACTAAGTTTTCCAAAACTATTTCTTCACCCAGGGCTCTATTCTCCTTCAAGAATACCTCGATAGGTTTTCTACTTGGTGTCTAAAAAATTGCTTTAAGCTTAATGTCTCCAAGTGCCAATCTATGACCTTGTCTCATAAGTCAAATCAATCCCCCTCTCGTCTTTATTTTCTGCATGACAAACCTGTACCCCAGGTTCAATGCCTTCGCGACCTTGGAATTTTATACGACCGAGAGTTAAACTTCCGTTCGCATATTGATGAGATAATCCTTAAAGCTAACTCATCGCTCGATTTTATCAAACGTTGATCTAAAGAATTTTGCAACCCTTATGTGACAAGGTCACTTTACGCTACTCTTGTCCGGCCCCTCCTTGAATATGCCAGCCAAGTATGGTCCCCCTTTCAGCGAATTCATATATCCCGAATCGAGAACAGTCACCGTCGTTTTCTTCGATTTGCTCTTCGTGGACTACCCTGGAGTGACCCATTTTTCTTACCTCCCTATCGCGACCGCCTCAAGCTTCTTAACCTGAATTCCCTCAAAAAACGCTGAGACGTAGCTGACATTCTCTTCATTTATCGACTGCTTTCCGGTTCTGTGGACTGCGCTTCCCTTTACAATTCTATTTCCTTCAACACTAACCCTCGTAATTTACGCTGTCCTCGTCCCTTCTATATCCCAAATCACCGTACCTCTTATGGCTCTAACGAACCAATCTCCCGCATGCTCCGTAAGGTCAACTAAAACCTCCCTGTTTTTGATTTTAACCTGAGCACTTATCGTCTTAAATTTGATCTTCTCCACCATTCCCTTGCTTCCTAACCCTCAACTCTTGTTAGTTTTTAAGTTAGTTTAAGCTTGCATTAAGCGAAATAAATGGGAGCGTCAGCCACTAAATTAAAATTAGAATTGTTGCTGTTTCCTAGTCACCTACTCATCTACCTTGATTTTTGTTGATTGAAAAATTAATGACAGAAATAAGAACTTTGACTGCAGACGATATTCTTGAGTTGCATCCAAAATTTAATGAGAGACTAAATTATTAGTGTAATTGGACTTGTTGTTCTATGTATTCTGGGCAGCACTCACCTCACGTGATTTTAGTTTCTGGAAAAAAAGGATGTCTTCAGGGTGCGGTTGGGATTTGAACAGCAAACCTTCCGACTTGGAAGTGAATTAACTACCACTGGAGCACCGGCCACCCATGTATTGACTTCCCCATTGGTTTGTCCTTTTGAACAGAAATCTCAGACTCTTCAGTCCGAAACGTTGATATTCATTCGCTATATATGTATATCCTAGTGATGCCAGTTGATTGTCGATGCCGATGTCGCTGTACCGCTCAAAGTGGTCGCTATTATATCTCCCCCTCCAAAGGCCGTTAACACATCTGGAACAAAAAATCACCTTAATTCGATTAATTTGGTATCTCTTATCATCAAAACGCATAGTCATTGTGAAACAGGTTTATTATAAGTACTGTGCAATTTCGATGAACGGAGTGTTCAGGACCGCGTTCATCAGTGGTAATTGGAAAACGAAAAGATTTGTTCTTTTATAGAATACAGAATTTACAATGTTTAGCAAGAATTATATAATTTATTCTGTCAATAAAGCAAAGATAAATAAAATTCATTAGGAACAATTCATAAAATATGCATACATGCAAAAGGTACATGGTATTTAGATATTCCTATAAAGATTTAATTGTTAAGAGTTTTAAAATATTCGTAGAATACTTCATTTAAATTTTTTCCTTTAATTAAGTTTTTCTTATGCAGTAAGCAGTAAATTGAAACTATAGGATTTGAATGTTTTTCATAATATGCCAAAAAAACGCTTGTCCCTTTCGCGGTGTATTGCTCGTGTATTTGCTGATGTCATATTTTTACGAATTCAGATATTTAAAAAAAGATAAAAGAAATGCAAATAAAATTAAACGTACCAGATTTATAATCAAGTAATTCTTTTTCACATTAATATTTTAAGACAATGAATTCCTAGACGGTTCCTAAAACCAGGTGAATATGCACATTAAGAATTTTGACTCAAATTGACGTGAATATGTTTAACTATTTATAAAATCATTTCACCAGAAATTGGAATACCTCATTCATTAAACGTTTCTGCAAATCTTTGAAAGAATCACATTCGACAATGAATTTGGAAGCCCTGTATATGTGTTTAAGCAGACCATGTAGAGTTTATGTGTCGGAACTTTCTTCTCTAGTTAGTATTATTTTTTACTTTCTTGAATACACTTTTCGAGGAGGAAGCATTAATTTACATTAGGAGTCACTACAGTCTAGTCTCTCTCTATTAATCGCGCTATTTCGCTAATCACTTCCAGTTGCTCACATCGAGGTTAATGAAGCCCACTTCGATTCAAGGGAAAGCTCTTCTTTTACCCCGTTGTCCCTTCGGAATGGGTTCGGAGACATCCGGGGTTAAAGCGGTGGTGTTCATGCGTTCAGCATGCCGATGAATTCAAGCTCTTCTAATCAGGTCAAAGCCGTTGTATAGCCCATACTCGAAGAACTTTAAAGTAAGACGCAATCGAAAAGTGGCCTTTTTGTAGTGGGTAAGACAGAATTATTTCTCAGTTGCTTATAAAAAAAATGCATTATTTACCACTAAATTTATCTTCGCAGCTTCCGTTTCAACTGCCGTAAATGCTCTAGTGACGGCTTACTGAGTTGAAACATTGTGCCTATGGTGTTCAATGATAACGCGTCACAGTGTCGTAATTATTTTTTGGTATCAAATGCGTGGTGTTATTACCGATTTGGCATTGTACACAGATGGAGTTTAGCATGGATGTGAAAACTTAAAATGGCTCTACATCGCACGTCCTTTTAAATGCTGTTAATGGGCCCGTAAAATACATTCATTGGTTGGGTGTGCTAAGATTAATATCCTGTCGATGGTGGACTTATCAGACCTAAAACAGCACTAATAAAGGCAAATGAGATGATGGATATAGGTGTTAAGTATTCACATAATACGATAAATAAAATCTAGTATGCAATGATAGGATTCCTCTATAATTGACGAAGTTGAGAGGGTCGCCTTTCTAAAGGATCGCGAAAGCGATTCTGAAATTTCATTTACTGGGCAATCTTTCATCAGACCATATTTCACAGATGAGTTGGATGTTTCTCCTTAAAAACTCAACCCTCTCCTGTGGGTGGCCGTAGCTCAGGCGGTAGTGTACTGGCTTCCAAATTGAAAGGTTCGGCTTTCAAATCCCAACCGCGCCCTGCAGACGCGGAACTAAATCACGTGAGATGAAAGTTGCCCAGAATACATCGAACAACAAGTCCAATTGCACTAATAATTTAGTATCTCATTAAATTTTGGATGCAACCCAAGAATATCGTCTGCAGTCACAGTTGTTGGTAATCGTCACCCACGATACTCAAAAATTTTCAGTACAGCCTACGACTCTACTATTACACTCCCATCCTAATATTTGTTTGGTGTTTGCGTCATTGACAAGATGAGGAAGTCATTATGCTAAAATAAAATGCACCATATTTACTAATCAATATTGTTAAACAGGGTCATCTATATTTGAATAACAGAAGATTCACATATTGGATTGATAATTTTTTAAAACTGATACCTAGTAAATATTCTGGCAAAATGCAAAGTAATAAGAACAGCTGAGTAGTACAGAATGTTCTCGAAATATAGCAGGGAGTATAAATACCATATCCCACTGAGGTGAAGTTCAGTTCAGTTGCGATTAAAAACAAATTTTTTTATTTATTTATAATAATCTATTATAACAATAGCGAAGTGCACTTTAAATATTTTGCTGGCATCGGGGTATATTAAAATTGTTGTGCTTGTTGGGATACGGCAGGCCAATGTGAACGTAATGCTTGTCCTTAATCAACTAACTCTTTATTGCAATTCAACAGAAAAATATAATATGATGATCATACATACATATGAAAGTCTGATTTATTGAGAGATACCTTCAGATTGGTTTTTCTTAGTGCGTCAAAAATTTTCTGTAAATTGTCTATATGTTCTTGTATTATATTTTGTCCATGTATTTATAATAAACTACCCAAATTCTGTTAATGTGTTCTCTTAAGACATTGTTCATCATTCTTTGAAATATCGCTGGTGCGTTTTTTATACCGAAAGGCATTCGGTATGAATTCATAATGTCCGTTTGTTGTGGAGAAAGCTGTCTTTTCTCTGTCCTTGGGGTCGACTTCTATTTGATGAAATCCCTTAATTAGAATGCTACTGCTTCTACTGCTTTAATAAGGATAGGATTTTTCTGATTTTTCACAAGGTTTGGGTGGCAATGCTCTTATGAAATTATGATCTCTGTGGAACCTGTGTCTAATAATAATCTTAATTTTCTATTTCGTTCAAATATAATATAGGGTAGTCCGTTGATTCCGGGACTAGTTCTTGGAAATTTTTCGTGATTACCTGTAGGTGCGGGTGGTGCATTTTCATCTTCTTGACAGTTGAATTGTGTTGACTTCCATAGGTTCTGGTCTTGATTGATAGGGTTGTCTTGGTTGGGGGTTTTGGTATTGTCTTGATTGTTAAATTGTGGGTAACGTGGCTCTTGTTTTTTGGGGTAATACATATTTGGTGTCCAACTGTTGTCGTTTCATTGTTGGTAATTACTGTTGCCTTTGATTGGGGAATCATGTTGGTTGTTCGGTCCTTTGTTGTCTTCTTTCTTCTTTTAGAAATCCTAATTGGCTTAATTCGTATAATGTGGTTTCCATTGAAGTAGGTACAAAGCACTGTTCTCACGTAATCATCATCAATGTAGGTAAGTCATCATCTACTTTTGTTCTGCACTTTTGTTGGATTGTCTCTAGGTATGTCAATGTATTAATGTCCAAATATTTGCTACTGTGGCTGCTAATGCTGGATTTGCTGGATTAATTTTGGTTGGTCAACTTTTTCGTTGATTTTTCTTTTATGTTCTTAAATTATAGGTGTTTACCAATACAGGTTTCTTCCTCTTTTTCAAAGAGGCCCTTTTACTATAATCTGTCTTCGTAAGATTCTCTGAGTAGTTAGGTTTAGTAGCTTGTTTTAATTTTTTTCTTTTTGAAGGATCACTGATTATTTCACTCTCGGATACGGAGTTTTTTTTATATACGGATAACTAACGATTTTTAGATACTCTACCGACTGCGACAATTTTGTCATGGGACGATTGAGAAAGAGAACTTTTCTTCCGAAACTTTCCTTAGAGAGTTAAAATAAAAGTGCTTAGAGTCGAAAGTAATAATTCTAACTGCTGTTTATTACTTTCCTCTTGTTTGCTTGATAAGGGATCCAAAGCCTGTATTCTTTCAAAAATGACCGTGAGAACGAAGTTACCGTCAGTGGCGCCCGCTATCGTTCAATGATTTCTAATTTTTTTTGCCCAAAATGAAAGAGCTGAACCTGGTTGACATTTGGTTGCAGCAAGACGATGCTACATGCCACACAGCACGCAAATCGATGGACTAATTGAGAAATGAGCTCGGTAAGCAATTTATCTCTCGTTTTGGACCGGTTAATTGTCCGGTTAAATCGTGCGATTTGACGCTTTGGGGATACGTCAAATCACTCGTCCATTCCGATAAACCAGCGTCAATTGGAGCCTTGGAAGACAAAATTACAAACGTTATTAGCGAGATATACTCAGAAAAGTGATTCAAAATTTCACCCTCGGTATGGACCACTTTAAACGTAGTCATGATCAAAATATATACGAAATATTCTTTAAAAAGTAAATGGCAAGAATTGATTTATTAAATCACATAAAAATCTTGTAAACTTTTGCAATTTCCCTGTGGTTTTTTGACAATTAAAAATCGAACGCTTAAAAAATCACACATTATATAAAGTTCTGTGACAAATTAAAGGGAATGACGTAGGTTTTTCCTCCATTTAACTTAGCCCCAAAATTGTTCGAACTAGGGAGCAATATCCCTCCCTACCGTCCTAGCGAAACGGAGACGCTCTGCACTGCTGTGTACGACGTCTCTGACGTAGTTAAGTAGTCTGTCCGCAGCTGTTCGAGGGACATAGACGATTAGATTTGTCTTTGATCAGCTCTTTCTTATCAAAATAGAGGAACCCCTCTGGGCGCACAAAGCCGTTGAGGTCATTCTTTAGGATTGAGGCTTCGAATTAACTTAACGACAAAATTGGCCAACACTTATTAGGATCGCATTATTGTATTAGACCTTATTAGGATAGAATTATATGTATACGATAACAATGATAGTTTTTCTAATTCTTATGTTTCAGCAGTTGTCAAATCAGCTGCCAAAATAATCAGTTAGATTTGCCATTATATCATACATCATTTTGAACTTGCCGAATGTGCGAAAATTGCGGCTCAGTTGCAAATATGCAACGTGAATTACGTCGTGAGGTCGGTGGTCAATATGGCTTCAGTGTGCAGGCAATTCGTCGTAGCGTGAAAAAATTTCAGCATGAGCACACTCTTTTTGATCTTAATCCACCAACCAGACAGAGATTAGTGCGAAATGAAAACATGCCAGAAATGCCGGTTCAGCGCCAATCAGCTGAATTGGGCATCGCTAGTCAGCCTGGTTTATTTTGCAGTTGGGTTTTGTCCTACATACATATAAGTTTGTGGTGACACAAGAATTGAAGCCGGTCAACTATAGACAACACCGTAAGTTCGCTTCTTGGGCAATGGAAATGCTGGCCAGAGATCCAGATTTTGGCCAAAAAATCATCAGATTGCCATTATTAGAGCGAATACAATCCACAAGTGTTTGTCCAAGAATCAACGCATCCACAAGGATTGACTGTATGGTTTGGTTTATAGCATGGCGGCATCATCGGAGCTTATTTCTTTCCAAATGAGGAAGGAGACACTATTACCGTCAATGGTCTCAGATATAGAGCGATGTTTTGTGTGGCCAGAGTTCAACAACTTCGACATATCCAAGCTATGGTTCTAACAAGATGGCGCTACATTCAATGCAAGCGCCGCAACGCTCGAAGTTGTGAAGGAGAAATTTGGCGGCTGGGTCATGTCATAGCGAGCGTTCATCAATTGGCCTCCGCAATCATGTGATTTGATACAACTCGATTATTTTCTCTGGAGCTACGTCAAGCCCTTAGTCTATGCTAACTAGTCAACCACTTTGGACGAGCTGGAGGCCAGCGTTCGGCAAGCTATTGCTGGAATAACGCTGCACATATTGGACCGCATCATTAAAAATTTGACCGACCGCTTAAAGGACTCCCTGCGAAGCCGATGCGGCTGTTTTATTTAATTTTTTTTCTATCGTTCTTATCTGGTCACCCTTTATTTCGACTCTGGTGTCCGACCTGAATATTTTCCATTAAAATTGCACATTGAACCACACATGACATCCGTATACAAGCATACGCCGGATAAGGGCCATGTATCAGATTACCTTCACCACCTCATGGAGTGGGCTGCTATAAAGGAGCCCCTTCATAAGGGTATAAGATCTCAGAAGAAGATCCCAAGGCGTCTGACTACGTTTCGTCAAGCAAGTGGTTCCCCATGTTGTCCCGCATTCGAAAACGTTCACCAATTATTTCTCTCATCCGTAGGGGCTCTAGGCAAAGGCGTCCTAAAAAGAATGGTTTCCGCCTTTTGAAAGTCATGGCAATATCGCTTGATCTTATCGACGTCACGTTGTAAGAGCGTATTAATGACCTCGATCTGTGGACTTAATCTGTACGAGATCAAGTCGTCTGCAAATGCTTTGGCATGGTGAAGTGAGCTCACAAGATTCCTTGTGTTGTGGAATAGTATCAGCGAACTAACTGCATGTTGTTATAGACCGCGGTCGGTGGCTGAATGTCAAATACTACAGCAGAAGTCACATTGCCATTCTTCACGATGAACTGTCTACTGTTAGCATATTAAATAGAATATACAACAGTGGTTTATTTATGGCTAGCCTGTTCAACTTGGAGAATAATTCCTCTATCTATACGGTATTGAACGGCTCTTCCAAGTCAATCAGACTTTTGTTCCATTGGTTCTCACTGGATATCAGATACCAGTTTAGACACGAGATGTGAAATATCATCCCCTGCCTTTATCTTCCTGGAAAGTCGCACCGTTAGCTTATACCTTTTCCTGTGGATATTCAATCACTAAGAAATTATTGTCATCTACATTCTCCTGGATCTATACTTGCTATTAAAAGTGGATGGGCGTGGCTCAAGTGATAGTGTTTTGGCTTCCAAGTCGGAAGGTTCTGTGTTCGAATCCCAGCCTCGTCCGAAAGACATTCTTTTTTTCAGGCTACTTATTTCACGTAAGACGAATGGTTGCCTCTAATACAATAACAAGTCTAATTACACTAATAATTTAGTCTCCCCATTAAATGTTGGATGCCACCCATGGAGCGAAATAACCACTGAGCCCAAAAATCTTTCTTTCTCCTAAGGCATTCTAAGTGTATTAATACCCACTTGAGTGTTAAGTTCTTTAAAAAAAAAAAAAAAAATCTAATCGTTGTTCGTTCTTTGGACACAGAAGGTCGGTTTGATTCTCCATCTGAAATATTCTATTTATTTGCGCAGACATATTCAAGTTGCTGGTGTTTACTGCCCGAATTTTGTTACTCCAGTAAGCCCTATAATTCTCTTTTGTTAATATTTCGAGGTTTCTGATCGACGAAATTATTGTCATGACCTCTGAGTTATATCTGTCAGTAAAGTGTCTGAACAGGGTTTGTCTGCCTTTGTGTTGGTACTGTGCGTCAATAGTTTTATTGTGGAATGTGTCCTCGTTTTCGGCATGTTGATACCGAGGTGTGTCCAAGGTATACTCCACAGTAATTGAAGGAATACTTTTAAACAAGCTCCTCCAAATCCGTAATTTTGTTTGGAACGGGTACTTCGGTACTGAGATCGCAATTCTCACTGTCATACACAAACGTTCGCAGGCAGTTTATAGTATGTTGGGTGGCACCTGTCAGTTGAATACGTGAGTCGAACAGCAGCAGATTTAGATAGGAAACGACGAACAATAGGTCGCTTTAAGATCGATTCGGTACATAATACTGTGCTGACCCCACTAATTGGATTGCATTGGATTCTCTCTAGTATTTGCTGAGTCATTTCCTCAATCACTATGTATGGCGTTAAAATCTCCGCTGATTATGAAGTAACTCTCCTCCGATTCAAATCTAAGGCATCGAACAAGATGTTTCAGGTGCTATGAAACAAAAACGTAATTTTGGACTTTATTGCATTTTCAAAAGTGAAATAAAGTCCAAAACGCGCTTTGGACCTTTTTGCAATTTCAAAAGTTGCAATAAAGTTCTTGGAATTTATTGAACTCTGCTATTTAAAAGAAAAAGACGAATAGAATAAAACAAAAAATATTTTCCACTGACAATGGTCTTATTTACTTGTATTTTTTTGTATTGTATTTTTAGTCAAAAATAAATCAGTTTTCAAATTTATTATTTTTATTGTATTGTAAATTTGTGAAAAAAGAGTGCAGTTCTGAACTTTACATATAAAAAACCTCGCATCCACTCCAAATCCTACAGTGAACATAAGCAGGGGAGTTGTATATATTCTACTGTTTATACATTGTGGATGTAATATATATATGTATACATATATATATAACAGTGTGTTAAGTATGGAGGGCGGGGTGCGGTAGCAACCCGCCTATTTGGAGTCACTGTAGGATTTGGAGTGGTTTTTTGTATATAAAGTTTTTTGAAATTGCAGTAAAGTCCAAATGAGTTTAAACGTTTTGGACCTGTTTTTATAAGACTTTATTTCATGGTACCGAGACCATGTACATCAGTTTTCCAGTAAGAAGAGGAATGTACACAATGCATGCCTTAAAGGCACGGAACCTGTGCACTACACAGCTATATACCCATTAAATCGCAAGCCTTTTCTAATGAAGATTGCAAGACCACCTCCTTGTAGGGAGTTGGGTCGGTTTCTTCTCACAATCTCATATTTTCCGTGCCTCATTTTGCCTTTTTTGTTTAGGTCAGAGGCTTTGTTTTTGAGCAACTTAAAAAGTGTAGCTCATCTTTCGATCCTTATCAGTGAATTTACATTTAACGCATTACGTAAGCATTACGACTGGAGGTGCGTTAAGCCCGGCAGCAGCGCATAGATTCGGTGCACACGTGTAGCCTGTTCCGTTATCTGCCGTTAAATCTGATTCATCTGCCCCTAGTTAGATGGCTGTCGTGTCAAATGCAGCTGCAGGTGCTCTAGGAGCAAGGGCCTGAGAAACTGCCTTCACCTGCCTGCAGCTATTTAGGCGGAGGTAATTTGGGAAGTGATGGCTGATATTTGATTGAGGGCTTCTGAACTTTGAACCTCCACTTTTAGCTGTCGAGCCTGATTTACTTTCCTAATATACTGGAATTTAAAACACCTTCTATAGTTTGGGGTGCATCCCGTGTTCTTACATAATGCACACGAAAGTTGGGTTTTGTCAGATGATCCATATTTACCTAGAGCTCATCCCTCTGATTTGTGGTCCTTTCCGTACTTAACGCATAGTGCTGGCAATGTAACATAAAATATTTTTCCTTAATTTCTCCAAGTGTACAACCTAGTAGTCTAGCACCTTAGTACTCCTTAGACCATCCACTTTGCTATTGGGACTTAGCTGAACTAAGAAAAACGGTAGTTTCTGCTTCTTCCTTTTCAGGCTGGTGTACGGCTTGACTTCTACGAAAGTGATTTCGTCGCTCCCTTTCCGTTTGAGCAGTGCAAGGACCTCCTGCGGAATGGTGGATGATACAATCCCCCCTGCAGCATTGCTTGCAGCTTCACCCCTTTAAGAGTAAAGGAGAAGAACTCCGTCGTCGTAATCTTCAATAAATGTTTGGGTATTTATTTACTTTTTTGGTCATGAAATATCGAAAAATTAACTTTTTAAATTTTTTTGTTTTTTGAATTGTTTGTTTTGACGGCGAATTCATGATAAAATTCACAGAAATAAGAAAAAATTATTAATTTCAATAGTTTTATGGCTTTGAATGCTGCAAAAAAATAAGTTTTTACGAATAATCGTTCATAGAACTTTCTTATGTCAAAATACCAACTTCTTATATTTTTTTCGTAATCTACATGAGAAAACAAACAATTTAAAAACAAAATTGAAACATTCATCCATTTTTCGATTTTTCATGGCCAAAAAACCTAAAGTAAATAATTACCAATATTGCAGTGCCAACACGCATCCAATTGATGAGGACACAATTTGCATTTGCCGTCGGCACATACATTTCGCAAACGCCGTCGGCAAATCAAATGGAATCAACAAATGCAAGCAAGTGCAAAAAAGAAAAAGGGGCAACAACAATTGCATAGACAAAATTCTATGTTTTTTGTTCATCATTCTCCACCTCCATCTCCCACGAACAGGCAGTAGGTGTGTTGGGACTTTTGCACGCATTAATCAAGAGCACAGCACACATATGCAAGCATGGAAAGAGTGTGCCTGGAAATAGGTCAATGATCGATCTCAGCTGTGATGATAGACGATACTATGCAAGCAGTGGAGTCGTGATCCTGGAAGCTTCACACAGCAAAAGGCCAATGCCCGATATCAGTTGAGATGACGGTGGTAAGCTCGGAAATCAGCGTAACAGCAGATTGCAGCAGTGAGGAAGCTGATGGTAGCTGTACCAAATGCGGGTTTTGAAGTCAATGGCCACGACACTACATCAAGGCCAGCGAATGGATAGTTTTCCTCTAGATGTGACTATTTCTATTAGTCAGTCCCAATCTTACTAGTGTCCGTATCGGTCGACAATAAAACTAATTTCATTCAACTACACTATATTTGTTGGTTTTGTATTTTTCTTTGATTTAGTTTTGAAAAATAAACAAGTGAATTATTTTTTTCGTTTAAATTCGGATGTTGATAAAGAGAGAGATGTCTTTATAATAGAAGCATAGAATAACAAAAAAAAACAAAAGAACCAAAATCTCTTTCGGTCAAACATTTTTCGTTTTAAAAAAAAAGATTTTGCTAGTTTCCTTCGCGAAACAACCAAAATTTTTTGATTTTTTATAGGCAAAATTATTTATTTTTTTATTAAAGTTGCATATTTTTATAATGCTGAATCATATTTCCTTTCTTTTCCACTGTTAAATGGAAATCAATTTATCGAAAAGTTGTAATGGTGGATTGGGGTGATATATCATATTTTGGTGCCTTTTTTAAGTTTTCAGTTTGGGGTGATTTTTCATTATAAAAAATAGCTCTAACATTTTGGGACCGTTTTTCAAAGGTTTTGGATCTGTGGCATCAAAAATGCCGTAAAAAAGCACATACACAAGTGCAACATATCCTTCAGATATAAACCAAAACCGATAGGGCAGTTGACGGGAAACCTACCGGCTCCTCGTGTAAAGATGTTGAGACCCTTTATACACACAGGAGTAGACTACGCCGGACCGATTGACATTAAAGCATTGACATTAAACGCGAAAATACTGAAAGGTTGCTTTGCGATCTTCGTTTGCATGTCCACCAAAGCAGTTCACATAGAAGCAGTAAGTGACCTCACAACACAAGCTTTCCTTGTTGCCTTTCG
The DNA here is from genome assembly GCA_949129095.1 of Volucella bombylans. Lineage (NCBI taxonomy): Eukaryota > Metazoa > Arthropoda > Insecta > Diptera > Syrphidae > Volucella > Volucella bombylans. The sequence goes on from OX422141.1 coordinate 58,177,337, forward strand.
AAGATTTGCAGCTAGAATAGGTCTATGTTCAGCTATGTACAGTGACTGTGGCACAAATTTTGAGCTCCAGAAACTTCTTGAGGAAGCTAGATTTGACTACGAGTCGTGTGCAGAGTTACTTGGTAACGAAGGAACTAAATTATACTTTAATCCACCCGCTTCCCCCATTTCGGATTCTGGCTCCTCACGCAACAAGGAGGAAACGAGTATGCAACTATACGCAATTATACCAAGGCCAATATGTACTACTTACCCACTGTGTGCCTTTTAACATCTTTTGTCCGCGTATATGTTCTCTTATTCTGTCTCATTAACGAATATCTTTCACAGTAGTCAATTACGAAAGATACGAGCATGACCATTATGATGATGAGGATGAAAAAGTCATGAAGTCGGTGATAGATATGGCAATGAGGTACCACATATTTGCGAACTTTGTTCACAGCCGGGGAGCATGTTGCAGCAGCAGTCATGAATAAGACTTAAATATATATTTAATTATTTATTATATCGTATTAATTATCATGTAAAGATCAACACTAAGAAGAATTAGGTCGTTGTATTTGTAAATTAATGTCATTTTGTATTGGAAGATATACTGTTTTTTTTTTCTGGCGCAATAAAAAGAAGGAGGGAAAGTGTATAATTTGTCATGCTGAAGAGGTGTGTCTGTCTTCCTATATTGTGAGTATCTTGCGATAATATCTTGTTGGAATTTAGCTATGAGTTGTTCCAGGGAATGTTTACGAGGGCGGGTCAATAAGTCCGTGACTTTTGGAATAAAACACGGATTTTTTGATAAAAAAATAATTTTATTTTTCAACGTAGTCTACCTTGAGCTCTATACACTTTGTCCAACGCTTCTCCAATTTTTGTATCCCTTCCAAAAAAAATGATTTGTCGAGGTCCTCAAAATAGGCCTTTGTTTGCGAGATGACTTCATCATTGGAGTCAAATCTTTTTCCACCAAGCCATTTCTTCAGGTTTGGGAACAAGAAGTAGTCGCTCGGAGCCAAATCTGGAGAATAGGGTGGATGAGGGAGCAATTCATAGCCCAATTCATGGATTTTTGCCATGGCAACTGCACATGTGTGCACCCTTGCATTGTCTTTTTTCTCCTCAAATTAGTGAGTAGTCTGATAAAAATAGCTGTCAAACACAAACTAACTGACGCAGCAAGTTTAAATTTTGACAGGAGTCAACTGACAGATGCCTGTTGACAGGAGCAGTGTTGCTGTTTTAGTAAAGAGGTCAGAAATTCAAAAAGTCACGGACTTATTGACCCGCCCTCGTATTGTTGCAGTATCCCTATATGTTCCATTTTAGAATTACAATATCCGTTGCTATTTAAATTTGTTTGTGAATATCGTCTTGTTGCATTGACCTGAAGAGAATTTCTTCTGTCTCATTTGAGAGGCTGTTGTCAATGTTAATATTGTTTCAAATATTTGAGTGTAAAGTAAGAGTACTGAGTGCATTTTTCTCTGCAGCATTGATATCATTTACTGAATTTCGAGTTACCGTCGTGGTGAGGGTAGAAAATGGTGTCGAAGTAGAGACGGAAGGGTAGGGTGATAGCCGATTGAAGAGTGAAGTTCGACTTGTGGTGCACTTTATTTGTAAAGGGTCTTTTGCCTAGATGTTTTTTTTAAATAAGACATGTAAATACTTTAATTTTTTCTGGTATTTAAATTTTATAGAAATACAAATATTATGTGTGGAAAATAATATCATTTAAATGCCCACTATGAGCACGCATGCAGGCTCTCACACGAATATCAAAATTTTCAAGAACTCGCTCACACGTTACACAGTAAGTTCATAAATTTCGGTCCAAATATTGTTTTTCAGCTGCGAAATTGTTGCTGGCTTCAGTTTTGAAAAACCAATCGCTCAACCGAATAGCTCAAAGTTTGCACGTGTGGTTTGTCTCGTTGTTCCATCCTGTTGAAAACAAAGATCTCTGTCTAATTCTTCAATTTAAGGCCACAAAAATCTTCAACCATTTGTCTATAGCAGTCTCCATTGACAGTAATAGCCCTCTCATTTGCAACTTCCAAGAAAAATTTATCAATGTTTCTACCAGCCCAAAAACTACACCAAGTAGAACTTTTTTGTGGATGTATTATACTGATAATTCTGAAATTATTCGAGGATTCTCTTCTCCCCTGTTGCAACAATTTTTTTGTTGACGACTCTATGCAATATGAAAGTCAATAAAGGTGATTTTCAAAAAAAAATCTATACACTCTAATGTACTAGATCAGAAGACTGGAAAGGACCAAAAGGACATTTAAAGTTTAAAAGCCATAGAAAAACTGCATTTAAAAAAATAAGTAAAAAGGTAGTATTAAGGACTTTAAATTGAGATAGATAGGTAGGCATGTAGGTAAGAGTGTCTGTTGGAAATACCAACCCACTTAGGCCTATTAGCTTATTGTGATTCCACGTGGATCTATGATACTCTTACTAATGGAACCGGTTTGAGCTTGTGATGAAGCGTAGGAGACTGCTTACGTCTATATTTTTTAGATCGTTTAAGTCGTTGTAGAAGAAAGCTCCTAGATGAAGTTTTCTTCTCTGGGAGAGAGCTGGACATGTACACGGTAGGTGCAGGATTGTCTCCTCCTCTTCCTCGTCCATGCAGCTTCTACAGAAATTTCTTGTAAAAGCGCCAAGAAATCTTGCGTGCTTGCCTATGAGGCAATGTCCAGTGATGACACTTACGATGGCGCTGAGATGTTTCCTATTTTGAAGGATCAGACGCTTAGAGCGATTCCGATCCAGCTTTTTCCAGATCTGTTTGGTCGCTAGACATGTTTGTCCAACAGTCCACCTGAGGTCTGTTCTTTTATTGGTATCCAGCTTTAATGCTAATTTTGTTAATTTGCACGTAGCGATTTGTATACCTAGGCTACCCTTTTCCGGTAGAATATGTGGAGTGGTTCCAATTTTGACGAGTTCATCGGCTCTACAGTTCTCTGGAATGTCTCTGTGGCCCGGCACCCACCAAAGGTGAATGTTGAACTGTTCTGCCATCTCCATGAGAGATGATCGGCATTCAAGGGCGATTTGAGAATATAATGAGACCGAGTCCAGGGACTTGATGGCGGCCTGACTATCCGAAAAAATGCGGATATCCTTTGCAGATATCACGTTTTCCTTCAGCCAGGACAGAGCTTCTTTAATCGGCAAAATTACCGCCGGGAATACGCTACAGTGATTTGGAAGACGGAAAGAGTGGCTTAGATCTAGCTCATCTGAGAAAACACCGCCACCAACTCCGCTACCATTTTTACATCCATCTGTGTAGAGATTTATTGACTTGTTCTCCATGAAAGCATCTTCCTCCCAGAATGATCTAGAATGGAAGCTTACATGGAAGTTTTTGTCAAACCAAAGTTCAGGTATGCTGCATTCGCAGCTACTTGCTGCTAAATATTGCACAGTTTACAACGTAGTCGTGATTGCGGATGTATTGACGTTGTTAATGGCGCCCTCTATGTCCAGGAAAGCAACCATTGTGTACTCTTTATATTGTAGGGATCGTTCTATGTGGCTAGTCAGAGAGTGCAAAGCCGTTTCCAACGACTTTCCTTTACAGTAGGCATGTTGAGCCGTTGACAGAAGTCTTGGATCAAATTTAGCTCGAATATGGATATCAGTCAGTCGTTCTAGAGTTTTCAGAAGGAAAGATGATAGACTTATAGGTCTGAGATCCTTTGGGACAACATGAGAACATTTTCGGGTTTTGGGAATGAATACTACATTGACTTCTCTCCATAACAGTGGAATGTGGATAAGTTCTACACAGCTCCTCATAATATTTTCTAACACTGGCAGAATAATATCTGAGGAGCTCTGTAGCTCGGCAGGTATTATACCGTCCGGACCAGCAGACTTGTATGGTTTGAAGCTATGCAGCGCCCAGAGCAGTTTGTCTCTTGTAATCAGACCATGAATTTTGGTCAGGGTTGCAGTAGGCCTGTTTGGGCTACTACTGGCCGCGAGTTGGGAGCTACCTGGAAAGTAGGTATCCAGAAGCAGGTTGAATGATTCCTCACTTGAGGTTGTCCAAGAACCATCGGTTTTTTTCAAACAGCTAGGCATCATAGGATTTGTAGAGAGGATTTTTCTTAGCTGCGATGCCTCAGAGGTTTCTGTGATTTTGTCACAGAATGACCTACAGGATTGTCGTTTTGCCTTCCTCAGTTTTTCTTTATATAATTGTCTGATGGGATGGGATGCTTTGTATGAGTCTTAGTCAGTCACTTTTCTTGTGCTTTTTGCTATGTTGAAAAATGTTCTGCTAGTGTTTCTGAGCAGTCCCAGTGTTGATGTCCACCAATGTGGCCTTTTCTTGCCTCTAGGATGAACAAGAGGGCAGGAAGTGGCCATAGCCTGATTGGCAGCCATAGTAAAATCCTTAACTTTCATGTCAAGCTCATTGGTGTCATGTGGGGGACTTGATAGTTCAGACGATAGCATTTTTGACTTTCTGACAGTATTCCTCTGTATTTTTGCCAATCAGTTTTACGGTAGTTCCGGAATGCTGGTTGGCTGGGCGAGCATAACTCAAGCTGAATTGGATGTATCTGTGGTCCATCCAATTCGTTAGCATTTGAGTGATGCTGTCGGAGACAAGAGTGATATCTAGCACTTCCTGTCGGTTTCTAGTTATAAAAGTGGGCTGATTGCCAATGTTGCAAATAAAGAGGGTAGTTCTTAAAATATAGTCAAAAAGTGACTCACCTCTATCATTGATGTCGGAACTGCCCCATACCGTGTGGTGAGCGTTAGCGTCGCATCCAATATGAGGCCAGTTTTTTGCCTTCCAGCTTCTAGTACCACCATTTCTAGGTTATCACCAGGGAGGGCGTCCACATGATCATGGCAAAGGTAAGGCGATGCCAGCCAGTATGCTCTTTGGTAGTCTCTAGTCTGGCAACGGTCAAGTCGGGGTCGCTGAGGTTAGGAAGTAAAAATATATTAAGACTACGTAGCACTAATATAGAAGTTCTGATCTTGCCTTTATCTTTTGTATACAGCGGAGCATATACGGGTGTTATAAGTCCACGAACCACGCCTTCTACAATCCATGGTTCCTGGATTAGGATAATGTCTGACGCAGAATGAATGCCGCCGAAGCCTTTTTTGAGTAATGGAGATTAATCTGAAGAAACCATATCATTGCTACAGTTTTCTAGAGTAGCCTCTACCACAGCGCTGTTGAGGTCCTCCGATTCTGAAGATGTGCCCAAGAGCTCATCTGCTTCCCCTTATCGTATAGGACCTCTTTTTGCTTCGTCATCGATTTCCATTTCCGACAAGGTGTCAGAAGAGGAGACCGACGGCTTAAATGTCACCTTGTTTAGATTGGAGTCGTCGCTATCCATTTCTGGAAAGGATATCGACGCTCCAAGACCCAAGGTTGTGTTTGGTGGTGTCTCCATTAAAGGAGGAGCATCCAATTCATCCTTTTTGTAGACCCTTGGTGTATAGACTTGAATCCGAACCGAATCATTCCTTTTGTCTGCGCTAGAGTGTTAAGGGATTCCTTACTGATGACGATCAATGCATATCTGTAAGAGCCCCTTAGTGACTCCAATTTCGCGACTTTCCAGTCATGTGTCGGAAGGGTCAGGTTACTGAGCCTGATGGTTTTCAGAATACTTTCTGGGGAGGACGGTTCGGCTGGAAACCAGCCGAGTTTTGCACCTGGCCAAATCTCTCCTAAACTAGCTATGGGCTTAGTGAAGAGATCAAGAGATCTCTGATTAGCATATGCGATGAGCTTTGACGTGGCCTTGGTACCAGCCAGCGTCATTTGCGATGGGAGGTATATTATTAATCAAAGCATTCTGTACGGAATATTTCCTGATTACCTTAAAACCTCGTTAATTATTCAGATTTAAAAAAAAGTTGATTCAATAGACAGAAACAATTAGAGGCCAATATGCTTGTTACCGGTTTTCTCAAAGATTTTTGAAAAGGTAAAAATAAGCAAAATGCTAAACTTTCTTCGAAAGAAGCTTGCATTGGCAACCTCCATCTAAGGCGCTCTTCTTAAGACGCCGGCGTGCAAACCGCACCAAACAGTTATTTTTTGTGGATGAAGTAGTGATTCATGAAGCACATGTGCATTTTCACCCGACCAATAACGCATATTTTGCCTATTGACGAACCCATTGAGCCAAAAATGAGCTTCGTCACTGAAGATGATTTTGCGATGAAATTCATCATCTTGGCGCATCTTCTCCAGAACCCAATCGGAGAACGTACGTCGCTTCAAATGGTCCATCGGCTTCAATTCTTGAGTCAGCTTGATCTTGTATGGGTGTAAACTAAGATCCTTACGCAAAATACGCCATAATGTGGTCTGAGCGATGCCCAATTCTTGAGAACTCCGTGGAATTGACTGATTTGGATCGTTTGCTACGGACGACTGAACGGCAGCGATATTTTCGACACTTCGACCAACCCGTTGTCTCACTGACACGGCAACATCACACAACGAATATGTTTGTTGCACTAAATTTGTTATTGCCTGTCTACTAGGGCGAGAGTTACGACCGAAAATTGGAGTTAACGCTCTTAAAGTTGCAGTCACTGACTCCGAATTTTGGTAGAAAATTTTTATAATTTGCAGACGTTGCTCGTTCGTATACTTTTCCATATGAAAATGTTGAGTTTACTGAATAAATTGACAGTGACCGTTTGATGATTAGTGAAAGAGTACGCTCACAAATTAAATTCAAAGTTGTCAAGTCCCTATTGGAAAACCCTTTATAAGTTTGATTTGAACTATTTGTATCAGAAGCTTTTTTAAAAGCAAGGAATGCTGGAAATGAATGTATTTTCTACTTCAAGTTTTACAATTTGGATAAACGTAATAACTAGGAATAGAAAAATTATAGATTTCATTGTCAAATACCCAGATTTTCCTTAGGAAAATAATTTGAGGCATGATAGTAAATAATTTTTCTATTCTATTTTCTATAGCATAAAAGTCATCTAATGTTATCAAAATTCTTTCTCATACTTCTTATATTTTGATGCACAATTGGTAAGTCTAAGTTTGTACTACAAAATCTCATGCCAATATCAGTTTCGTTACAATCATTCACACAAATTGGATCATAGAAGTCATTTAAATTACATAACATTTTTATTTAGTTTGGAATTGAAAGCCTGTAATTGCCTAAGGTCCCCCAGACGTCAATGTCACTTCTGCCAACGTCGACCACATAGAAAGAATACACCTCACTCCGCTCGTTGATAACATGGACGTGTCGCGCAGCGACCCATTCTAAGAACCTCCCCAGATCCTGGCTCCTGGTACGCGTTGAGAGTCCGGAAACCTTACTGAACCACAGAGGGGAGATTGCATTGGCGTCAGCAACGATGATTCTCTTCCGGCTGGCAAAAACAAACCATCAACATACTCAATGTATGGGTCCTATACTTGTAGTAGACCTTGGCAAGAAAAAACCCGCCAAACGCGCCTTCCACTACACCATGGCCACCGCATGTTGCTATTTATAATCTTCAAGTTGCTGATTATCTTGCATGGGAAAGTATTTCAGAGGAACTATTATCCCATTCGTATGCACCTGAACAAATCAATTACCGAAGTTTTGGGTCGGCGCGTGTGCTGACCTGGCAAAAGTTGTTGTAATATGTTTGGGATTTGTGTCGGCGCGTGTGGTGAATCAGCAGCAGTCAGCGTGATAACTCCTCCCTTCTTTAAAATCCGCGTCTCGCGGGTCAATATTGCCCTTAATAGGTTAAGGATAAAGATCATTGACCTATGGCAGTTGAATTTGAATAGGCTCATTTACATTTCTAAATTTATATACATAAACAATTAGAGAAAAACTAATAATTAATAAAAGATATAAAATTAAATCGGAAGTTATTGATATGTCGGTAAACATGTTCAATTTATCTAACTTTTTGGCATTTCTTAAGTGTAAATCATGCAAAAATTCAAGATATAGCTTTATGTCTTTAATAGTTATGTTGGATTGAGTTATTGGTTGTGTACTTCCTGTCATTTACAGATATGGTTTCGTTGTTAAACTGCACCAGGAATGTTCCGTTCAACCCCTTGGTTTCATTAGACTACTGAAGGGTTCCATTAAAGTTCGTTACGAAAACAGCATTCTCGTTTAGAAGTTCAATGACAGGTTTCTTATAGATCTGGTTGTCGGAATCCGGATCTTTGCCTCTGAACGTTCGACTAATGCAGTGATTTGTGGATAACCCCTGAAGTTGGTTTTCATTGCAAATTACGGCATCCCTGGTTTTTGTGCACAACCCCTTAACTGCGAGTATTTCTTCATGGGATACAAATAGTTCGTTTGTATCAAGGTGGATTATCCTACTATTTCTTACAGTGGATCTGATCAGCACATGATTAAATTCCCTAGGTCGGGGTTTTGGTAATTACACAGTCTTTTACTTTAGGTTGAATCCATTTGTAATATTATTTTTTCTATCTGCGAAAGCACATCTAGAATTTCTTCTTTATTTAGGAGGTTGGTGTTAATGATTCCTCTCTTTGCCAAGTGCGCCGCTGAGACTATTTCGCTGGGTTCGTCCTTTATTAAACCAAGCATTAAACAGCATCTGCTGTTATCAATGCTGGAATTGTCGATTGTTTTAATAACCCTGTTGTAACTTTCCAATATCTCTCTAGTAACTGATATAAGGCGTTCATTAATTTTGTACTGGTTATTGTTATTGTCTATTATTGCATTCTGGGTTCTAAGTAATTTATCCCAATCCGTCACATCAGGTGTACCGGCTATCCACCTCCAAGCGGACCCAATCCAGTTGATTTATCTTGCTTCTCTTGTATTTTTCCAGCGTAGCCTTTCTAATAATTGATCAATATGTTCGAGCTGATGGATTAGTTGCGGTGGTAGGATACTAGATTTATCGACTTGACTTATTATCATGGGAGCGAATTGGTTGACAATATCCTCGTAAGTTGTAAGATTAATAATGTGAACCATTCTGAAGGTTTCACTAATTATTTTGCCATTTCCTAAGTTCAATGTTACTATGGGCGTGCTGTATTCATATATATATGTTGAATGTTCCAAACACCAAACGTTGAATCATCCTGAAATTAAACAGAGCCTTTATTGAGAAATGTTTTTGATGTGGGACTTGTGGATCTTTTTCCCTGATTCGGTTACCATAGTAACCCTGTTATCTTTAATGACCTTTTCTTTCGTATACAAGGGTTTTTCCTTACCGTCACGGCGTTTAACTTCTGCATCGAATCGTATTTCAATGGAATACATCTTTTGCGATTTTCTCTGCTTTTTTTCCTCCTTTGATTTCTCTTAATAAGTTCGACAACGTCTTCATTAACTTTTGCCTGAAAATCAAAAAGATTCTGATAATTAATTCTCTGGCTCCTCCCGAAGAATATATCACTGGGCTCTTTACTGTATGTTGTTATAACGATCGACTCCATTTCCTATAATTTTATTCATCCTAAGATCAGGATACTCCTTCCTTAGGTACCGACCTATTTTCAGAGTTGTGGAGTGAACCCTTTCCACAGTTCCGTTCACTTCTCTTCTTTGGGACGGAGTCAAATAGATTTTTATACCAAGCGTAATTTGAAATTATTAGACTTAGAAAGCTGCCTTCATTGCCTGTCACAATAACTTTCGGCGCGGAAAAATAATGCAGTATTTTTATAATTTTCTTCCTTAGATAGAGGGCCGATTTTTCCTTTATGTGGAACAATTTTGCAAACTTTGAAAACTTAGATCAGTTTATGTATATTTGAGAGGTTTTTCACCTCAGTTAAACAAACATCTTTTGATGAATTATAAAATACACCAGCGCTCTCCAGTCAAATCTGACTTACAACTGCAAAATCACACATAAATATGGTTTAAGTTTAAGTTGTTATGAATTTTTCCCGGTCAAGCTCGAAAATGTCCATATGCAGGATCTCCGTGGGATATGTGAGACTAGGGGCTTCCTGAAGCTCAGGCTTCGAAGGATGTCTGTCATACTTACTTGTTTTGCATACCTCACAGGCTCTTTATGAACTTTATGAACTTATTCATTTTCGGAAAATAATATTTTTCCAGGATTTGTTCCTTTTTTTCCCGGTCGTTGCGATGTGCCCTGTTATTTTTTTTTTTTTTTATAATTTACGCGCGCCTAAGGGGTTAGATACCCTTTTACTGTTGCCAGGGCGCGGGCGGAAGGATAGAAGGAGGAGAAAGGAAAATTGTTTTTGTAGTGGTTTGAAACTCAGGTGTGTTTGGTTTCTATGTTTGCTCTCCAGGGGTGGGAGTCCGAATAGGACGGAGAATTTTTCTTCACTCAGAGTGATTCGAGGTACGAGTATTTTTCTGTCTGAGTTCCAATTACACAATGAAAAACTGACTTGCCATGGGCAGGATTCGAACCTGGACCCTCCGAGTGAGAAGCGTTTGCTACTACCACTACACCACGGCCACCCCACATGTTCACATGTTATGTTCTTCTTGGACGATTCTCATTTTATTCTCTTCGTTACATAAATACGAGTATTCTACCAAACACTGCTTTATGCGGATTTTAAGTCTGCTAAAATTTTTCTTATATATGTCATTGAGGACGGGCATATATATTTCTGGTATTTTTATACCGTTAGCATAACGGCATACAAATATTAGAATTAAGATTCTGCTTGAGAATCCTGGTCAAGTTCTCTTGTGTGATATTCTGAAGGGGTATATTGTGTCTATGGAAAGTTGGATGGGGTTCTTCGTCCTTGAGATATGACTAACTGATTTCAAAAAACATTTAACGGAACATCGTGGTGGGGAATTAAATCTGTGCTGTTTTCTTCAGCGCTGTGCCTGGTTTGTGAATCCGATGTTAGAGTGTTGGCTTCTGTTTCTGCGACCAAATTTGTTTTTCCAGGCCTATAGATGAGTTCATAGTTGTACTCCTAATCCTGGCTTTCCATCGTTTTAGTTTGGCGTTGTTATTCCGGTTGCTTAGGGTGAAGATAATCGGTTGGTGATCTGTCAAAGTTTTTATTTTACTCACACCGTATAAATAATTTCTTAGATTGTCGAGTGCCCAAACAATCGCCAGCATTTCGCTCTCGTTGGTGGCATAGTTCTCTTCTGCCGATCAAGAAATGTACGTTATCGGCCTAGCTTTACCAATCTCTCCAATAGCTAGAATGGCTATGTTCGACGCATCCGTGGTAAGGATGAAGGGCTTTTTGAAGTCTGGAAATGTTAAGATTTCTGATGTCCTGGAGTTCTTTTAGGTTATTAAACGCCTTCAATTTTCCTGATTCCAATTTGATTTTGATTTTCCTCGATTGACTGGCCTTTACTTGAGCTCTTTCCCCTCTCCTAAGGTTTGTTAAAGCCTTTGCTATTCTCGCAAAGTCTTTTATAAACCGTCAATAATACGAGGTGAGGCCCAGGAATTACTTGAGTTCCTTTGGGTTTTCCGGTGGTTTAATTTTTCGAATCGCCTCGACCTTCTTTGGGTCTGGTCTTATACCCTTGCTTGTTATGAGGTACACTAAGAATTATATTTCTTGTTTCAAAAATTGAGTCTTGTTGAGATTTTCCTTAAGATTTGCCTTCTCCAATGCGGTTAAAATAGTTTCTATGTTTTCAAGATGTTCCTTCTCGCTTTTCCCGAATATTATAACGTCGCCTATATATACATAGCAAATCTTCCCTATGTGTGCTCTTAATACGTCGTCTACAGTCCTTTGGAATATAGACGGGGCGTTCTGCAGCCTTGTATACTCGTATTTTCCGTTCATCGTCGAGAACTCATCCGCTTCTTTCATCTTGATTTGGTGAAACCATGAAGTGAGATCCAGAGTTGTGAACAGTTGAGCTTTTTCTAGGCTGGCTATTATGTTGTTAATATCGGGTATCGGGTAAGTATCAGAAATAGTCACGGCGTTAAGTCTTTTAAAGTCTATTACGAGTCTGTATTTTTTGTTCTCTTGTGCAATCAGATTTTTTTGGCACTACCCATACTGGGGAATTATATGGGCTATTCGAGGGCCGTATAATGCCATCCTTTAAAAGTTCCTGTATTTGGGTATTGACGTCCTATTGACGCCTTAGATGCACCGGGTAAGGATATGATTTGGTATACACTGGTTCTTGCGTCGAGGTCTTTATCTCTGCTCTGATGTTAGTGTCGATTATTTGTTCGTCGCATATTGGTCCGAAAACTTTTTGGTGTCTATTGATAATGTCTTGAAGATGTTTCCTGATTTCGATGCTCATATTATTTATTTGGGCTGACTTTTTTTCCTCCAGCGGCATCTTTATCCAGGTTTAATTATTAAGAAGTTGCTTTTTCTATCTATGATGGCTTCCATCTGCTTGATGGTACCATCGCCGATGATACCGTCGAATGTTTTAAGACCTGGAGGAACGAAAAAAACGAACCTGGAGGCCAATTGGATGGTAAATGGTGTTTTAGTCGGGAGTGCATTGGTTGCTAGTTCTGGTTTCACAAAGCTTTTATTTGCACCAGAAACTTAAGGGCATGGCCTGCTTTAGTGACATACCTTAGGTATGGTATGCTAGACAGGTGTCTATCATTCTGCCACTGGTTCTTCTAATTGATGTTCAGCGTTACCTTCTTCAGCAAGCTCTTCCTCATAATTTTTAAGATATTCTTCTTCATACTCTTCATACTCTGCATACAATCTCTGCCTTTTTTGGGGGTTGTGATTATCGGAGTTATCTTGAAATTGTTCGTTATATCCTTGTTGGTATTGATCAAGCTGCGCTGGTATAGCAGGTCTGTTTTTATAGTTGGCTTGCCAAGTCTGAACAGACGTTTCCATAGGGACTGGAGGCTTAGGCTGTGTTGGTCTTGGAGGCGGTTGTTGGCGTTGCCTCATATGATGCTGATTATGATGTCCATGTTCCTTTGCTGTAGTGTTAAAACTTTCTGAGAATTTGCTGCTTTCGATTGTCCATGTCCATTCTGGGAAAAAATCGGATTTATCGGAGGTGTTATAGAGTTATTACTGTTTTTCGGATGTATAGCCATATTCCCGTAATTTAGATTCTGCATCTCTAAACACGAAGCGTAAGCTTCGTAATTATCTACGAGTGCTTGGATAGTCTCAGGACTATAATCTTCCGTTTTTATTTTATTAATGATCAATGAAAATTGATGATTTACCGACGCATAGAATTCATTAATATTTAAGTTGCCTTGAGATAAGATGTTAAGTTGATGTTCAAGGGTGCGGATATCCCTTTTATCCGCATAGAGGAGGTATAAGCATTTCTTGATCGATGCCCAATCAGTATCGAAAATGTTGCAAGAAATCAGGTCCGCGTCAGCTCCGCCTCTAATTTTCTGTCTGATACTCTGTGGTATCGCTCTGTAAATGGGCTTTTCCCTAACGATCTCATAATCCCTTAGTATGTTATCCACATTGTGGATCCAAGAGATGTATTGCACTGGATTACTATCGAACGTTTGAAGGTCCTTAGCCCCGGCAGCTAATCTGCTGTTCTGTTTTAGATCTTTCTCGCTTCTAGGGATTGCAGGTACTGTTGGGTTTTTGTCTGATCGGGCATTAGTAAGTTCCATTGACCTAGGCTTTTGCTCTATTTCCTTAATTCTCTCGATTTGAGCATTCACTACTCCAGTAAGCTGGACAACAGCTGTTTTAAGTGCTTCCATTTTGCCAAACAGTAGTAATGAGTTCAAGATACAGACTTAGAGCGGATTGCAAACTTAGGGTTACAAATTTGAATTTAAATTTGTTAGATTCGAGGTAAAAATTTGACTTGAAATTTTTGTTTGTGTCAGAGTAATTTGTATGCTTAGGACTACATTACAATATTATGGCAAAAATAACAACTGAGTTGAAACAATTCTTTCCTTCATTTTTATCTATCCTATAAATTTGTGTTGGTGTGACATCAAGCTGTGTTTCTAGAGTTTAGCTTAATTAATAATTACATTTAGCATTGGTTTGCAATATTTTATAAAGGTAGTTTTATCTTTAAAATTTACGTTCACGTACAAAGTTTTTAATATTTTTTTGATTTCTTATTTCCTTAAAATTAAAAAGCTTGAGATTTAAGTAATGGACTCGACTTACATGAAGATTATGATGTTTATCATCTCTCATCTGGGAAGGAATGCTGGAGAGCTGGCGAATGTTGTCAAAGGATGAGTTGTTCCTTGTTGGCTCTTCATAGAGGTCCTCGGTTGTAGTCGCCTTTGTGATGCACTCACACTTTCTACAGATGTACTTTGGAAGGGGTGTATTACTCCTTTTTAGCCACTTCGTAGAGATCTTATCTCTGTTCTAACAGCCTACTGCGGTACACTTAATTATCAGTAAGATCGTTTGTTCACTCTTAAGCTTCTTTAACTCAAGTATCTTTACGTTCGCGATGTCCCTGGTGCTCGGGCGCCAGTAAACGAAGTTATTCGTCGATAATTTAAAAAAAAATATAATTTTTTTATTATTGGGTGACATAAGTCTCACTATCAAAGCCACACTTAAATCTAAACATTTATGTTGCTTAACATCTATTTATAATCTTCAAGTTGTTGATTATCTTGTAGTTGCATGGGAAAGTATTTCAGAAAAGTACTTCAAATGAAATACTATCCCATTCGTATGCACCTGAACAAATATCCAATTACCGAAGGTTTGAGTCGGCGCGTGTGTCTGCTGACCTGGCAAAAGTTGTTATAATATGTTTGGGATTTGTGTCGGCGCGTGTGCTGAATCAGCAGCAGTCAGCGTGATAACTTCACCGTCTATCCAAAAGTTGATGTACGACGAATTTGATCGCATGCTTTTTTGGGAGTGATTGAAGAGGGTCAGAGTTTCTGGAGTTCACACCTATTGTTTTAATTGGTGGTGTATTGTACCAACTAGACGATGAATAGAATGAGAAACCCATAGCGTTCTTCTCAGAAAATATGAATACTTGCCAACGCAACTACAACGTTACTGAGTAAGAATGCCATGCGGATGTAAAAGCGGTAAAGGAATTCAGACCTTATGTTGAAGGATCGGCCTTCATTATCGTGACCGATACCGATCACACCAGCTTAAAATGACTGATGAGCGTGAAAGATTTAAGCGGGAGATTGGCACGATGGTCGCTAAGACTACAGATGTTCGCCTTCGGCAGTAAACACCTCCAAGGTGCACAAAACGTAGTACCAGACACTCAATCCAGCGCATTTAATGAAGAATTGTCTACTGAAACCTCTTATACTTGGGGGTGGTGATTAAATTCACCAAATTAAATTTCCGGAACACCTCGAATTGATCTCGACTGTAACGAAAAACTCTGACCAATTGGCAGATTTAAAAGTGACTAACGGTTTCACTTACAAAAAGACTAACTTGATTGAAGACAGTCAATTCTCTTGGAAGCTCTGGGTTCCGGCTACACTTACCCAAAATCTTGTTGCGAATTATCATAATCCGCCAAGCTGTTCTCATGGAGGAATAGCGAAAACTCTTTTCAGACTTAAAGAACTATTCTATTGGCCCAATATGACCATAGACATACGAAACTTCATTCACAAGTGTACTGTTTGTAAAGAAAACAAATATGTTAATACCATTTTAAGAACTCCCATGACTTCCCAGCATGAAATCATCCGACCATTTCAAAAACTCTATATTGATTTCATAGGGCTATATCCAACCAGAAAAGGAAACGCAAAATATGTCATGATAAAAGCTATGCGAAAGCAAACACGAGCTCGGTTATTGAATATCTTGAGCAAAAACTTTTTCATCTATTTAGGTGGATACCAGAAGCGGTGGGATAAATACCTCCCCGATATATAGCAAGCTCTGTGCACCTTAACCCATCGCTTAACCGGTATAACTCCCTACTACTGCCTATTTGGTCAGCAGATGGCTACATACGGGAATATATACAAACTCCTACGAAATTTAAAAACATTCGATGACGGTGAAATTATTATACGGGAAAACGTAAAACAAAATCTTAAGCTCGCCTTTGAGCGTAACAAGAGGTCCTATAATATAGAATATAGACGGAATTTCATATTGAGTGATGCATCAAAGAACATTAATTCAAAGCTATGCCCTAAATTTGTAAAGTGTAGAATAAAAAAAAAAAAATGGGTACATCTATATATATACGAAGTAGAAAACTGTGATGGTAAAAGTATTTTCGTATTTCATGCCAAAAGTTATAAAAATTTTAAACTTTCCCAGGGTCTGCAAGAAATAAGTCTTGTGCATATGACGATTTTCGTGTCTTTGCAAAATGCGAGACCATTTGTAAATTCACAATTTTTTGGCGTAATCGTTCAAGGCTATCCGAATCCAATCGCATTTTATTTTACTCTTTACCATTTTATTTTATGAAAATCCAGAGCTGTAGCTGACAATAATTTAGCTCTCGAATATCGAATTTCGAAAATAAGAAAAAAGAAAATACTTACGATCTTAGACGCCAAAGATCGTAAACGAATTGTATTAAAACTTGCGAAAATTTCGGTCAGTCTTTATGTATATTTTTTCTGCAAGCTGGTTGATTCCCATTGTCGTACGTGTCGTACGTACATACATATATAGGAAATTAAATTCTGATAGAAGTTAGAAGAAAATTGTATAAATTTCTGCTTCCGCGCAACTGCCAAGCTGGTGATACTGCAGATAGTTAATTGATCCAGATGGACTTAGCCGAGCTGAAAAGCCATAAGTGCTGGCACTCCGATAGGATGAAATGTGGTTCCTGAGTATAAATATGCGAGTCGTGTTTCAATGTATACCGACATACATATACGAGGGTTGTCTGAAAAGTTTCCGACCGCAACGTAAAGATAGCGGCACTCGTCAATAAAAGCTAGTGAATGCTAGTTGTGCATCTTTTGACAGTCCACTCTATGGGCACTTGATTGATGTGAACAAGCTGAAGGCCTGAGAGAAAATCAAGAGTTCTACGGTGTATTAAAATTACTTTAGACTTATCAGCATTAAGTCGAAGGTCGTCTATAATTGACCGGTCATAAATTCTGGCAAGATCTTCGTCTAGGAGGCCTATAACAGAGTTTGTTTCATTAGTGGGACAGCTTATCATAAGTTGTACATCGTCAGAGTACATATATATTTTGCAGTGCTTAACAATGTTTGGTAGATCGTTCACGTATAAAGAGAAAAGAGTGGGTCCCAGGATTGATCCTTGCGGCACTCCACTCTGTGCACTTAAGAAACTCGAAATAGTCTCACCAGTGCAAACACACTGTTTTCTTCCACTTAAATAAGACTTGATAAGAGCTATGGACAAAGAAGAAAACGCAAAAACGTCTTTAAGTTTACTACAAATGACCGCGTGGTTGACTGTGTCAAATGCCTTTGAAAAGTCGAGCAATGATAAAAGCGTTGGATGATTCTTATCCAATGCGTTACGAATCTCTTCTACCATTAATATCAGGACAGTGTCGCAGCTCCTTTTAGGCCGAAAACCAGACTGATGTATAGTTAGGAGATCTTCGTTATTTAAGTAGCAACGAATTTGTTTTAGTGCTTACTTTTCGAAGGCCTTCGACAAGTAAGGTAGAATAGCGATTGGCCTGTATTCAACCGCATTCCCCATTCTTTTCTTGGGGACCGGGACTATTTTTACTCTTTTCCATTCAGAGGGAAAGGTAGAAGTAGTGAATATCATATTAAAGAGGTGAGTAATGTGAGGAAGTAAATAAGGCAAAGCAGTTTTATAAACTTTGGGCTAAAACAGTCTAGACCAGTGGCATTGGATTTTACCGAGAGGAGTGCTTCAACAACATCTACTTCGGTGATTCTATTGAAGCAAAAAGCCCCTTCAGTGTAATTTTCAGTGCTATACTCTGGGGAAGCAGGGCTGCAAGAAGGATTACCGTATGAGGAGATGAAGTTCAGGTTCAACTGGTCACAGTTAACATCAGTGGGGACTACCATATTTTTCCTACCGATGCCAAGTTCGCGAAGATTCTTCCACATGGTCGTAGAGTTTCCCGGGGTAGACAAGTTGAACTTATGATTATAAAAAGCTTTTTTGGCAGATCTGGTTTACAAGACAGCTTTGTTGCGCAATAAACGATATTCATTTCGGAATTCATCAAGACGAAACATCCTCCACTTTCGATAGGCAGTGTCACGTTGGACTATAAGTTTTTTGATGTAAGAGCTAATCCATTGAGGAACTTAGATGTGCGTACTATTGCTTTTAGTTGTTCTCATATAGCTGTAACACATGTTGCTGTAAGAACATAACTTGATCATCAACAGAGGGCATGTAGTAGATGCTATCCCAAAATATTCGATTAACGTCGGAAAGCAGATTAGTATAATCTATATTATTATAGTCACGGTAAAATCGTACCGGGGTGCTGCTAGATAGCTCTATGTTAAATGATAAGAATATCAAGTCATGCCTAGAAAATCCTGGGGCACCGATTTGGTCCTAAAAAAGCATTTTAGAAATGTCACCAACAAAGAAAACGTCGAGAAGGGAACATGAGTCTTCCAAGTAGTGGGTGGGAATACTTGAGTTAACCGCGTTTAAATGAAGCGAATTCATATTTCCGATAAACGAGGCTGATTCAGACTTATTCACCAATTCAGGTCACCACAGATAACTATGTTTGAGGAAATACATGAAATAGTTTCAAGAACATCTAGCAATGGTGAACAACTCTCTTCTTAAGAAAATAAAATATAAAAACAAACTCCGTCAAAAATGCTATAGACATCCTATAAATTTTAGGTTAAAAAATAGATATAAACGTATTTGTAAATCAACAAACATGGAAATTCGGATTTGCCGCGATAATTACTACCTCAACCTTATGAGAACATCCCGAGGAAACCTGAAACAAGAGTGGAAAGCTGTAAACAGCATTATGAATCGCAGTGTTAAAGACCAGCATATTTCTGTAGAAATTAATAGATGGTAATATCATTGATCCCCTAGCAGTAGCGAATGAGTTCAATGATCACTTTGTTTCAATTGGAGATAACCATTTTCCCGGAAATTCCACTGTTCATTGTAGCTGTTGCAATAGTACTGCTGATATCCATTTGTGTAGAAATAGCTTCTTTTTTGCACCAATTACTGGCCTTGAGGTCCTAAAAATTATTAATTCCTTAAGAAATTCATATTCTTGTGGTACTACATCGCTGACATTTTAGCACATCTGTTTAATCTGAGTGTTGTGTCCGGAGTTTTCCCCGAAAAATTTAAACGTGCCCTTGTGATACCACTTTTTAAGAAAGGGGATAGAAAAGAGAAAAATAATTACAGGCCGATTTCACTTCTGTCTTCGATTTCTAAAATTTTTGAAAAGACGGTCAAGAACAGGGTTTTGGAATATTTAGGTAAAACTTTTGGACTTTTGCTCCTTTATACAGAAAGGTTTGGATGACAAAAAATCTTGCGCTGGGTTCTTTGTTGATATAACTAAAGCGTTTGATATGGTTGATTACAGCATCCTTTTGTATAAATTAGATAATGCAGGATTTCGCGGATTTATGCATAATTGGTTTGCGTCGTATCTCAAAGACAGAATCCAACAGGTTAAAGTCGGGACGAGTATTAGTCTCCCTAAGACTCTTCATCTTGGAGTTCCTCAAGGGTCCGTCCTTGGAACTATCTTGTTTCTGATTTACATCAATTCCATATTTGCACTGCCTTTTAATGGAAAAGTTAAAGCTTATGCTGATGATCTGGGAATCGCATATAGCTCTGTCAACCCTCTGATCCTAATTGCTGATATCAACCACGATGCGCATTTATTGAGAACCTGGTTCGCTGAACATAAACTCATAGTTAGCAACAAGACAAAGCTCATGTTTTTTAGCCTAAGTCCACAGCAATGTCCCGACATAGATGTCATATTTCACATATATAACTGCCGGAGGTATATATTGTCGACGTGCTCTGCTCTAAATGTTGAGAAAATTTTTGATGTTAATGTCTTTTGTCATATCACTTGCTTTAAAGTTGAAACTGTAAATCACTTTAAATATCTTGGAGTGACAATTGATCGAAATTTGAATTGGTCCGAACGCATTTCAATCTTAAAGCAATATCTCCTTTCTGCCATTCGATGCTTCTATCGCCTCGACAAGTTTTGCTCCAGCGATATTTTAAAAACCATTTATTTTGCGATTTTCCACTCAAAGCTGCAATATGGCATAAGCTGTTGGGGGGGTACCTACTTAAATAAAATGCAGCAGTTGAACATCCTGCAAAAGTGTGCCATTATCTGCAAGTGCACTCGTAGAGCCCATTATTTTGAACTTTTTAGGTTAATGGGAATCCTACCAGTAAGGCACTTGTATTATTATAGGGTGCTAAAAATTTTCTATATGAGATGCGGCTACATGCTCTCTGACGTTTATAGCTTGCGTAGGAATCCACTTTCTATAATTCGTATCCCTGCCTTTCGTACCACTAACTTCAGGAACTCGTACAGTGTTTTATCTTGTAAATTGTTTAACAGTCTCCCTGCAGAAATACGATCCATTAGATCTTTATTCGCCTTCTTATACAAAGTAAAACTGTGGCTTCTTGATTTCGATCATGATGAAATTGAAATTTTGGTTCGCTATACTGTGTAATATTTATGTAAATTGCTCAAATCTTTTATTTTTCTATGTATGCATTCGCTTGTTTTTGCATCCTATAGTAATTTTTCTTTTCTTGGTCTCTTTGGTTTGAATTTTAGTTTTCTTTTTTAATATGTCCACCCCACAACATAAATAACTATGTGAAGTGGCATTATCACTATTCTTTTATAATATCGAATGACACTAAATATGATTTATATTATTGTTAGCTTACGTTTATATCTGGGATTACTAATACCATTGTGATAGAGAATAATGAATAAAAAAAAAAAAAAAAAAAAAAAAAGCATAACTGTTTGTTTGGGCTATAGGCAATACCATGTATTAACTTTAAGCTCTACATGTAATTTCAACAAACAAATAGTCAATAGGATACCCAGGAGGTGATTCATGCACGACTTTAACCCTGAGTGGTTTTTGTAGGTATATAGCAACACCCCCACCAATGCGACCAGCTCGGTTGGCTTGAAACATTTCATAACCATTAAGGGAGCAAACTTCTTTTTGCACGTTACTGTGTTGGCAGGTTTCTGATACACACACTGCATCGAGACGAGAATTTCCAAAAGTATAGCGGAATTCGTCAATTTTGGCCAAGATGCTTTGTGCGTTAAGATGGCAGATGTGAATGCCATCGCTCTGAGCTCCAAGCATCCTTATAATGTTGTGGAGAGATCCATGCAAGTTGTCGGGATGGGACTGTCTTACCATATTATCGTTATCCAGGTTCATAATATAAAAACAGATAATTAGTAAAATAACTGAGGGAATGAAAAGCAATAATATTTCTATGCAATAAAACAAATAGTAATGTGGATTGACACTCCGCGCTCGCTAAGAAAAAATGAACATGATTTTGGTAAAAAAAACATATTGAAATTCATAAAATTAAATGTAAGGATACTATGTAGGTAAAAAACGAATATACAAAGAAAAATAATAAAATAAAACAAAATATTTAATTTTGAAGACGGCGGCAACTCTATACATTTCTTTAATTACTGTCGTTGTTGTTGCTGGCAATTGCTTTTAGGTCGTCGAAGCTTAGAACGTAAAAGCTTGGCCTTTTATTTCTTTAATTACTGTTATTGTTGCTGTTGCTGGCAATTGCATTTAGGCCGTCGAAGCTCAGAACATGAAAGCTTTGGCCTTCTAATGAAAGCTTTACAAACACTGACCCACGATATCTGTATGCTGTGAAGAGTTGGGCTTTTCGCTTGAGACGTACAGCACTGTGAAATTTCGCTGTCGTATAGTGGCGAATTACAGAATGATCGGCGAGGGTTGGTTGTTGTTGTTTCGGGAGAAACCCCGAGAGATGCTTTTTAGTATTGGTGGCTGACAGTTAACGTTACTGCAGAGTGCTTGAAATTTAGACAGCAGATTTTCGCCGTTCACTATGGGGACGCCAAACAGAACAGCATCCGCGGCGATTTCTCTTCTCTCCAGTGAATTGACTTGACTATTTAAGTTATGCAGCTTTTCCTTTAGTGCTAAATTTTCAGTGCCTGTTTCTAATTTTTCCACTCGATCTATAACTCCACTTATAGTGGATTGAATAGCTAATAGGCGCGCTACCCATGATTTCTCCAGCTCAGCGATGGTTTCAAGAAGAATGGTTCTGATTTTCGATATTTCTGTCCATATTGTCTCAGATAATGATTGGTTTTGACGGTTGAGACGTTCATCAAGCTGTTTAAGGGTGATGGATGGTTGAGGTGAAGAAAAGTGGGGCGGCGTCGAAACCGAGTGGGTTGTCAAGTTTTTGCCAGACCTGAGAGCAATTATTTAGCTTTAAGCGAAGGGTGTAGGTAAGCACTGTTATAATTTATGATGTGTTTTGATATTTTGTGATGTCTCACTTTGTTTTATCACTATTTCCACCACCAGTGCTCCATAGGAATCGCCAGCAGGATTCTTTCGCTTCAAACCTTCAACCACAGTAGCCGTCCCGCTTTGAATGCTCATCAGTATACCCTCAAGCCCACTTTGGAATGTACTCTGAAATATCGTGATTCGTCCCTAAGCCGTACAACTCGCTTATGGAACGAGCCTGTCGAGCTCTCTATTTCCTAGTCGTTATAACTTGCAAACATTTAATACAAATGTACATCGGTATTTCTCTTTTCTTTCTCCCTGATTTTCTCTGCCCGCACTGTGTACAAACATTTGAGGGCGCCCTAATCACAATACAAAAAAAAAAATTAGTAAAGAGAAAAGCACCTCTCCTCTAACAAAGAATATTCATTTATCAATCAAACCATCAAGATCATCAATCATCACTAAACACCTAAAGGGTCTTTCACATGTCGCACTTAGATGTATGTAGTGAATAATTTCTGAACGTTACCTTTTTGTTTAGTCGTTTTTGGCATTTGTGAAGTAGACACATGTGCAATTTTAACCATGGATAGTAACATGCTGGAACAACGCATTAAAGAAAATAGTCGTCCTTTAAAAAATACATATCGTAAAATTCTCGATTCTTTTGTTGTGAAATGAGTCCAAATGAGTTAACAATTCAAAGGTTAATGAAAAAATTTTAAGAAACTGGTTCTGTCGAGCATCGAAAAAGGTTTGAAAAGAAAGAGTGGACGCTCTACTGAGAACATTGCTGCTGTAGAGCAAAGTGTTACTGAAGATCCTTCAAAACCAATATCACGACCTTCTCAAACATTAGGCATTCATCCGTTGACTATTTGGCGTATTTTAAGTAAGGAGTTGCATTTGCGTCTGTACAATAAAGAGATTAAAAAATACTACGACTGAATGGAAAAGGAATATTTTATTAATACTATATTAGAGCAGACGCAAGCTGATTAGCAGGTAATACTCGTGAATCGCTAAGCCTGTACTTGGTCTCGCCTTGAAACTTAAGCCAGGAACTTAAGTGGTAATGGACATAAAGCTGCATTTTGCTAATTAAAGTATATTATTTTTATGTCTATTTTCAAGCAAATCGGACGCCTCGGCTTGGGTTTTCTGTGACAACATCAGTATACAATGATCGTCCCAATCACGCCAGCCAGTAGATGTAACTTAGCCCATAGTGGTGGTAATCGTGCTGAGCGAATATTATTTTGTTCCGGGAAATCATCCGACTTCTTTTTTACATCGTCAACCTTGGCTTTTAACCCTACTTGTTAAATGCCACTAACCTCTAGTGGCCTTCCTTTCTTTGGCTGCCTTGACGTGGTAGCTTAAGAGTCACAGATCCTAAGGTTCTCAAAATAACCTAGGTAAGAAGTCGAACTAAGAACCAAAGACGTGCAAACTAGACGTAAAACCGTTAAGAGCATGAAGGTGACCTCAAGGGATTATACTCCAGGTGGTACTCAAAATAACGACAATCCACCCGTGGTCTTTCCGACTGCGGTCGCGGCACGGATTCTGGAGGCCGCAGCCGACATACATGCATACAACCACCCGCCGATGTCGGAGCTGAGCGAGAAGCTGCTGGAACACTCGATTTCGATATGAAATAAAGTCTAAACCGTGTTTTAAACCTTTTTGCATAAGACTTTATTTCATGGCACCGGTAATTCCGGATAGAGTAGTAAGTTGTTCTAAAACTCTAAAACCAAATGATGAGGGTGAGGTATATGGAGACAAAGTGGGAAAAGTAGACATCAACAATGTAAGTCTACTGACGTGGACAAGGCTGAAACTGACAAAGCTAGTTGACTCAGTTTTTACAATGGTGGTTGTTTAATTGAGAATGTTGTGACACTTCCAGCTCCGTTACAAGAGATTTTTGTCTTGTAACGATAAGAAAAACATCCACATCATCCATATTTTTGTTATTTTTTTTATAAGTTTTTTTTTATAATTTTATTTCACAAAAAAAATTACACAGTGTTGCTAGCCCTGGTAATGCTTTTTTTTTTTAGTTATGGCTGTGTACGTAGTTTCATCAATGTTTGTAGCCCTGGTGACGCTTTGTTAAAGTAAAACATTTTTTGTTTCACTTAGATGTACCAGTGTTTGTAGCCCTGGTAACGCTTTCCTTTCTTATGGCTTTGAAGGACCATAACAACACAACTATTTCAACGAACTGAACTTTATTTAAATTAATTTTGCCTTAAATACTACAATTTAGCTTATTCTACATTATTTACACACCTCATGTAGGCTAAGAAATAAATCGTAAAAGGTGTTCAGTTACGTGGCATGTGCAAGTAACTTAATAAGTTGTGCGCTTTGGAGTGCACTACTAAATCACAAAAAAAATTCAGAGTTTTTAGTTGTGCGTTGCTCGTCGTTTGTTGTTCGAAGCTTGTTGTTGTGATTATTCACAACATGCTGGGGTCGTCTTACATGGACCTCACGCAAAAGTCTGATTCATCAAGTTTTCGGGTTGTAGAAGGTTCAACGGATTGTAGCTGAGTGCTTGTGGTTTTGCCTGGTTTGTTCTTGAAGAATTGCGTTCTTATCTTTATAACTATGAAAATGAATGTAGCTATAAAGAGCAGTGTTGTAACATAGCTGGTAGTGGTGTAATGTTGGATCTTGTGTGTCCTCAGTAATAGCAGCAATTTTCCCTGACCTTGTTGGACTTCAAGAGCATTTTCTACCTTGCTAATATCCTTAAATATATCTGGCCGTAAAACTGTAAATTCTATGATCAAGCCTTCTTGACATATTGCGCAGGTTTCTTGCAGACTTATGGTTCCGCTGCTTCGTTTCTTGGTCACAGAAAACATCTACACTTCTTTCAAAGGGCATGCTAAATATCCAGGATGATGAATTTCTACCCAATATGCTCTGGCAGGAACTGTATGGCTAGTACAGGCTTTTAAGAGTAAGTTGTTGTGTTGAAGTATGCTTATCTCGCATGCACTAATAGTGGAGCCAGGTGTATAAATTGGATGGAATAAACCTCACCAGTATATGCCAGCTGACCTCTGCTTGCAGATATTGATTTCTTGCTTTGTCATATGGTAGAATGGATCCAATTGAAGACTAACAAATAGGTACACTGAAGATGGTACTAAGTACGTGAAATTCCCGTTATGCACTGGAGATCATGTTCGCGCGGCCAACGTGTTCAAAAAATATACCAGCCTGAATTTCGAATTGATTGACATGGACTTGGTTCATATTCTGATCAGACATAGCTGTGATCATAAATGCTGCATTTAAGCATATCCAAAAAAGAGGACTGTTTATTGTTATATTAGTCTACCAGAGCGCTTTCCTTGGTCTTGAGTTTGTTAAATCTTTGGTTGCAATTGAATTTGAACGATTGCATTCTCTTCAGCTCTGTTTACTTCATTATTGGGTAATGGGCATAGCTCAGCAATTGGTCTTTTGTAGTGTGCGCCATTACTCAGAACTGTTGCAGCTCGAACCCTTTCATCTTTTCCTGGGTGTACCTCCGTCACTCTTCCTAGTAGCCATTTTGTATGTGGGAGTCGGTCATCTTTAATGAGAACTATGTCACCGACACTTACGTTTGCTTCCTCTGTTTCCATTTGGAGCGTTGCTGAAGTTGTGATAGATAGGCAATCGACCAAGCTTTCCAGAAGTCGTGAGTCATTTTTTGGATTAACATCCACCGGGAGCTGTAACTACGTGTTTGGTCAATTACTGGTTCATGTATAGGTTTGTGCGTAGATCCAATTAAAAGTGAGTATCAGCTTATCAATATCGTTACTTACAATGGTAACGGGTCGAGAGTTTATTCATGCTTCTATTTGGGTAAGTAGCGTTGAAATTTCCTTAAACGTAAGCGTTGTTTCACCAATTATTCTTTTGATATGGTATTTCATCGACTTAACCTAATTCCCATAGTCCGCCAAAGCAGGCGGAATAAAATGCCATTTTATGCCATCAACTGCCAACTTCTCAGTGATTTCATCTCTCCACTGTGCTGTAGTCAACTTGATTAAGCTCTGTATCTCTTTGTTTGCTCCTATAATCTCCAAGCTGCTCTTGACATTTTTTTTTTTTTGTTATTTGAAAATTTATTACTAACAATTCAGAAAAATATATTTATTAGAAAGAAAAGAAAAGAAAAACACAGTAATAACTATAAGATTTCATATAAAATAGTTAGGAACACCCGATTGTCCGATGGACAAGAGTTGGATGCGCCATTCAATGAACTAAATACAAAAGTAATTATCTATTGATGGGGATCAATTATAAAATTTAAAACAATTCTAAGAGCACATACTATAGGTATTTTGAGTCATTGAGTGTTTGATGGGGTAACACGTATAAGGAAACCGTCCTCCAAACAATTTTAAATATTTAACGGCTTAAATTTTAAAGTAAAACCGGAGTGTTAGTTAATTCAATCTGTGTAAAATATTTTATCATTTATAGTCATATATTTGAGTTGATTGAAAGGAAAAAAGAAAAATGAAGTGCAATATATGTTATCAAAAGATCGATAGACATGAACTGAAAATCCAGTGTATGAATTGCAAGGAATTTCTTCATGCTAAGTGTGCGAAACTAGAAAAAAGAGAAGTTGACTTTTTAGAAAAGAGTAGTCAAGGCTACAAATATGACATGTGTACGATTCAGCGTGGAAAATCTATATAAGCAGATTCTCCAATATCTCCATCGCCTAACACCATTTCATTTAAGAGCTCCACTTCTTCTACTACTGCCAATACCTGTAAGAACTATAACACTGCAAGTAAGTCTGCACCAACTCTTGTTCCAGCAGCTTTAACAACAGCATCCCATGACGACAACAATACGGGTCAACAAACTATTACGTTACAATTGCTGTACACCGAAATTGTTCATCTCAGGCAAGTTAATACAGATGCGCTCAAGCAGCTGAGAACTCTTGAAGACAACAATGCCGCTCTTAATAAAAAGATCAACATACTTGAAATGGAGGTGAACATATTAGAGCAAAGAGAGAAACAGTGTGCGGTCGATATTGTCGGCATTCCAGACGGCAACAACGCCAACGTCAAAGAGAAAGTGTGTACGCTCTTAAATGCAGTGAATGGAGAAGTTGCTAATGATTCTGTAATTGAATCATGCTACATAAAGAACATTGAATTAAATCAAAAGGGCAGACTACATGCAAATTCTAGTATTGTATGTGTTAAATTTTGTTCTATAATATATAAAAAAACCGTGATGAACAAAATGCGAGAGAAAAGGAACAATATTACGACTAAAATTTATAGTACTGCATACAATAACAACAATAGCAACAACAGCAGAAAAATCTATATAAACGATAGTCTGACTAGCTACACACGAGCATTATTAAAAAAGGCAAATGATCTCAAGAAAACCAACAAATGCAAGTTCGTTTGGGTGAGGGATTCTGCAATTCTAATAAGGAAAAGCGAAGGTGATAAGGTCATTAAAATTAATAGTTTTGAGGATTTTACCAAACTTTGCGATTAATTTTTTGTCTTAATCCATGGCTAATGTAAATATAAGTAATAATTTAATTCTTAAACCTCAAGATATATTATGTATTAATAATAGTTTTTCTGCCTTAAGTCTTAATAATATACAATGTTTTGTGTAGAACATTCAAATGTTAGTCAGTATTCTGGTTTCTCTGTAGTTCATCAAAATATACGTAGCATGAGAAGTAATTTCGACAGTTTTTTCACACATCTTTCATCTCTGAGTCATTTGCCTGATATTATTTTCCTTTCCGAAATTTGGATTTTCGATGAAGAATCTTCTGAATATAAAATACCTAATTACATATTTGAGCCGAATTGCAATAATTCCTATTCAGCTGGAGGTGTTGCAGTATTTTATAGAAATGATCTACTAGATTGCGAAATTAAAAAGTGGAATTTGGATAGTGCAGACATAATAAGTGTTTCTTGCAAAATCTCTGGCTTACACTATTGCTTTATATGTGTATATAGATTACACAAATGTACAATAAGAACTTTTTTGGAAGAATTGTCGGTATTTTTGGTATTTCAAACTAGTAAAAATTTAATACTCATTGGTGATTTGAATATCAACATCCTGTCTGAAACAGCTGATACTGATCATTACTTGACAATTTTATCATCTTTCGGGTTGGATTCTGCTTTGGCACAACCTACACGTTATAGGTCCTGCTTAGATCACATATTTATAAATCTGCATAAAAGCAATAGTGTTAACTATAAAACAATGGTCTATGATCTAAATATTATGGATCACAGTTTAACTAGTATACAACTGGATCATAATATACTTAGAGCTACTAAACCCGAGTATAAAAAGCTAGTTAAAATAGACTTTGCCGTACTTGTGCTTTTAATCTATTCCTTGAAAAGCTCCAATATTATATTTCAATAAGTAGTCAGAATACTTTCAATAAAACCAACAATTTTAAACGCATTAAGCAATGGATGACCTTTTCCCTACTTAATAAAATCAAAAAGAAAAAAGAGCTGTACCATAAAGTTAAAAAGCATCCTAACAACATCAGGCTTAAAAAATTCTACGATAGATTCTGTTTAAAGATGAAAACTGAAATCTCACGACGTAAAGATTCTTACTTTACTAATAAACTGGCTAGGAATGCTGGTAATTCTAAAAAGGAGTGGTCAGTCGTAAATGAAATTTTAAATAGAACTACTATTAATAGTGATATTCGTATATCCATAAAAAGTAATAATTCAATGATTTCTGAGCCTGTGGAAGTCGCAACGTTATTCAACAATTTTTTTACTGGTACTAAATTTTCCGAAGACTTCGCATTAAGCAATAGTCCAACTCTAAATTCTTTTAATTTATGTCATATGCATTCTCAACCAGCAACTTTTGCTTTCAATGAATTTACTGCATTTGAAATTCACAAAATCATAATGACACTTAAAACAACGAGTTCGCCTGGCTTTGATCAGATTTCTTGTTCTGTTTTAAAAAAAACATTTCATTTCAAATATCTGACGTTCTGAGTTTTATTTTCAACCTCAGTGTTCAAAAGGGCATCTTCCCGGATTCACTGAAGAAAGCGATAGTAATACCCCTTCACAAAAAGGGTAATACTTTTGAGCTTGATAACTACCGCCCTATTTCACTACTATCAGTTTTTTCAAAAATTATTGAAAAAGGTATTAAATCTAGGATTGTCTCTTTCTTAGATAAGATTGATTTTTTTAGCATTTCACAGTTCGGCTTCAGAAGTGGGGAATCTACAGAAGATGCTTTATTGAAACTTACTGCTGAATTATATAACAGTTTAAACATATCAGAAATCCCAGCCACCCTGTTTATAGATATTACGAAGGCGTTTGATATGGTGGATCACTCAATATTATTAGACAAATTATACAAAGCGGATTTTAGAGGTTTTATTTATTCTTGGTTCTCATCATATCTTACAAATCGTAAGCAAATGGTAAAGATCCAAAATCAGCTTAGTTCTCCGAAAGTAATCAATACTGGTGCGCCACAAGGTTCTGTTTCGGGCCCCATTTTATTTTTGATATATGTTAATTCCCTCTTTATTCAACCTTTTAAAGGCAAAATCACAGCATTTGCTGATGATACAGCGCTTTCGTATTCCAATAATAATTATCTCGATCTTTTTTTCGACGTCAATCATGATTTGGATTTATTACGAAGATGGTTTACATACCACAAATTGGTCATAAGCAAAAAAACGAAATTTATGATTTTTAATATTCTGAGTGTCACCTGCGAGGATTTTCGTTTACACTACCATGCACCCAGTTGTAGACGCTTTAGCTTAGACTATGGTCGCAATTCTTTTCCATTTAACAATAGTTTAAATTGCAGTAATACATGTTTTAAAATAGAATGTGTTGACAACTTTAAGTATTTAGGAGTAATATTGGACAAGAGACTTTATTGGAAAGACCATACTCTGTACCTTAAAAAGTGAATTATTACTTTTTTTTTACTCTATGAGACGCCGAAAGACGTTTATTCTCACCGGAGATTTGCAAACGACTGCAACGAACGAACTACCGAGGCATAAATGCATAATCAACACCACGGAGCAATGAACGGGACATACCTAACATAAAAAGTGAATTATTACTTTTTTTTTACTCTATGAGACGCCGAAAGACGTTTATTCTCACCGGAGATTTGCAAACGACTGCAACGAACGAACTACCAAGGCATAAATGCATAATCAACACCACGGAGCAATGAACGGGACATACCTAACACCTCGTCAGCATACTTCGTTGCGTCATACCATTAAGTGTTTATTATGTTCACTTGGTTTATTTAGGTTATTAATAATATTTCTAGATGTAAGCAATATTGTTATTAATTGTACGATTTATAGATGTAAGCAATATTGTTATTAGGTGTAATGTATAAATGAGGCATTCGCCCAACAAATAAATGTCAGTTTAATTCAGTTCAACATCTTCATCCAGTGAACAGATTCAAGTGCTTGTCTCACAATTCAACAAGATATCTGGTATATGTGCCTGATATCAAACGGAAGATATTCCGTTCAATAAATAACATATAACAAGCGCAATGTTTGTAGGTGTGCTTTTGTCTTCCAATTTCGTTCTCAACACGTAGCATGAGTTTCTTCTGGGTTGAATAGCTTTCCCATTACGGTTGTTAATAATTTGTTGAATATTATACTCGTATTAACACTGGAAGTGCCAATATCAAGAAGACCGGCAATCTCCGCAACAACTTGCTTTTCCCTCTGATATAGAACATTTTGTAACTATATCTTTTTTTTCACCTTCACTTTGGATTTAGAACTCCTACAAGAACCATGATTTTCTTTGGTTCCACAAAAATTTTTACCACCATGAAGTCTCTCTTATTTTCCGGTAGTCGGTGGCACCAGGACCACGTTCAACTTTTACTTAGACAATATCTTTCGATGAGGACTCTAGATCCTGATTTTGACGGATGACGACTGCCAAGACGGAAGTGTTGGAGTTTCCGTATACGATTAGTATCTCCACGTATCCGTATTTCAGGGAATGCGCTCACTAGTCGATTACTAGTATATTTTACGCAATTTGTATCAACAATGTACTTGTCACATATTCCAGCCAATAGAAAAGCATGGGAAAGGGTTATTCCGGCCAGGCGGATTTTCATGCGGACTTCACTATGTACCTTAGCCGTTTCTCTTGTAGCTGTTCCGAAGCTGTAGATTCTTCTCGCTTTGCCAGTTAGATTTGGATGATGGTCCTGGTGCCGTCGACTACTGCTGCCAAGTTGCTTTTTAATGCATTTAGAGCAGATTTTTCGTCGTACTGGTTGCTTACACTGACTTTGCAGATGTCTTATTTTGCCGCAGTTCTATCAGCGCATTCTCCGTCTCTCCCGCGGATCATCTCGTTCCTCGGCACATGGTCTTTCGAAAGAGCATTCAATAGATGCTAGCCTGACGAAATGTGCTCCTTTGGAAGTATCGCCAGAAGGCCATCCTTTCGGCTATCCTTACTGCTGACAGTATTTATTTTATATGTCAATTTTACTTCCCATAAAAATGTTAAGCAACATAACCCATGAAAACGAGTAAGCGAACACAAATAGTAGTTGGCTGGGTATTGTAGAAATAGGGTAGGCACTGAGTGGTGTCAAGCTGGCGATATAGAGTGCCGTAACTGCTTCTACACACCAGTTTTGCTTATTTTATTTCAAGGTGGTAACCATAAGTCGATGTCCATCCGGACTCGACTTGCCAAGCTTATAAGCGCGATTGCTGAACAGCAGACAAAATCAGCAGCACTATAAATCGGACAGCTTCAACAGTGAAGTAAAATCCCGAAATATAACAAATAAAACCTTGTTCGATCTACTCCGACATATTTGAATTCCCGTAAGGATTTCCGAGACTTAGTCAGGGTCTTGGAAAAGCGGTAGTGGCGAATGAGCCCTTACTGGACCAATGGCAGTGCTCACATACCCGAACGGGTTGCTAGCTTCGGTTAACCGACCCCTCGTCCTAAGGGTTAGGGGTTGTGCCGTCGTGGTAACTGCCCGGCCATGGATAAATGGCACCATTACGAAGCAACAACGAGCCTTGGATACGAATGGATCTACTATTGACAACCCCTGCAAATGGAACTAAGACAATGAATTTCGGATCTGCACATGGAATGTAAGGACTTGATAACCTACGTGCGGTGGAATAACTATCGGAGGCCCTGGACTGCTGCGACGCATATATTATGGACATACAAGAAATGCGATGGGATGAGCCGTACAAAAAGAGGATGAAAAACCACGACACCTACTACAGCGATTGTTACCTAAGGAAAAAGCAGCACCTATTTGAATACGGTTTCCTATTTGAGTTTTCGGCATGTGAACGAGCGCCTCGTAACAATCCGTATTAAGGCTATTTGCGCACTCGTGGGCGCATACGCCCCAAAAAGGAGAAAGATGACGTCACCAAAGACGGCTTTTATGCGCTCTTGAACAAGGCAAGACATTGGGGACAAGCAGTCCCTAAGCTAGGAAAAGAGTTCATTTTTGGTAGTATTGTTATAAAGAATAGCCTGCACGACACAACCTCCGATAACGAATTCAGGCTAATCGGCTTTGCGGTGTGGCGAAACATTGTCGTAGTCAGAACGCGATTCCCACATCTTGATATTCATGAGGGACTAGGAGATCTCCTAATCAGTCAAATGCCAATCAGATTGACCACATTGCGATATACGCAAGTATTATGGATGTTCGAGGAGCCAACATTGACTCGAACCATTACCTTGTTGTTAGTAAGGTACGGTTGCGGATATCCCGAACGTCGCTAAGGCAAGCTAATACTGTCGGTAAAATTGCAAGAGATCGCCAACTCCTTTTCTGATAGAGTCTCATTTAATTTCTCAAGAGGTCCTATGCCGGGATCAGAGATGCCAACCCTGATGTGCTTGGTATCACTCGGCCACCACAATCAAAACTCTGGTTCGACGACGAGTGCCGTCAAGCACATTCAGCTAAGCAAGAGGTATACAAAACGGTCCTGCATAGAAACTCTACAGCTGCTCACGAGCTATACGGGCAGAATTGAAGGGACGAACACGCCTTCTCAGGACGAAAACAAAGGAGCATGAATGCTACTCCAAGAATGAGATTCGAAAATCTTACCAAAACATAGAAAAAACTGCCACTTATATAAATCCCCAACCGAAGTCTGTAGAGACGAATAAGTGAACATCGTAGTAAAGTCACAGTCAATGCTGAGAATTTAGAGAAACATTTCTGTAGACCATATAATGGTGATAAGAATCCAAAAACAATCGTCAGGCAAAACGATGTAGATCGGCAATCGACAAAACAGCTGGAGCGGACGGCCTGACTGCGGCGCTCTCCAAAGGCAGGCGATGACTTGGTAAGGAGCATTCACCACCTCATCTGTAAAATATGGTCGGATGAAAGTATGCCCGATGTATTGAAACTCACCATAGTTTGTTCGATGCTCAAGAAAGGAGACCCTGTGAATTGCGCCAACTACAGAGACATCAGTCTTCACACTACTGCAGATATTGGAAAAAACCCATCAGCTCCAAATCGATACACACCACCTATTCATCGATTTTAGGGCTGCGTATGACAGCATCTACAGAGACGAACTACATAGAGCAATGTCTAGCTATGGCATCCCTGCCAAACTCATCTGTTTGCACAAGATGACGGTGGAGAATGGACGCTGCTTCATCCTTTAAAGAATAGTGGAAAACTCACGCGCCAACACAGGGAGCGCAATCTTTCAAAAGTCCGTCCAATTATTGAGATGGGAGCGGTTAAGATGGGTTTAACGTTCAACGATGGCAAGACCAAATAGATGCTGTCAGCCAGATAGGACACCCAGCACCGACGTCTTGGACTCATCTCAACCCCGACAGATATAACTTTGAGGTAGTTAAGGACGTTGTCTACCTAAACTCCCCTATTAATTCAGACAACGACACCAGGGCTGAGATCAAACGAAGAAAGAGGCAAAGACCTCTATAACGACAAAAGTGACCCTATATAAGGCCTTAATAATCCCAGCCCTGCTCTATGGCGCAGAGGCATGGACTTTTTCAAAAATGCATTAGGGCGCTCTTGTCCGTTTTGCGAGGCAAATTGCTTCGGTAAGTTTCGGTTCCGCCAACATAGACACCGTGAAGAAGGAGATACAGCGACGAACAGCGACATCGACTGAGCCAAACGAGTGAAGGTCTAATGACTGGGGTGGCTGGGTCATGCAGAGTGGATGAACACCAATGCTCCAGTCCGAAAAATCTTCGAATCCGCCTCCTAGGGTTAGCGCAGTAAAGGAAGATAGTTACTCATGTGGCGCACTCAAGTAGAAATGGACCTCAACCAACTTAGCGTGCGAAACTGAAGGCAGCTGGCTAAAGATCGAGGTGGCTGGAGACACTTTTTGGTTGCAGTCTAGCCCCACTCTGGAGTGTAGGGCCATCATAAGTAAGTACGAATAGAAATAAAAATCTGTAGTTTATAACGGATAAAGTTCCGAAAAGTATCATCTCTGATCTTCTTACATTTTTTGTACGTATAGTCTTATACGTCAGAAGTAAAAATCCAAAGCGATTTTTGGCGCAAGCTACTGGAAAGAACTAAAAGGACATAGTTTGAAAATCCTGGAGAAAAAAAACCTCAAATATCTTCAAAGCTATAACACGTATATATATAAATGATACGGCAAATGATAGCTACAATTTAGGTAGTCCAACTGAAATGAAAAGCTTTGTAATCCATTTAAAGCTTTTAGAGATATAATCAAAATTTGGAAAATGTGATCATATTTTAAGAGAAAAAGGTTTTATTTTTTAAAAGCAATTGTATCAAGGTACCTTTTAGTTATTATTACGAATTACGAAACTAAATTTTAAAACCTTTTCAAAATTTTCACATTTTCCAAATTTTGATTATATCTTGAAAAATTTTAAATGGATTATAAAGCTTTATATTTCAATTCGATGTCCTTAATTGTAGCTTTAATTTGCGGTATCATTTATATATATACGTGTTATAGTTTAGAAGTTATTTGAGTTATTTTTTCTCCAGGACTTTCAAACTTTGTATGTCCTTTCCAGTAGTTTGCGCCAAAAATTGATTTGGATTTTCACTTCTGACCTATAAGACTATACGTACAAAAAAAATTTAAGAAAACCGGAGATGGGTACTATTCGGAATTGCACCCTTTATAACGTTTCAAAAAACATAGTGGTTGTTAAAATATACCGTTGAACATTTGGTCTTCGAGCTGTTAGTGGTATGAAATCCTTAGGAAATTTATAAAAAAAAAAAAGTTTTTTGTAAAACTTACAATAACATAAGCCGCACTTTAGATAATTAGCAATTCAATCTAATCCAACTTAAACCTAAAAAAAGTGTCCATTTGAACATAATTCTAAAAGCGCACATACTCGTAACAACTTAAACCTCAGTGTCCATAAGACCAAAAAAGTATACATGTATTAAATCTACATATGTAAGTATCCATAAGAAGCTTATGTATTCAGAAAAAACAAATAACGTAAGACGTGTGAATTCATCTGCATTAGAGAGAGAATTATTAAGTACACAAGGAATATACGAATATATGTACATATATATATATGAATACGAATACATCGGTGTTAATCCAACTTAAAGTCGCAAAGATACAACTTGCTGAAGGTATACATATATCGAAGCATCAGTGTTGAGGAGGAGAAATTAATGTTTATTATAAAAATACGGTAAAGAAGCACATTTAACAGTACGTCATATGTTTTAAGTTCAGAGAAAACCCCATTACTCCACTTTACCAGCGGCACGGACCGTCTCGAGACCGTTCAAATCAGATGGAGAAGATTACGCTGGACCAATGGACACAAAGACATGGAGAAGAGGCAATGCTAAAGTACTCAAACGATACTAACACCACCTAAGCCTCAGTTCAATCCAGGGAGAATATCAACATCTCGATCGACGGAAGAGAGTCCACACGGTAACCCAATCCTTATGGAAAACGTGGAGCAACGAGTATCTGGCGAGGTTGCAACAGCGGCCGTAATGGACTAAGATTATTCACCCATCAGTTCAAGAAGGAGATCTAGTTATGTTGAACGTCTGCCATCATTAAAATGGAATTTGGCGCGAGTTTTAAAATTCGATCCGGGATTAAACAGCATAACGTGGGTAATTACTCTTAAAACGTATAACACAGAGATTAAGCAACCTGCAAAAAAAATGTGTATGCTTACAGTCAACGCTCACAAAAGG
Source organism: Volucella bombylans (assembly GCA_949129095.1). Taxonomy (NCBI): domain Eukaryota; kingdom Metazoa; phylum Arthropoda; class Insecta; order Diptera; family Syrphidae; genus Volucella; species Volucella bombylans. The sequence continues at coordinate 58,214,172 of OX422141.1, forward strand.
ATACAAACACCATATAACACATACAGAGTCTCAACACAACACACAGAGTCTTCAACATCACTATCAAACCTTAAATTGAAACTAAACAACATAGTAGGAACATCGGACGGTTATGAACGGAAATTATTTCCACACGGAGTGTATATCGATTTTGTAGCCGAGGAGATACAATAACATTCAACACATAAGCAAGCTTCAGCAATCGCAGTACAACACACAACCCCATTTTAAAAGCTTCAGAACAACAAAGCCGACACAGAGTCCAGTTAACACTTTAACTGACATCTACAATGAGCGGAATTCGCTTGTACAGCCAAAACACCCCTCCTTTACAGTACTCTTATGATCGGTGTCATACGAGCTTATGGAGGCATTCATTTTGCAAGTACCGACCATAAAAAACACAACACACACTCTATGGAAATCAATTTATAATATATACATACGTCCTTTATGGAAATTTAAAGCAATATAATAACTAATATATATATGAAATAAATTGTGAAATTTAACACAACTCAGAAAATACGAATGAAATAATAAATAAATGAGCAACATTCCACAATATTAACTTCTCAATATACGATATAAAAAATAACTAAACAAATCACTCTGCTGTCAAATATCTACCTATTGCAACACACTCATATCGAGATCAGGTACAAAACATTATTTATTGTCACTCGAATTACAATAAATAAATAGAAAATACGAATGAAATAATAAATAAATGGGCAACATTGCACAATAATAACTTCTCAATATACGATATATAAAAATAACTAAACAAATCTTTCAGCTGTGGTATATCTACCTATTGCAACACACTCATCGAGATCAGCTACAATCCATTATTTATTGTCACTCGAATTACGGTAAATGATGTATACAGTCCATATTACTCCAAGCAACTCAATACAATCAACTCAGCCCTCAGTAAAATCTGACTTCATAAAATCGACACAATCCACTCACACTAAAGTACCATTCAGATTCATACACTTCAACGCGATCCTTTTAAATTGAAATACCATTCAAAATTCAAACAACTTAAAACAATGATCTCAAACCTAAATATTATTTAAAATTCATACAACACAATGAACACCACTCAAACTTAAATACTATTCGTGCACACAGGCAAATATCCACCGGTTACACATGCACACATACATCGTATGTATATGTTATATACGAGTACAAGAAAAACTGTATTTGAATAATTTAATGCTTTTAGCATGTCAATTGAAATATAACACAACACTCATGTTGCCGCTACCTAAGGCTACAATACAATAGCGAGGCCATCTCTTGCTGATACGAGTATATGAAAATGGAGAAGTGTTATCATTCGGCGCATTCGACGGGGAAAAACAGAAACGTGTGACATTCTTCTTTTTTTCTTTTGTTTTATTATTTTTTTTTGGTTACTAACCCATATAATCCCAAAACCCTTTAATTTTGTTCGATTTGAGAAAAACTCTTATCAACTCATATTTATGACACTATGAACATATTTATGTATAAAAAATATAAAATAAATTTTTGGATAACGGTTTCTAGAACCGTTCTTTAAATGGAACAGTCGGACGATATGACATTGTATTTTCTTCATCGTTTTTGTAAGAGAAAGAAACAAAACCGCTCATATAATTTGATTATTTTAAAACATTTTATTTAAAAAAATAACAGATTTAAAATTATTAGATATATTTACATATTTACATTTTTAAATTAAATAATACATACTAGTAAAATGATAAAATATTTGTTCCAAGTTTTTAAATTTCAGTTTGGATGAAAATTTTTTGAGCAGTTATAATGTAATGCAACGTTACAGGTTTCATTCGAAATCCGCAGCGGCTTTGTTTTTGTTGGCTGACAATATGATGGGTTCTTCCATTAAGCCGAATACTGTCGGGAACGCGGTGTCTGACAGCTAGAGATGACCTATGCAACCTGAGGCAATATTTTGGCCTGAAGTTGTATCTGTTGTTTGAAGGTATGTTTTAACAATAAGCCTGGTGAAAGATAGCAAGTTATAGTTGCTTTCCTCAGCCAAAGGAGATACCTGATAAAGTTGAAAAGCATTGTTTACGCTTGCATTTATTGAAAACATAAGTGGCTGCTAGTACCATCTTTTTAAATGAATTGCAATTCGGTAACATCCAACATTTTGATCCAACCGATCAACTCCTCCCATATATCGATTGTAATTATCTATGCAACGAGGTTAACCAATGTCCTTCTTCTGCTTATCGCAAAATCTCTTCACCTTTCCCAGAAGGTTAACACCACATTGGGTAGATGCAACAAGTACAATGTTTTTGTCATTGTACCGGACAATAGTGATGTTAGAAATTGTATCTGTACATTGGTTAAATGAACCTCTTTTAGATTTTTTCATATCTTTGGGATCTTTAATGGTGCTTTTTCCGCACGGTTTGCCCACCTACACCGAACTCTGGATAAGTATTTCCTGTACTGGCACCTTGATAAAGTTCCCCGTAGGTCAAATAGACAAGCCGAGTACATATATACCAATTTTTGTAGCCAAATCGGATCGATTTCTCTTGTATGTGCTGTTTTGCGCTATGCTTCCCAAAATAAAGTATCATCGATATATCGATAGTCAAATTTTTATCACCAGGTAAGAATTTTAACCACCTTTTGTTGGGAAGGTTCCAAAGAGGTCGAATCTTTGCAAATTTGTCGTTTGGAATCAAATTATTTCTCAACATAGCAGATGCAACTCCCTGAAAATTACAGTCAATACTTTGTTCGCAATACATGCGGTATCTCGCTACGATATTATAGCCTGATATAAATAAAATGCACATAAAACGTTTAGTTCTTACCATGGAAACCCTAAAAGTGTGGTTACCTTTCTGAATAGCATTTTTTCTGCTTCAGAATGCAAAAAACTCAAAACCTTCTTCATCAAAAAAGAGCTCAAAAAATTGCATTGGATTATTTAAATCTTCTAAAAACGTTGGCCGAATATGCTCTTTCCCTTGTCTTTCATGAAGCAGGCTTCCACTTTCTTACAACTGGCATCCGGTTTTTTTCAAAGGCGGACCATAATCTGCTGATGTACCAGCAATCGGCTCATCAGTTTGGTCGATAAGAGAACTTTCCAAAATATTATTTGCTACCTCTATTACTGCACGATCAGAGACAGTGTCTTGAAATTCCGCCTCTGCTAAAAGTTCATTCTTTGATAGATGATTAATATTTGCTGATTTTTTATCACCGCTATCTTCATCACTCATGTTGTCTAGCGTAGTAGTGGTTCAGAAGCCAGTTTTTTAGACATTTTAAAAACACTCCAGGTATTGCTATTGCTCTGATAGACTCTGAAAGTTTATTAAAGGGGCGGAATAACAAAACGGAATAGAAATTACGGTATGCAGTGGTACGAGCTTTTGGGTTCAGTGGTTATTTCGCTCCATAGGTGGCATCCAACAATTAATGAGGAGGCTAAATTATTAGTGTAAATTGGCTTGTTGTTGTATTTTAGTCAACCATTCATCTAACGACATTACAGTCAACTTTTCTTTTGCTCGTCTAAATTAATTTTCTGTCCGTAAAATTCTTATTCCAAACTGTTCTATTGTTCATAAAATTTTTGTTTAATCCCGTTCTTCTGTTCTAATACTGTTCTGCTATTCCTCCACTTTCAACAAAAGGAGCTGCTTCATCGAAACAGTACTCATTTGTTATTCCTCGTCAACGTCAATGTGAATGTGTTTCATTCATTTTCAATTCGACTAGACTATTTATAATGGTTTTACTGCGGATTTCACAATAGCCTTTTACAAAAATATTGTAAAATGTTTATATGGGTTAGAACGATAGAACTTATTTCTCTCAAACTATAGCTTTATTCAAAGTCACAATATAACAAACTATTTATAATTCGATCCAGTTATAAAATAAAAATAATTTATCACTTTTACCACTACGAACCAATTTATTTTAACCACTTTATAACTACTATTTAATCAGTTTTAAGATTCTATTTTCAAAATGATTGCACCTCCATTCGATGCCGGTATTTATATTCACTGAGATTCTTCGAGAATATTTGAGCAAGTCAGCTTTCCATATGGCTTTCCCTTTTTCGGTAACGATTGATACTCGTATCAACTGTCAGTAGCTTCCAGTTACTTGCAATTGGATTAGGCTTTCGATTGTGGTTTTGGTTTCTACTCTATTCACAAAAAGAGGTAACAATAATATTCATGGTATTGAATACCATAATTTTATTTATCTCTAAGTTCCTGTATGACCTGAGATATCCAATTCGTAATGGTTTGCTAATATGTATTTTGTTTTCATTTAAAAAATTCCGTTCCTACAGGATATTTTTGAAATTGAAAAGGTGAAAAACCAGGATATCAAAATGTGTGGCGTTAACAATCCTTCGTTTTTATTAAACTATCTTCACATCCATCAGTGTATGTAAAAAATCTCGTATTGCGGTGTTTGTAGTCGCACTCCTGCGAAACGGTTCGACCTGTTTTTATGAAATTTTTGTGTATATTTGGTAGGTATAAGAATAGGTCATAAGGTATATTTCATACCGCTAGGTGATTAGAGTGATCATATCCAGAAAAATGTTTTTTATTTATTTGACGACAATTTTTTTTTTGTATTTTGTTTAGATTTTGCATCAAAAAATAACTATAACCCCAAATTTGCATCCACTTACCCCCACCACCCATTTTTTAATCGAGATTTAAGTATTTTTTACGAACAATATCCAAATAATTTAACGCGATTCGTTTTTCAAACACAACGAAATTATTTATGTTTTTGAATGACAGATGACGCTACGTCTGCCACATCGAATTTCCATCCACACATGCGCAAGTCATTGACGTGAAGTGTCGCATCATTTTGACATTTGATTCTGCATTTGCAGTATCACAACGTAGTGCGTACAAAGCTTTGCACTTTTTGTTTTAATTTACAAGAATTATATACGTGTTTTGTGATTGTGAAAGGTTGGTAAAATACTAAAACTGTTTTCAATAAGCTATCAGATTATAAAGACCGTGTTTAAGTACAACAATTTGGTCTATTTGTGTGTCTGTTACAGTGAACAATGCCAGCAAGACGCAAGGGGGCAATCAACAAACATGCGAAATAGTAGAGCAGAAAGAACAGACGAACAAACCCAACAGCGTGCATCTCAATCACAAGAGCCGCAAGCTGAACGAAATCAACAACGACAATAGGAACGGAGGTAAGCGCACCGGTTCGTAATTGGCACACACAGAGCAAATGACCGACAATGCCATCAAGTAAATCGAACATTTACATCCGCTTCCTTCCTTCGTCTCGCATTCGAGTACGAGCCAGGTATTGAATATTCCGCTTATCCGAAAGTGCTGGTTGGTGCTATGGACAAAGAATATCCCCGCTGTCTTGCGCTTAAATTCAAACATGAATCAACCGGCATGTGTTGCGCATCAGCAAAAGTGCAACTACCAGAAATTGAGATACCACCAGAACTACTGAACGGCTTGCTCATCGGAACTGATCCAGATTCAAACCTGTTCCTGAAGTCCATTCGCAGATTTAATTCATGCTTCCAAATGACATTATTCGGAGCAACAGAATTAGTTCGCAATACTGTGGCAAATGGTCAGCAATTTAATTGAACGTTCAAACTCAAAGGCCAAGTGTACCACAAAGTGCGCTCATTGCTGCCAATGCCAAACGAACCACATACATTTTTACAAATCTACTTCATGGGCATTGGGACATCAATCATGTGGACCCCGGACACGTACTCGCCAATCGCGAGGATGAACTTTTCGACTACAATAATCTCAATTCGCCTGAAGCCAGGCGCATCGTCGGCGATCTGGACTCCCTATTGAATGAGCACAATAAATTAGTGAAATTCTTCAAATCACACATGCCCGAATTGCAAAGTGACAGTCACAATATTGTCATCAATCCTGATAAAACACCAGCTGGAGAGCACCTGCGTAGATTCAATTCGCCTATTGTTGACGACGTTGCTGGAATCATGGTTGGCGACTGCACAGCACCGCTAGAAATTGTGATCCGAAGAAAAAACAATAATCTGGAGTTCATCGCCGACACACACCGTTTATACGGCGCTCTCTAATATCCGCTAATTTTCTGGAGGGAAGAATACGGATATTGTGCAAACATTACTTCATTCATTATGAACATCAGTAGGGGTGGACGTGGTGTAGTGGTACTAGCAATCGCTTCTCACTCGGAGGGTCTAGGTTCGAGTCCTGCCCATGGCAAGACAGTTTTTCATTTGTAATTGGAACTCAAACAGAAAAATTCTGCGTGTGAAGGCATAACACTGACACGTAGATTTGGCTGTTGTAGAGTTTCGAGCACAGAAAAAAATACTGTGAATTATAACTCGAATCACTCTGAGTGAAGCAAAAACTCTCCGTCCTATTCGGACTGCCACCCCTGGAGAGCGAACATCGAAACCAAACGCAACTGAGTTTCAAACCACTACAAAACAATTTTCCTGTCTCTTTCTTCTACCTTTCCGCCCGCGCCCTGGCAACAGTAAAAGGGTATCTAACCTCTTAGGCGCGCGTAAATTATAAAAAAAGTACTCATTTTGAATTAATATTTATTTTTAGGTTTTTCAAAAAAGAAAAAACGACCTGGATATTTAATGTTCATTATACGGCGGTTTATTCAAGAAAAAAAAGACAGTAAGAATATAGTACAGAGTAATAGAGTTATGTAATTTAATGTTCAGTTTATATGTGAATGTAATCTGTATGTATTAGAGATATGAATATGCAAATGAGAATATGTATGTATGTGTAGTTACGTTATTTAAACCAAAGGTACGATGAATTTGATGGGTTATAATAAAAACTAATAAAAAAAATTAAGCCATTAGTGTAATAAAATCTAAATGTTAAGTTTTATCTAATGGCTTTGTGAAGATATCGGCAATCATTTCGCAAGTTGGTGTATATTTAACTTCAGTTTCTTTATTTAACTGTGCCTCACGAGAGAAATGATAGCGAATATCAATATGCTTGGCTTTTGAGTGTTGAACACCGTCTTTAGAAAGACGAGTAGCACTTTGATTGACGCTAAATATAGTTGTTGGCTCAGTTGCTTTACTTCTTTTGTAGCTTCACAAAGCGCCATATACTCCGCTTCTATTGTAGATAATACTACTGATTTTTATTTTTTACTCTTCCAACTAGAACAAGTAAGTAGCCCGAACAAGATCTCTGATCTTCAACGTCGTTAGCCCAGTCAGCGTCTACGTAAGCATGAAGATCCTTGTCTGTTTTTCGACACATCAGCTTGAAGTCGAGATTTCACTTCAGTTATCGTAACACTCTCGTCGCAGATATCCAGTGCTGTTTTGTGGGATTTGATGTGAATCTACTCAAAAATGTAGCTGCAAGGCTGACATCAGGATGGGTAGCATTGGCTAAATAGATAAGAGACCCAGTAAGTTCCCTATATCGAATTGATCCACAGTCTTCCCTAGATGATGGTTGCATTCCAAGGGAGTTGAAACTGGCTTTCCATCGGACATTAAAAAAACTTTAAGAAATTTCTCAATATATGTTCGCTGACTTATTTCGATTTGTCCAGTATCTCCCTCTCTGACGACTTTCTATCCCAAAATATTTTAAAGCTTACCCAAGTCTTTAATTTCAAATTTTCTGGAAAGAGGTGCTTTAGTTGATTGTAACAGTTGCAAATTGTCTGATGCAATTCACAAATCGTCTACATATACGACCACAGTAGTCGTTCTGGCTTCGTCCTTCACGGATCAGATGCAGTTTGCTTCAATTCTAAACTCTTCAAAAATTCGTCCAGGTTCTTGTGTCATTACCTACCTGCTTGTTTTAAACCATAAAGTGTACGAAGGAGTTTACACACCTCCTGTTCTGCATTTTTGTTCCCGGGGTATTGGGTTTGCTCCTTATATATTTCGTCTTCCATCTCTCCTTGGACATATGCAGTGACAACATCCATCTTTTTAAGTGCAGCTTCAAATTCGCGCACACAGCAAAAAGTGTGCGAATTGTCTCATAATGCGCAGCTGGAGAACAAACTTATTCAAAGTCCACGCCAGCTTTATGTTCGCATCCTCTTGCAGCAAGCCTCGCTTTGTAACGATCGATCGAACCATCTTCTCTGCGCTTTATACGAAAAACCCATCTATTGCTCAACACTGTCTTATTTTTTGGACGATTTACCAGCACCCAGGTGTTATTTCTGCTTAGAGATTGTAGTTTCTATCCATTTTTGACTGTCCTCTTTCCTCATGGCCTCTTTAAATGATAGAGATTCATTAATATCATTAAAAGCAAAATTTACCTCAGAAATTCTTTTCTTTCACATCGCAGAGTCATTACCGCGGGGTTCAACGTCCTCGCCTATGCTGCGATTCGGTGACATAAACTTGTCTTCGTCATCAGAGTAGAAATTGGTTGATGATTCCTAGCATTTTTCCTTAATCGATGTTTTCTCGTAGTGATCCTCTTTGTCGTCACCTTTCCATAATTTCAGCTCTTCAGGTCCATCTTCGAGTTCAGGTGGTAAAACTTGCTCGCGCTTTGTTTTAAAGAAATGTCTGCCGTCTAGTCCACAGTTTTTGGGATTAATGGATTCGAAAAATTGTACAACTCTTCCCCGTGTCACATTCTTTGTTTTGATATCCCAAAGTCTATAGGCCCTCGACTCTTGGGAATATCCAACTAATCGAAACTCGTTGCCCTTCGGATCAAGTTTCTTCCTTCCCGGTGATTTTTCCAGAGCAAGAATTTTGCTTGAATTTTGATCGCAGGAAATTTACGTTGGGTTTCTTGCCATTTCATACTTCAAAGGCCGTTTTGTTACCCAGCGTACTTGTCGGACATCTGTTTCGAATAAATGCTGCTGTACTTACTGCTTCAGACCATAAATGTTTCGGAAGATTGGTCTCTATTAGCATGCATCGCACCATGTCCAAAAAAGTTCAATTGAAGCGTTCGGCAACCCCATTTTGCTGAGGGTTATACGGAACGGTAAGTTGTCTTTGGATACCCTCTTCCAGGAAAAGTTTATTGAATTCTGCCACATTCGTACGTAGGTGGTTCATGTCATATGCAAGAATACATACAGGCTGCTATGACCGTATTTACATGTAATATTAAAGTGGCAGGAGATTACGTCTTTGCTATTGCCAGGCCAAAACGCAATGCATCGTCATGACATTACAGCACGTGTGTTGAAACAAAAATTGAAGTATTTAATGAGCTTTATTATAAAATTACACGTATTCGGTCCCACACGTTGCTGAATGTATTCTCTTGAATGGCAAAAGCGAGGATTACCTCATGCACACATTTTGATTTGGTTAGTCGACAAAATACGGACTGACGAAATCGATAGTGTAATTTTCGCGGAAATTCCAGATCCGTCTACTGATCAACAACTGTTCGATATTGTTACCACAAACATGATTCTTGGCTCATGCGGTGATCTGAATCGTTTATCGTCTTGTACACGATCACAAACGTCGACGGATATCCAATATATCGTCGAAGAAATACTGATAATTGCGGACAATCATTCATGCTAAATTCCAACAACGCAGACATTGACAATCGATGGGTGGTACCATATTCGCCCCTGCTGATAGAAACACTCAATGGTCATATTAATGTTGAGTTCTACAGTTCAGTGAAGTCCATAAAATACATTTGCAAGTATGTTAATAAACGCAGCGATATGGCTGTGTTTCAAATTCAGAATACCGATGTGAATGCTCCTCGATTGAATATGAAATATAAACGAAATAATGCGCTACCAAATTGGCCAGTACATCAGCTCCAATGATGCTGTCGGGCGCATCTTTGGTTTCCCAATTCATGAACGGGACCCAACAGTTATACATTTAGCCGTCCATCTTGAAAACGGCCAACGCGTATTTTTCACCAACGAGACATCAATCTCAATTGAATGAATTTTCACAATATGCCATGAATCTACCAAAAACTACACTCGCCGAATTTTTCGAATTGCGTAATCGTGCCAAATCGAAGTGCATCTGATTTAATGAACACCGGAATAAATCGTGAGCGTACAATACTGCAGAAATGGTAGCGATTGTTGCTCGCTATGCCCCACTACTGACTCATGGACAAAATATCATTTACGACAGCATTATGCTGGCAGTTTTGGCTGGGCAAGGTGGATTCTGGCAAAACATTTCTCATTTCGCTAATTCTCGTCGAAATACGATTAAATAATGGCATCGCATTGGCCGTTGCAGCAATGCAGCAACTTTATTGGATGGAAGCAGAACAGCTCATTCAGCATTTAAGCTGCCTCTGAATATTCAAAATAACAAAATCAATCAAAAAAAAAAAAACAATCGTCGATGGCCACAGTACTGAAACAATGCAAAATTATCATCTGGGATGAACTATGGCACACAAACATTCTCTTGAGGCGTTGAACAGAACACTTGAAAATATAAAAAACAACGACAAATTATTCAGCGGCACTCTGTTACTCCTTTCAGGTGATGTCAGATAAAACACTTCCCGTCATTCCACGTTCAACGTACGCCGATGAGATCATTGCTTGCTTGAAATCATCGCCACTGTGACGTAATGTTGAAAAAGTCCAGTTAAAAATAAACATGCGCGTCCAAATGCTACAAAATCCATCTACTGACACATTCTCGAAGCAATTGTTGCTGTCCATGAAAATACTGGCTGCATAAAATTGCCCACCGATTTCTGCATAATCGTTGATTCGCAAAATGCTCTCATTGACGCATATTCCCAAATGCACGCACACTATAAATACATACATACATACATAAATAAATCATGCGTGGCTGGCAGAAAGAGCAATTTTGGCAGCAAAAAATGTGGACGTCGGCGATTTAAACTTCAACATACAGTAGTCGTTGCCAGGTGACTTGGTATCATACTGTAATATGTTTGTGTGGGTACAAATGATAGAACTTATTCTTTTCAATACAAATCCCTTTATTCAGTACAGTTACAATTCACTATTTAATTCTTTCTCTCAGTACAATTCAATTTCTCAACCACTTATACTTTTCTTATCTTTTACTTAAACCACTTAATCACTTCTTCTAATTAACACTTCAAACTCAACTTTGGAACTCATTTGCATACCTTTTTGATGCTGGTATTTATACTCGAATGACATACTTCGAGAACAATCCACGTCATCCAGCGTTCCATACAAGTTCCAATTTGCTAGAAAATTCGATTCTACTCTCCTCGACTGTCTTTGCTAATCCAGTATCGAAACCTTCTAGTCTCCGAGTTTCGACATTTTCTGCTAGATGTCGCTGCTCACATTTGAGTGGTTATCACATTGCTCCCTCCCTACAGTTGTTCGTCCCGAACAACTTCGTCATTCAGCATCCCGTTGAAATGACACATTCTATCCAAATGGACCACTTTAAATTTTCCTCGATCCCCACGCTGGATCCGGTAGACAACGTCATTAATGCGGGTTATCACCTTGTATGGACCTTCCCAGTCCTGTTGCAATTTTGGTGATTTGCCTTTCTTACGCTGAGGATTATACAACCAAACCAGATCTCCTTCGTTGAAACCGGAAGATTTCGCCTTGATATCGTACCTAGTTTTCATGCGGCTGCTTGCTAGCTTCATCTTTTCTCTGGTGTCTTCATGCAATTTACGAATCCTGCTGCGTAAGTCATTCACGTACTCGTTCACCTCTTTGGGCTCCGTCGGTGGGGATCCGAATTTTGCTTCACTTGGCAACCGAATCGTTTGACCAAATAAGATCTCGGATGGTGTGTGCCCTGTTGAGCTATGGACCGCGTTTCGGTAGGCCATTAAGAAGAGGGGTATGTGTCGATCCCAATCCCGCTGGCAGTTGCTGACAACCTTAGATAGATGCTCATTCAAGGTCCGATTGAATCGCTCGACCATTCCATCAGATTGAGGGTGTAGTGGCGTTGTCCTTGTCTTTCTTATTCCCAAATATTGGCATATTTCCTGGAAGACTTTTGATTCAAAGTTTCGCCCTTGATCAGAGTGCAGCTCCATTGGTACCCCAAATCTGCTCACCCAGTTGTTGACTATCTGTTCGGCTACGGTCTTAGCCTCTTGATTTGGGATGGCAAACACTTCCGGCCACTTACTGAAGTAATCCATGACTACGAGAGTATATCGGTTTCCATTAAAGGTTTCGGGAAACGGCCCAGCGATGTCGATGGCTATTCGTTCGAAAGGTGCTCCGACATTGTATTGTTGCATTTGTCCGTGTGGCTTTACTTTTGGACCCTTGGTAGCCGCACACCTTATGCACTTTTTGCACCAATTCTCGACATCTTGTTTAGCGCTTAGCCAATAGAAGCGTTCCCTTACCTTTTCCAACGTCTTGTTTATTCCCAAATGGCCTCCTGAGATTCCGTCATGTATTTCATGGAGCACTTGGTTGACTCTGGATCGTGGCACAATTAGCTGCATACGAGATGTTGTCCCGTCTGCACTTTCCCATTTTCTCTTCAGCAATCCATCTTGCACAAAAAGCGAGTCCCACTGTGCCCAGTATGCCTTCAGAATTTGGCTCCGATCTGATATCTGCTGTCAGCTTGGTCTTTCCTCGTGTTCCTTCCAGGCCAATATTGGTTCGATGTCATTGTCTGCCTGTTGGGAGGAACGGATTTCGTCTATACTCCAACCCTCTATTGGCTCAGTCCTGATCGTTTGGATAGTTGCCTGTTCTTTCGCTTCTTTACCACTGACTACTTCTGCTGGGAGGCTTTCGTTGCATTGTTTTACCTGTGAGGCTGGGATAATTACCCTGGAGTCAACTTCTGCTACAGACTTCTGCCCCGCGAAGTAAACATTTCCTAACTGATGGCTTCTGGAAATTTGACCGGTTTCTTGGTAGCCGTTTCTGCCGGTTTTTCTTTCTATTTGCCTGTAACCCCAGTGCAGACAGCCTTCTCGTCGTACCGGTTCTTTACAATGCCCTTGCAAATGTCCTACTTTATCGCAGTTCCAGCAGCGCATTCTTCGGCTCTCCCGCGGGATATTTCGTTGCATAGTAGTTGGTCTTGAGCAGGAGCATTCACCAGATACTATTTCCCTTACGAAATGCATTCCTTTGGAAGCCTGATTGGATGCTTCCATCGCCAGAGCGAAGGCAAGTGCTTCAGCAGGGGTTCTTTTCCCGGCCATCCTTACTGCTGATTGTAGCTTCAAATCTGCAATTCCCCTGATGAATGCGTCCTTTGCCATTTCGTCGATTATTTCTTGGCCTGCGGTGGGATATGACAAATGTGCCAGTCTACTCACGTCTGCTTGGAGCTGTTGCAGTGTTTCTCCTCGTTGCTGCATACGGCCTTGCAATTGAACCTTGTAAACTTCCCGCATGTGGCTATCCCCAAACCGTTTCTCGATAGCCTGCACTAAAACCATATAGTCTCTATTCTTTTCGATATCGATTGTTTGTAACAATTCTGCCGCAGGACCACGTAAGGCCATCGCTAGGGCAAAGCACTTCTCCTTATTGTCCCAGTCGTTTGCATAGGCAGCCATTTCAAACTGCTTCTTATAAGTAGACCATGAGGTCTGGCCATCGAATGAGGGAGGCTTCAAATCTTTTCTCCTTGGACCGCTTAAAGAACATTCTCGCAGTTTCTGTTTTCGCACTGTGTCGAGCTCTTTTGCCAGTTGCTGAACTTTGCTGTCCATTTCTTCGAATTTTTCGCCAACATTCTTCTCTATTGTATCAAATTTGTCATCAACGTTCTTCTCAATTCTATCAAATTTGTCGTCAACGTTCTTCTCTATGCTTTCAAATTTGTCATCGATTTCTTCGAATTTTTGCTGAAGAATGTTCTTTTGTTCTTCCAGTTTTTGTTCTAGACTATTCTTTTGTTCGTTGAATTTTTGTTCAATGCTGCTCTTCTGCTCGTTTAGATTTTTCTTTTGTTCATCCATTTTCTGTTGAAGACCGTCCAAATTTTTCTTCTGCTCGTCCATTTTTTGTTCCAGACTGTTCTTCTGTTCTTCCACATTTTTCTTTTGTTCGTCCATTTTTAACAAGAGGAGTTGCATCATCGCAGCCATGTCATTGCCGGTACTTGTCTGTTCATCCTCGTCAACATCAAAGGAATATGCATCAGGATCATGTCCCTCGTTGTTCAAAGCCTCCTGAAGTCGGAGCACCAGGTCACTTTTTCCTCCACTGGCGCTGAGGCTTCTCTTGTTCAACTCGGATTTGAGTTGGACGAGGGTCAACTGCAATAGTTTTCGACCCATTCTAGCTTTTTCAAATAGTCAGAGAACACTTTTTTTTTTTTTTTTTTTTACACACAATAAGTCCTATCCCACTTCTGACACCAATGTAATATGTTTGTGTGGGTACAAATGATAGAACTTATTCTTTTCAATACAAATCCCTTTATTCAGTACAGTTACAATTCACTATTTAATTCTTTCTCTCAGTACAATTCAATTTCTCAACCACTTATACTTTTCTTATCTTTTACTTAAACCACTTAATCACTTCTTCTAATTAACACTTCAAATTCAACTTTGGAACTCATTTGCATACCTTTGGGATGCTGGTATTTATACTCGAATGACATACTTCGAGAACAATCCACGTCATCCAGCGTTCCATACAAGTTCCAATTTGCTAGAAAATTCGATTCTACTCTCCTCGACTGTCTTTGCTAATCCAGTATCGAAACCTTCTAGTCTCCGAGTTTCGACATTTTCTGCTAGATGTCGCTGCTCACATTTGAGTGGTTATCACAATACAAATCGGTCGATACAGTTTGCAATGCCAACGAAGCTGTAAATTATCCAACAGAGTTTTTGATTTAACAGGCATGTCACCACGTCTTCTACGACTGAAAGTTGGATCTCCGGTTATTTAACAATACTTCGGTATTTAAACCCACCACGGCTGTGCAATGGCACGCGATTGGTCATTAAAAAATTAATGAAAAACATTATCGATGCCACCATTTTGAATGAATTCTGGGGCAAAAATCTTTTGCTGCCATGCATTCGATTCCTATTAGATTGGCATTCGCAATGACAATCAATAAGTCGCAAGGCTAAACGATGTCCGTTTGCGGCTTCGATTTGGCACACCATGTTTTTCGCACGGACAATTACACGTGGCATGTTCTCGAGTAGGCAAACTATCGAGATTATTTGTGTTGCCTAAAGACGGACTGACAAAAATATTGTACACTCAATTGCTCTTCGAAATTAAAATTGATTTTCTTTATTTCATTTTTCTACTTTACGATAAAAATATATTACTTTTTTCACTTTACATTTAAGAGGTCAAACAATGAATATATCAGTTACGTTAATGAAATACATTGAATTGAGAAAATGAATGGTTGGAGTTTTTTCTTATTATTATCGGCGGCCATCGTCTACAGGGCTCCATTCCTCTTTCTGTCATAGATCACTTGCCCAAATATCCATTTGTTCTTCATCAAAGAATGGACCATCATTATACTCGAGCTCAGGAAGACACTTTTGTTCAAATAGTATTCGTTATATTTGTCGATAAATGATCGTTCTATGTTATCGATCCCATTCGACCAATTTTATCGATTGTTAAAACATTCAAACACACTTAAATTCGTTATTTTTAACAACCAAAATATTCACTAGAAATAATTTATATGGTAGAACAACTTTTGCGGGGTCATCTAGTAAGTGTATAAAAATTGAATTACAGTACTTAATTTTTTTTTAATTCTTTATAAGTATGTACCTGCAATTAATTATAGGAATTGAAAGGATGGTTTACAAAAATTACTGCTACCAGGGTGTTTATTTTTAATAATCTTTGAATAGCCACGATTTTATTTTAATCGTTTAGCCGCCTTCGCTATTTCTCGATGTTCTTGGGATGAGCAAAATGACGATATTCAAATAGCATCGATTAAACGTTGCATTATTATCGTCATCATTTAAAAAAAAAGTGGTTTCTTTATGTTAGTGTAGGTTCGTATTACTTCTTCCATACAGGTCTTTTAGTAACATGGTTTAATTCGAAAGAAAGCAAATACTAAAAGTCAGAAGTTTTTTCAATTGTTAACAAATAAGATTAATGGAATTTTCAAAGTGTTGTTTCAAGGTATTAGTAACTAGAGAAACGAGAGACTTACGCATACTCGTATCTTGGCTCCGCAATATGTCATTAATATTATAGACCCAAATGGTATGCCAATTCTGTGCAGAGCATTCTTAGACTCTGGATAGCAGATCCCATTTATCTTTTTCACCGTTGCACCGCTGCACATTGGGACTCCAGTGGTGAAAAGTAAATGTCGTTATTAGCGGTATCGGCGCTGAGGTATGTCAAGCAGAAATGCCACAGTAGAATCAAGGTATGTAGTTTGGAGTCATAAAAGTATCAAACCCCTTTCGAGGTTGATGGAAACCTGTAATTTTGATACTTATTCAGCTATCTTATGTACAACATGATTGCTTATACTTCAAAGGAAAGAAAATAACAAAACAAAAACCAAAAGAAGTCTCACATTCCAGGTACACACATTTGATATTCACGATTGCTGAATATCATCAGCGATAAATGTTGTCGTGCATGTTGCAAAATGACAGCACCGCGAGATTTTGCTAAACGGTGAAATGCTCTTCCAAAAGCATTGTTGGTGGTTCGTCGAAGTTGACAGGTTTACGAGTTTCCTCTGTTAGTGGTTCGAACTATTCGAGCCAGTACCTCAGCCTGATGACTTACCTGAAAGTTGACTTTAGCTGTATTCCAGGCGGTAATTTTGCCGATTAAATAAGCTCTGTCCTGGCTGAAGGAAAACGTGATATCTGCAAAGGATATCCGCATTTTTTCGGATAGTCAGGCCGCCATCAAGTCCCTGGACTCGGTCTCATTATATTCTCAAATCGCCCTTGAATGCCGATCATCTCTCATGGAGATGGCAGAACAGTTCAACATTCACCTTTGGTGGGTGCCGGGCCACAGAGACATTCCAGAGAACTGTAGAGCCGATGAACTCGCCAAAATTGGAACCACTCCACATATTCTACCGGAAAAGGGTAGCCTAGGTATACTCGTACAAATCGCTACGTGCAAATTAACAAAATTAACATTAAAGCTGGATACCAATAAAAGAACAGACCTCAGGTGGACTGTTGGACAAACATGTCTAGCGACCAAACAGATCTGGAAAAAGCTGGATCGGAATCGCTCTAAGCGTCTGATCCTTCAAAATAGGAAACATCTCAGCGCCATCGTAAGTGTCATCACTGGACATTGCCTCATAGGTAAGCACGCAAGATTTCTTGGCGCTTTTACAAGCAATTTCTGTAGAAGCTGCATGGACGAGGAAGAGGAGGAGACAATCCTGCACCTACCGTGTACATGTCCAACTCTCTCCCAGAGAAGAAAACTTCATCTAGGAGCTTTCTTCTACAACGACCTAAACGATCTAAGAAATATAGTCTCCTACGCTTCATCATAAGCTCAAACCGGTTCCATTAGTAAGAGTATCATAGATCCACGTGGAATCACAATAAGCTAATAGGCCTAAGTGGGTTGGTATTTCCAACAGACACTCTTACCTACATGCCTACCTATCTATCTCAATTTAAAGTCCTTAATATTACCTTTTTACTTATTTTTTTAAATGCAGTTTTTCTATGGCTTTTAAACTTTAAATGTCCTTTTGGTCCTTTCCAGTCTTCTGATCTAGTACATTAGAGTGTATAGAATTTTTTTTGAAGAAAATCACCTTTATTGACTTTCATATTGCATAGAGTCGTCAACAAACAAAATTGTTGCAACAGGGGAGAAGAGAATCCTCGAATAATTTCAGAATTATCAGTATAATACATCCACAAAAAAGTACTACTTGGTGTAGTTTTTGGGCTGGTAGAAACATTGATAAATTTTTCTTCGAAGTTGCAAATGAGAGGGCTATTACTGTCAATGGAGACTGCTATAGACAAATGGTTGACGATTTTTGTGGCCTTAAATTGAAGAATTAGACAGAGATCTTTGTTTTCAACAGGATGGAACAACGAGACAAACCACACGTGCAAACTTTGAGCTATTCGGTTGAGCGATTGGTTTTTCAAAACTGAAGCCAGCAACAATTTCGCAGCTGAAAAACAATATTTGGACCGAAATTTATGAACTTACTGTGTAACGTGTGAGCGAGTTCTTGAAAATTTTGATATTCGTGTGAGAGCCTGCATGCGTGCTCATAGTGGGCATTTAAATGATATTATTTTCCACACATAATATTTGTATTTCTATAAAATTTAAATACCAGAAAAAATTAAAGTATTTACATGTCTTATTTAAAAAAAACATCTAGGCGAAAGACCCTTTACAAATAAATTGTGCACCACAAGTCGAACTTCACTCTTCAATCGGCTATCACCCTGCCCTTCCGTCTCTACTTCGACACCATTTTCTACCCTCACCGCGACGGTAACTCGAAATTCAGTAAATGATATCAATGCTGCAGAGAAAAATGCACTCAGTACTCTTACCTTACACTCAAATATTTGAAACAATATTAACATTGACAACAGCCTCTCAAATGGGACAGAAGAAATTCTCTTCAGGTCAATGCAACAAGACGATATTCACAAACAAATTTAAATAGCAACGGATATTATAATTCTAAAATGGAACATATAGGGATACTGCAACAATAAACATTCCCTTGAACGACTCATAGCTAAATTCCAATAAGATATTATAGCAAGATACTAACAATATAGGAAGACAGACAAACCTCTTCAGCATGACAAATTATACACTTTCCACCTGTTTTCTCCATGAAAAATGTTAATAAAAAGACTTAATTTTTTCTTTGTGTTAATCGCTATAAAAAAATTTTTCCTTCTTTTTATTGCGTCAGAAAAAAAAACAGTATATCTTCCAATACAAAATGACATTAATTTACAAATAAAACGACCTAATTCTTCTTAGTGTTGATCTTTAAATGATAGTTAATACGATATAATAAATAATTAAATATATATTTAAGTCTTATTCATGACTGCTGCTGCAACATGCTCCCCGGCTGTGAACAAAGTTCGCAAAAATGTGGTTGCAAACACCAGCCGTCACGGGCCTAACGCAACACATGTTGTAATGGGTACGCACATGGTGGAGCAAACTTTGAAGGTCCTTGCGGTGAATGTTAATTCACTGATTAGGATTGAACGAAGAGCCGCAATGTTTAAATTGCTACAAGACCAAACGCCTGATGTGCTTTTCGCTAGCGAAACTAAGCTAACCGATAAGCACAATTTGGAGTACAATAATTATATTGTTAGAATAAGAAACCGGCCCAGATCCAAACGTGGAGGCGGTGTCGCGATCTTCATTAAAGAAGGTATAAAATTTCACAGAGTGTACAAGGGCGTGTTGCGCAGGTTCCGGGTGTTGGAGGCAGTCGTCGTTTACATCCCGCTCCTCAGTGGAAAGTGGCTGTACTTGGCCTCTGTTTATGCACCTGAGGCTTCACAATCCACCCTATTCATTACAGAGCTCGACACTCTTTTTCGACTTCTGAGGCTGGAATCGGGGGAGAATTATTTTATAATCGGCGGGGATTTCAACGCTAGGCACAGAGATTGGGGAAATAATTTGCCAAATACTAGAGGGAACCTACTAATCGATTGGTGGGGTCAGCACGATGTCATGTACAGACTCGGTCTTAAAGCGACGGATAACCCGTCGTTTCCAGGAGGCGGGTCTTATTTGGATCTACTGCTGTACGACGAACGCAGACGACTGACAGGTACGAATTTACAAACGCTAAACTGTCTGCGCACATTCGTGTATGACAGTGACCATTGCGGTTTTAGCTCCGAAATTACAGTTCCCAACGAAATTGCGGAATTGGAGGAGTTTGTCCAAAGATATATTTACAACTACAGTAAAACTCGATGGACACGCTTCTCCGCAACCTTGAAAAGAGCGCTCTCCTCGAACACGCTCCACCCACCGTCCAATAGGAATTTGTCAAACGAGGAGATCGACAATTACCTATCAATTAAACAAACTATGGACACTACAATACCGCGGTATCGACGTACGACTAACGAATACCTGTTCCGCAATCCTACTATTGACGCACTGCACCGACAGAAAAGTAGACTTCTGTCAAGACTCAAAAACTTGTACAGACAGTTAAATGACAGACAAGACCCAGAGATTAGGACACTAAAGTCGTCGATTAAAAATATTCAAACGCTAATAAAAGAGAATTACAGAATTTCTGTAAGTTTGTATTGGAACAACAAGGTTCGGGCTGTAAACACCAGTAACCCGAATATGTTTCCGCAAATAAATAAACTATTTCGGAGAAAAAATCAAAACGACCTTCAGTGTCTTAAAATAGCCCGGACGACAGACAACGAACGGTTACTGACAATAGCAGGTATTGATCCAAATGAGGCCGCTGACGATGACGACTTCTTTGTGATCGAGGATCCGCAGGAGAAGATTGAGACCATAGGGGCGACTTTCCAGGAAGTATACATATACAAGGCCATTGATATTATTGGCCCTAATTATGACCTGGACAATCGCGTCTTGGTGCACAACTGCTACATTCGAAATGAAATAGAGAATTGGCGATCCAACGGCTCTGGTTTCACCCGGTTTAGCGACGAAAATATGGCAAATAACGTCATTGCCAGAGAGGGTGACCTACCCCCGTTCATTTCGAAGGAAGGACTCCATGAGATCTTCGACACAATCAGGGCTAAGAAACTGGTGGGGACCGATGGTATTCCGAACATCGTACTTCGACATCTTCCTCTAGAAGCGGTGGACATTTACACCACCCTGTTTAATAATGCAATAAATAATGCACATTATCCAGCGCATTGGAAAACGGCGGTGGTTCAACCTATCCCCAAAAAGGGAAAGGATATATCCAATCCGGCGAATCTCCGGTCGATAAGTCTCCTTCCGAATATCAGTAAGGTTTTTGAAAAAGTAGTCAATAGAGCTCTGTCTAGGCGGGTTGAGGACAAACATATAGTTCCGGATAATCAATTCGGTTTTAAGGCGGGACATGATATCTCACATGCCGCGTCTAAACTGGTTTCTGATATCGAATGCAATAAAGGCAAAAAACAATGCACTGGTGCCTGCCTTGTTGACTTGGAGAAGGCCTTCGACACCGCATGGTTAGAGGGTCTTTTCTATAAGCTGACTAGGCTGCGGATCAGTAAACCACTCTCGTACATTCTTTATAATATGCTAACCAACATACAGTTCATCGTGAAGAATGGCGATGTGACTTCTGCTGGAATATTTCAAATTAAAAATGGTCTTCAGCAAGGCGCGGTCAATTCGCCAATCCTATTTAATATTTATACAAGCGACTTGATAGGCTCACTTCCCCATACTATTGCGTACGCAGACGATTTGATAGTGTACAGAACAGGTCCAAAAATCGAGGTTATTAATACTCTCTTACAGCGTGACTTCGATAAGATAAGACGATTTTGCGATGACTGGAAGTTGAAAATCAACTTTCAGAAGTCGGAAACCATTCTCTTTAGGACGCCGTTGTCTGGAGCCTCTAGGGATACCAGAAAAAATTGGTGAAAGTTCTCAATCATTGGACAGCACGGACAGCCTCTTGCCTGTCGAAATGTAGTCAGATACCTTGGGATCTGCCTAGATCAGTTTCTTAATTTTGGCAAAAATGTAGATGCTGCTCTGGCCAGAGCTAAAGGCGCTTTTGCCCTTACAAAGAGACTATTTTATAGCAGCCAACGCGATGGGAGGGTAAAGGTAATCTGCTACATGGCCCTTATCAGGCCTATGCTTGTGTTTGGATGTCCCGTGTGGTTCAACGTAAGAGCAAGTTTATTGGAAAATATTCGGGTGTTTGAGAGGGCTTGTCTTAGGGCTTGCCTTCGCTTGTACAGAACACCGGAGTCGGAGAACAAAAAATTTTATCCTAATGAGGTCCTTTACAATAGAGCGAACCTAATACCAGTGGACAACTTCGTAATTAAGCTGACTCGAAGGCACATTGCAAGTGCAATGACCTCGACGAATAACCTGATATCGGGGGCTTTCTACCCCAATTACCTTTACCACGAGAATGTGCGCTCTGACGGCTTCGTTCCACCGGAAGCATTCCTCTACCTTGATCAGATAGGGTTTAGCCAAGATAGACCAGCGGTCCTGTTAATCTTCCATGTCGCTCGGATAGCTGTGGACAGGCGACACAACTACAACAGAGACGTTGCACACAGCAGTGTAGATCGTCTCAGGTTCAGTAGGGCGGTGGGGAATCGCGATAAGAGGGATGTCGTTCGGCAGCACCAGCATTTCTGATGGTTGAATGATGGAGAAGATGTTTCGTCGTCGTTTCCGTCAATCACGGACCAGTCTCACTAATGAGGCAGGGCTGACCAATATATTTGCTTTGTAAATAGCGATGGCCAGCTTACATAGGTTTAGGTTAGCATTTAAATAATATATACATGTGTTAGTGTATATAACGGTATATACTAACATATGTATATTATTGTGTATAATGTCTAAGTGTGTTTATGTGTATTTTGTGTATGTAGGTTAAGTAGACTAAGGTTGATTTTAAGTTAGATATTAAGTTTTTATAAAAAATAAAAAATTGTCCATATGCTAAGTTTTTGTAATCAAATTTTTTTCTTAGCCCTAAGTATATAAAATAAATATTTCCAAATAAAATGTAAATGATGTCGAAAGACATAGATATGTATAAGAATTTAGAGTAGCTTAGAGTGCCTGTGTGGGGCCAGTAAGTTAGTATAAGATTGTTAAGTAATTGTACTCGTATGCTAGCATTTAAACATTTTTTGTTAGTATGTAAGAGTTAATGATTAAGAAAATAAAATGCACAACATTCTTAACACCTTAGAAATCCTCACAGAAAATATCGATTACACCGTACCTGAACTTTGGTTTGACAAAAACTTCCATGTATGTTTCCCCTCTAGATCATTCTGAGAAGATGGTTTCATGGAGAATAAGTCAATCCATCTCTACACAGTTGGATCTAAAACCGATAGCGGAGTTGGTGGCGGTGTTTTCTCAGACAAGCTAAATCTGAGCCTCTCTTTCCGTCTTCCAAATCACTGTAGCGTGTTCCAGGCGGAAATTTTGGCGATTAAAGGAGCTCTGTCCTGGATGAAGAAAACCGTGATATCTGCAAAGGATATCTGCATATTTTTGGATAGTCAGGCCACCATAAAGTCCCTGGACTCGGTCTCAGTATATTCTAAAACCGCCCTTGAAGATGGCAGAGCAGTTCAACATTCACCTTTGTTGGGTGCCGGGCCACAGAGACAAACAGATCTGGCCAAGACTGGATCTGAGTCGCTCTAAGTGTCTGATCCTTTTAAATAGGAAACATTTCAGCGCCATAATAGGTGTCATTACTGGACACTGTCTCATAGGCAAGCACGCAAGAAGGCTTGGCGCTTTTACAAACGACTTCTGTACAAGCTGCATGGACGAGGAAGAGGAGGAGACAATCCTCTACCTACTTTGTACATGTCCAGCTCTCTCGCAGAGAAGAAAGCTTCATCTAGGAGCTTTCTTCTACAACGACCTAAACGATCTAGAAAACATAGACGTTAACAGTCTCCTACGCTTTATCATAAGCTCAAACTGGTTACATTAGTAAGAGGATCATAAATCCACGTGGCTACACAATGGGCCAATAGTCCTAAGTGGGTTGGTGCTTCCAACAGCCACTCTTACCTACCTACCTAGGTCCAAATGCACCTGCAAAATAAGCTGGATTGACTCTCTGGCGATGACCAATTCAGCTGATCGGCACCGAATCGACATTTCTGTGCCTTCTTTGATACTGGCTGCTACGGCGGCTATGTATTTTCATTTCGCAACCATCTCCGTCCAGTTGGTGGGTTAAGATCCAAGAGAGTGTAGTCACGCTGAAACTTTTCTACGGAGCGACGAAATGCCTGCACACTGAAGTCATGTTTAAGACCGACCTCACGACGAAATTCACGTTCCTTATTTACAACTAGAATTTCAATAATATTTTTTTAATTATTTTCACACATTCGGCAAGCGTAAAACGAAGCACGTTGAAATGGCAAGCCTTACTGAATATTTGACAGTTGGATGTCATTGGTAACTTTGACAACTGCTGAAACATAATAATTGGAAACACTATCATTGCGATCTGGGAAGGAAGATCATCTTAAACTACCTGTCTTCCCTCCGTTAAATCTTACTCACACAACAGTTACTGCTCGGACATGGTCATTACTTGTATTTCAGTTATTGTACACAGATTGATTTTATAGGCAATAAAATATCATTTTTAACCCGTAAATAAATATCCATAATAGATATATATTTCTCTTTCCGTAATTTTTTGGGTTATTAAAAAATGTGACCAGTTGTTTATTTTCTTTTTTTTTATTCAGAAGATATTCTTCGATGTTACTGCTGCAGCTGGTGTAATGAAATACCACTGCACACCTTTTCAGAGTATCATGACTTATGTGCGACAGTAGAGTAGGTATAAGGTATTTGCCGGTTCTGGCGCGCAGGGATCGAGTGGACATGACGTCACGTGTCAATGACCTTGATGTGGGTTAGTGTGTCAATGTGTTCTTTGTGGTTTTGTAAGTGTGCGGTTGGTGATATGAGTAAAATAGATAAGGCATTTTGAATCGTGTGGTGAGAAATGTTATAGCACATGCAGGTTGTTGGTGTGAGGTTCCTGGTACCAGGTTGCAGGTTACCAGGTTGCAGGTACCAGGTTGCAGGTTGAAGGTTGCTAGTAGAGTATATTTGCCAATCCTGGAACACTGGGAGGGGGGTACCACGACGTGACGTCAATGACCTTGATGTGGGTTAGTGGCTCAATATGTTTTTTTTTGTGGTTGTGATAGTTGTTGTTGTTTTTGTGGTTTTGGAAGCACGCTGTGGTATGAGGAATCTGAGAAGACATGCAGGTTGCTGGTGCGGAGGTCCATGGTGCCAGGTTGCAGGGGAACGGAGGATCTCTAGTGTCAGGTCAGTCACAGTAATGTAGGTCTTAAGTGGTGGTTGTTGTTGTGGTTTTTGAAGTATGCTGTGACATGAGGAGTGTGTGATAAGGCAAGCGGTATGTGATTGTTGTTAGTTGAAATAAAATTTCGGGTGTTTGTGTGTTCGTATAAAAAGAGAAACAAAAAGACTTGTATTAGAAGGTCATTGCTTTTGGCGTGTATTGTCGTACGTCGGAGTTGGTTTTCGTACTGTGATTTTTGGTGTGTTTTATTGGAATGAGTATTTCGAGTCTTTGTTCTGTAGAACATTGATAGTGATACGATTTTTGTTTTTCGTAAGTAGATCGTTAGGTTTTCTTTCAAGAGCAAACATTTTGCAGGCACTTTAAGTTAGAATATGAAAATATAGAAGTAACTATCCGATGTACATATCGTATATTATCGTAGGTCGGGAATGGTTTTCGTATTGTGGTTTTTTAGAATGTGTATTTCGGCTTATTTTTCTGCTACTTAAAAGAGTTAATTGCAAAAAACACTTTCAAATGAAAACCCGCACAGCTCGTATAAACTGTTAGTTGATTTAAATTAAACTCTAAGGTTTGTATGAAGACAAAGAAGAAAAAATGAAAGGTTTTATTTGTAAATTTTGTGGAAAGGATTTTTCATTAAATAAAAATTTAAGAAGACATGTTGTAAATGTGCATGTAATAATACGTTAATACGTATCACGATATTCATTCTGATATGACTCATTCTATGTTGTAAAAAGGATTCGGACGTCAACGAAAGCTTTTTGAATACAATTTGCAAAATTGTAAGACAGATGTGCCAAAAAGACATTCGTATGTTCATAGCCAATAAGAGGTTCACAATGTATACAACTTACACTCTTTTTGACAAATAAAAAGAGTCACTGTTTTTTGCGCATTTTGGTCCAGAGGCATAATTGGGCCATTTTTCTTCGAAAATGAGCAAGGAGTGGCCGTTACAGTCAATGGAGATCGTTATCGGGCCATGTTGAACGAATTTTTGTTCACAAAAATTGAAGAGGAGGATATTGGCAACATTTGGTTTCAACAGGACGGCGCTACGTGCCACACAGCCGAAGCTACACTCGATGTTTTGCGCCCTGTTTTTGAAGATCGCATTATCAGCCGCAGAGCTGATGTCGTTTGGCCACCTCGGAGCTGCGATTTGACACCGTTGGATTATTATTTGTGGGGTGCCGTAAAAGATAAGTGTTACGCCGACAAGCCAGAGACAATTGACACTTTAAAGGACAATATTCGTGAAGCCATTGGTGAAATACAGCTGCACACAATCGATAATGTGCTTAAAAATTGGACCGATCGTGTACGCTACTGCATGGCCAGGCGAGGCAGCCACTTGAATGAAATTATTTTCCATTATTAACCGGAAGGATAAAACGAATTATCTGTCAAATCAGACATGAGCTAAGTGTTACCATTCACGAAATAAGTACTAGTTGAAAAACAAAAACGTTAGATGGCGGACCCTTTACTTCCTATGACTCATCCATTTACCTCAGCTCTAATTAATCATTTTCACATTAAGAATATGCATGCTGGGAGTCACGCTTTATTGGCTGCACTCAGACTGAAGTTTTGGCCAATTGGAGGCAAAACATACCATAAGGAAGGTTATCAACAAATGCACTCGTTGCTACAAGGCTCGTCCAATGGTGATGCAGCAGTTACAAGGAAATTTACCATCTCAGCGCGTTCAACAATCGCGACCCTTCTTTACGAGTGGTGTTGATTTTTGTGGACCGTTTTATGTTCACTCTCGAATACGTGGTCGAGCATCTACAAAAACATATATATGTCTTTTCGTTTGTTTTGCAGTTAAGGCTGTCCACTTGGAGCTAGCGACTGATCTTTCCTCTGCTGCATCTTTAGGTGCTCTTAAAAGGTTTATTGCCAGACGTGGCAAGCCGCAAACAATTTTTTCCGACAATGCTACTAATTTTATGGGAGCGAACTCTGAATTGAAGGAACTGCAACATTTTTTTCATTTTCAAGCACACATTGACTCGGTATACCAAACTTGTCTTAATGATGGAATTCAGTGGAAATTCATACCAGCCCGTTCTCCACATTTCGGAGGATTGTGGGAGTCCTCAATTAAAACTGCCAAATATCATTTTCGTCGTGTTGCTGGCTATGCTTCGTTGTCTTTTGAAGAATTGTATACGCTATCTTGTCAAATTGAAGCCATTATTAATTCACGACCTTTAAGTCCCATTTCAGATTTCAGATCCCTCCGATATCCAGGCGCTGACACCAGGGCACTTTTTAATTGGCGCACCGCTTACTGCAACCTTAGAACCGGATATTACAGATTCAAATCCAAACCGATTAACAAGATGGCAAATTGTACGTTTTACAATGCAACATTTTTGGAAAAGGTGGTCCAAAGAATATTTAACTTCACTTCAACAACGCCAAAAATGGAAACGAGAAGAATCTAATATTTCAGTTGGAGCGTTGGTGCTACCTACCCCCTACTTGCGCCGGCGCTCCCGTCCTGCTGGCCCGGAAGTCCGTTGCGCGTTTCCCGACGTGCCGCTGCAACGTCGACATTGGCGCCGTGTCACTCCTGTCGCTATATACCCGTAGCAGCGTCTAGGAGCTGAACACGCACTCGAAAAATGGCCCTCGCCATTGCAATTGAAGCACCGGATGGGTGCACGCGGTGGTATGTCCTCTCGGACAACCGAAACTCTGGGTTCCTCCCAGTTAACGAATGCCAAATCTGACGCGTCCTCGGATTGGGTGACGGAGCAAACGTTTCTACGTTGGCCCGCACCGTCTCCAACCTGCGACCCAATTTAACCAGGTCTGCAACAGTCTTGGGGTCTGCTAGCCCAAGCTGTTGCTGGTAAAATGGGGCCAGGTTCCTCTGAATGATGGCAAGCTTCCGCCGCTCCGTTAGCCGTTCCGAAAGCCTGCCAAACATGTTTTGTACGACCGCAACGTATACACATATGGATTCATTACTTCCCTGGGTACGATGCCTGATTTCCTCCAGTAGGAGGTCATCATAGGTGGGGGGAAGAAACTCCAGTTTCAGTTCCGCCACCAACTCTTGCCAAGAAGAGACCGACAACCTAATCGCCCTATACCAGCTGAGCGCCTTCCCTGATAAAAGTTCAACAGCTGCCCTAAGCAAGTGAGCTTCAGTCACCCCGCGCGCTTGACTGAGCTCTTCCACCCGCTCCAAGAATGAACTTTACATCCCACTTGGCCAGGTTTTCCCCCTCGCATACGGCAAGCGCTCGCTGTGGTCACCCATAGCTGCGTAGAGACCGGCCTCTTTCGCAACAGCAGGCGTCACCGGTGATCTCACAGCGCGGACTGGTGTTCTGTCCACTGCTTGATGCTGCTGGAGGGAAAACCTGTTTTGCCTGATTTGTTGCTGCTGTTTCTCGTTGAGTTCACCCTCGTTGGCTGTGATGGTCGGTTTTTGACGAGCCTCGAGAACGATGGCTCTCCCTCGTCCTCGTAGCCTACCTCGCCCTCACCATGCAACTCCTCTTCCGTTCTTCCGGCTTACTCTCCGGCCAGTACGATCAACCTGTGTTTGAGATCACACTTCTCCTCGGTTTGCTCAGGAGAAGTGTCTCTCGCCCTATCCAACCTACTAAGAGCCCATTCGATTTTTGTAAGAATCTTCAAATATTCCTTCGAGTTAGGATTACTTGGAGGTTCTTCCAAGAGCTCTTCAATCTGTTCTATCTTAGCAAGTATGGCATCTCGGTCCTGTGCAAAGGTGAATTTGTAGGCCGAGTCAAAATTTAGAGACCCCCCTGCGTTCGAGCATACGAGCGGATCTCAACGACTTCCGTATGACTTCCACTGTGCCAATGGAAAGGCCGCGAGCCTCCATCTCATATGCCATCTAGTCCGCTGCGAGCCTATTGATCTCCGTGTTATAAAAAACTGTTAAAAAAAAGCCGATGGCGCAGAAAAGCTTTGCAATAGAAAAAAGAAAAACTACCAAAAGAAAACAAGACAAAAGTAAAACAAGCAAACCCCTCGATTAAACCGATGGAACCTTAAAAAAGTATAAAAAGGGAAACGCACCAGTGAATAAAAACACAAACGGAAATGGTCACTCTGACGTCGAAAGAAAAACCCACAAAAGGGTGTCTGGTCACACTGAAATCACAAAATCACCACAAAACGAGAAAACGAACAAAAACCCCAGAAGAAAACTCAAAAAAATTTTTGAAATGTGTATATGTATATAGATGTATGTATATATAGTAATATATAAATCAAAAAAATTAAAGTAATTGTTTAAATAAAATAAAAAATAAATAAAATGTATGGATATGTAAATATATGGATATGTAAATGTAAATGTTCAAAAAATATATATGAAGGTGCGTACGTATATCTACGTATGTACGAGTAAGTATGTATTGTAATTAAATGTTTGTTTATGTGCTTTTTTTCAAAAACAAAATGCACCAAGTCCACTAGGAAGTGGATTAAAAAAAAAAGGAAAACAAAGACTCCAAGAAAAACGAAAAATAAAGACACCTACTTGGGGACCTGGTACTTGCCCAGGTATAGTGACCTCCTCCTCTTAAATTCTCGCTCTACAGGTACTTTTTTTTTTGCCCTGCCGAATATTCTGCTGCACTTGATGCCTTTGTTGCACTTGATGCCCTTGCACTTGCACTTTCCTAGGAAAAAATCGGAGGAGTATCAAAAATTCTAAAACTGAAAAACAAACAACTTCCCTACTTATTATAAAATAATCTACGCGACACGTAAAAACCGACCGAAAAGTAAAAGAACACGGTTAAACGAAAGAAGGCCGCACGTTGGGCGCCAATTAACTATATTTGAATCCTGGCACCGATACGGCGATGCCCCGAACCAAACGATAACTTTTCTCACTGGGATCCCGCTATCCTAGCTGTGGGTTCCACCGGGTAGCGCTTTGACGGCAGTTAGACCTGGGTGAGCTTAAAAAAAAGGGCGCCACGTGATTTTTCGCTGGAATCACGAAACCAAAAAAAAACAGAAAGAAAATCTTCCCCGAAAAAAAAACGAACGAAAAGAAAAAAAATTAAAGAAAAAAAAACAGATTTCCTCAACGTTACAAAGCTCGACGATTCATTTTCTGTTTACGTAGCGGTACATTCGTCGGTGGAGTGACCCGCTATGTAAAAGTCCCGAAACAACAAAATTTAACTAACGGGTCGCGTGTCCCGGCCCATCGGAGTCTCATTTCGAAAAGGTAACAAAACGAATTTCAAAAAAATTGTTCCTTTTTTTTTCTTTCTTTCTTCTCCACGGCACTACACTGCACTATACTTATCTTTCGTTCCTGGATGTGATGTGCCTCTTTCTGACACAACCTAGCGTCCCGCTACTCCTGCTTCACTATCCTTCTCCTCCTCCTTTATCTTCTTTTCCTTTTTTTCTTTTTATTTTTATTTGACGCAAAACTCGCGATTTTATAAAAAAAAATCTACTCTACTCTTAGAAACAAAAAAAACAGACAGAATTGCTTTTCGCAATTTGCAAACTTCTTGCTTTTCGCAAATCTCAAACAAAAATCGCACGTAACTCATCTAGCTGACCCTCTTTAATCGCTGGTCGTCCAAAAAGTGACTTCCAGATCCTTATAATCAACAGCTCCCGCCAGACACACACACACATTCTCTCACACATTCATTCAGCACTAGTGGACCCAACGACGGGATTTCTAGCTACACCACTAGCAAGCTTTGCTAGTGTGTGCACCCGTGTCCAACTAGGCCTCTCACACAAACCATTTTCCACATTCATACTAAACTCCTCAGTCTCGGAGTTCGCTCCCACTTCCAGTAATGACTGGGAGCTCCACTGAGCGAGTTTATGGAAGCTGTCTATCCTAACTATGCCTAGCAATTCTCCTACTCTTAGGTTCTACAAACCAGAAATTGCGAAAAGCAGAGTTTTTTTCCTTCTGCTAACCGGGTAATTTTCCCCCATCGCATTACACTAAAAAAAAATCTTTGCTAAAATTAAAACGAAACGAAGGAGAAAGGAAACGCGATGGGATGACAGCTGGAGTGTTGGGACGAAAGGAAAAAAAGTATAGATACAATCCAGAAGCGCTTGTATCTCGAACCAACCATCCGCTGGATCGGTACCCCTCACCAAAGCCAAGTATAGTGCTTGTGAAAATTATAATTTTTATATTTTTTTAATCGCGGATCCCTAACTACTCCGGTGGATTGGCGTTCAGATTTGGGGGGTGGGGACTGATCAATAGCGTGTCACTCCTTACAATTATTTGTTTATTTTTTTTTTTTGTAATTGGGCCCTTCTGCCCTCTGGCCACTCTGCCAGTTTGTACTTTTTGTACCATCGTTGTTTGTTGTGTGTTTGCTGGTTGTTGTCGGTTAGCGTTCTTTGTTATTGGTCGGTTTTCTTGGTTGTAGTTGTATCAGTGTTTTTCAGTTTAAATGCATTTTTTATTTGATTTCATTAATTAACTCTTACATGCTAGACAAAAACGCTTAAAAATTTGCTTAAATAACTTAAAAATAATCTTATTGAAACTTACTGGCCCCATGCGGGCACTCTAAATTAAACATAATATTACATAAAAATTATGTCTTTCGACGTTTATGGCGGGTTTTCTTCTTATTCTACAGTGACTTAACTATAGCTTAAACTAAGAAAACAGGTTTAAAAACTTAGTACATGGACTACGAGTATTTTAATTTTATTATAAAACTTAAAACTAAAAGCCTACATACTACCTAAAACTAAATCTTAATCTACTTAACCTTCTTACAGCTACATGCATATATATATATATACGTAATATATATATACTTCATATATAAATACTTCATATATAAATATATGTATATATTTTTTTTTTTCACATTATATATTGTCTTGTTTTTTTTTTTTTTTATATACTCGTATACGAGGGGCGTTCAATATATTCTCGGTATCGATATGAAGGAAAATGTGAATTCAATTTAAATTGTTTTTATTTTTCAATATAATCTCCCCTAACATCAATGCATTTGTTACATCTTGAGATAAGCTTTTTTGAACCCTCAAAAAAATAAAATTCCTCTTTCTCTGCAAAATACCCATTTATTGCCGACTTGAGTTCTTCATCATCCGAAAATCTTTTTCCACGAAGACATTTTTTCAAATCCGGAAACAGGAAATAATCACTAGGGGCAAGGTCTGGACTATAGGGTGGGTGTTGGATTTCTTCGAAACCACAATCTCGCGCAGCAGCCTTGGAAACTAGCGCTGTGTGAACAGGAGCGTTGTCATGAAGAAGCAACACACCCGATGCGAGTTTACCCCGTCTTTTCTTTTTAATTTCCTCCCGCAAATTATGCAAAGTGGAAGTCGTATATTATTTTTTAAATCTAACTTAAACCTACCTAAAACTATGTAAGCCGGCCATGGTTAAAAAAAATTAGGATATCCACCTTGCTTCACTGGAGGAGTTCGACGACGAAGCATCCTCCCCTTCAACAAGCCACCAAAATTGTTGGTGCTGCCGAGCAACATCCCTAATGTCGCGAGTCCCTACCACCCTACTTAACCGGAGACGCTCCGCACTGCCATGTGCGCTGTCTCTGTCGTAGTTGCGTCGCCTGTCCGCAGCTGTTCGAGCGACGTGGAAGATTAGACTAG
This sequence comes from Volucella bombylans, assembly GCA_949129095.1. Lineage (NCBI taxonomy): Eukaryota > Metazoa > Arthropoda > Insecta > Diptera > Syrphidae > Volucella > Volucella bombylans. The sequence goes on from OX422141.1 coordinate 58,246,939, forward strand.
CGGCACCGCCAATCTGTCCTGGATCAGACCTTTACTATCTAGATAGAGGAACGCTTCTAGGGGAATAAAGCCGTCAAAACGAACTCTCTCGTGATACATATAATTGGGGTAGTAAGCTCTTGCAACGTGCCTTCGAGTCAACTTAATGACGAAATTGTCCACTCTTATTAGGTTCGCCCTATTGTACAAAACCTCATTGGAATAGGATTTTATGTACCGAGATTCTGGTGTTCTGTATAAGCGAAGACAAGTCCTAAGACAAGCCTTCGCAAACACCCGAATCTTTTCCAATAAACTTGCTCTCACGTTGAACCACACGGGACATCAAGTTGACTGTTATAGAACAGTCTCTTTGTAAGGGCAAAAGCACCTCTGGCTCTGGCCAGAGCAACATCTATATGTTTGTTCAAATACAGATATTGATCTAGCCAGATCCCAAGGTATCTGACTACATTTCGACAAGCAAGTGGCTGTTCGTGTTGTCCGACGATAGAAAACTTTCGCCAATTCTTTCTGGTATCACTAGAGGCCCCAGACAAAGGCGTCCTAAACAGAATGGTTTCCGACTTCTGGAAGTTGATTTTCAACTTCCAGTCATCGCAATATCGCTTAATTTTGTCGAAGTCACGTTGCAAAAGCATATTAATGACCTCAATCTTTGGACCCTTTCTGTACGCGATTAAGTCATCTGCGTACGCTATGGCATGGTGAAGTGAACCTATCAGATCACTTGTGTAAATGTTGAATAGGATCGGCGAATTTACCGCACCTTGTTGCAGACCGTTTTTAATGTTAAATGTTCCAGCAGAAGTTACATCGCCATTCTCTACGATGAACTGTTTACTGGAGAGCATATCAAAAAGAATATACAGCAGTGGTTTAGTAATGCCCAACCTGTCCAGCTTGAAAAAGAGTCCCTCTAACCATACGGTATCGAAGGCCTTCTCCAAGTCAATCAAGCAGGCACCAGTGCACTGTTTCTTGCCTTTGTTCCATTGGCTATCAGAAATCAGTTTAGACGCAGCATGAATGATATCATGCCCCGTCTTGAAACCGAATTGATTATCCGGAACTATAGGTTTGTCCTCAACCCACTTAGTCAGGACTGTATTGATCACCTGATTGTTGTTGTATGTTTGTGTATTGTATATTTGTTTGTCTGCTCCCTCAACGCAACAGTTGATTTTGTTAGCTTTAAGTTTTTACTTTAACTAAAGTACGAAAAAAAAAACAAAAAATTCTACTCTACCAGCGACGAAAATAAGGGCCGAGTATTAGCCAGCATAGCAACTGTCAGAAGGATAATACGAAAAAGTGGTAATGTAGAGAGAAAAAATATTAAAAAGAAACCTCTTTTAAGGCAAGTACGCAAGGAGCATCGAAAGAATTTTGCAGGAGAACATGTCGCTTGGAGAAGTGAATGGAAATGCGTTGTCTTTTCGG